>WBMV01003759.1:963338-1017978 GCA_013396655.1 Campylorhamphus procurvoides | reverse complement strand
GCGGGCGCGGCTCGCTGGGAGGAGGCCGGGGAAGAGGCCGTGCCGTCCCGGGCCAGCCGGGGGCTCAGTGTGGGCTCTGGTGCGGGGCCTGGGTGGGCACCTGCGGCCGGGAGGGGAGCCACGCTCGGAGCTGGCCTGATGGCTGGGCTCTGTTCTGGCTCCGCTCAGGGGGAGGTGATTTTGGTCAGACCGAAGTGTTCCAGCGTGTTGTGCTTGTCAGAGGCCAAGGCAGGGGTAGGCGATGTCCGTTCCCGAGCAGTTCTGCCCCTTGGCTGTGTCCTCAGCCGTGGGTGATGTCCGTGTTGAGTAGCGCTGGGTGGCCTTCCTCTCGGTGCCCAGCCCCGGGTGTGCGGCCCCACTTCCCCACCCCACCCACAGCACTGCATCCAGCTCTGGCACCCCCAGAGAAAGGAGCGCACCTGCGGGAGCACGTCCAGAGGTGGCCACAAAGATGTTACAGGGCTGGAGCCCCTCTGCTCTGGAGCCAGGCTGGGAGAGCAGGGGTGTTCACCTGGAGAAGAGAAGGCTCCAGGGAGACCTGAGAGCCCCTTCCAGTGCCTGAAGGGGCTCCAGGAGAGCAGGAGAGGGACTTTGGACAAGGGATGGAGGGACAGGACAAGGGGGAATTGCTTTAGGTTTAGATTGGATGTTAGAAGAAATCCTTCCCTGTGAGGATGGGCAGGCCCTGGCACAGGGTGCCCAGAGAAGCTGTGGCTGCCCCTGGATCCCTGGAAGTGTCCAAGGCCAGATTGGACAGGGCTTGGAGCAGCCTGATGTAGTGGAAGGTGTCCCTGCCCATGGCAGGGGGTGGCACTGGATGGTCTCTTCCAACCCATTTTATGATTTTCTCCTGCTTTGGAAGCAAGGCCTTTCCGTCTTCCCAATGGATTCTGGTATTACTGTTGCCACAGAGAAACAGAGGTGCTTTTCCCACTTGTGCCCCTCCTGACCTGAGCCCCTTTCCCACTGCTGTGTTAGGAGGGAAGACAAGGCTCTCTCCTCCTCTCCCCCCTGGTCTGGGTGATCAGGCTGCCAGTGAGAGAGCAGCATATGCAGATGATTCCTCAGTGCTCCTGTGGTGAGGACTGTCCCATGGCTGGAAAAAGTGTACAGGATGTATATTGGTCTGATAATAGTCCTGGTCTAAGTATTGAGTCCAAGGGCTGGGGTATTGGCCAGAAGGAGGGAGCACTGGGCAGTGTGCATGCAAAGTTATGGTGAGAAGTTGATGAGAACAAGTTTTTGTTAAAGTTTTATTGGCATTTGCCCTTAATGGTGAACTGATATTCTGTTTTCTCCTACTGTCTTAGGTGCGGGAGGGAAAGATTATCCTGAATTAATGTGTGGTTTTCAAAATGCCGTGCTGAGTATTTTGACAGGTTTTACACGTGGTTTTGTCTAAGGCTGCATTGTAGTGGGGAGGCAGGGAAAAGGGACAAAAGTTCTTGAGGAGAGTTGGCTGTTTTCCTATTCTGACAATTTACTGGTGTCACCTGTTGGTAGAGGAAACATCTGTCCAGCTAGAGTCTCTGCAAGCTTTGTGAGTGTTGGTTTTTTGTTGTTGGATTTTCCCAGTGGGTTTGGTTGGTATTTGTTTTGTTTTGTGGGTTTTTTTTGTTGTTGTTTATTGAGCTTTTTTTAGGAAGAACTTCTGTGCATATTGCAAGTTGAACTTTTGTTTCCAGGGATTGCTGTTTTCTTGGACTGATGGTCCAGAGACAGCAGTGAGTGGTGGGGACTGAGAAATCTCATGCTGGCAAGGGGCAGGGTACACAGGAAGTCCCTGGAAAACAACAGCTTCTTGAGTATTTCTAGTGCTTCAAAATCATCACTCTGCCCATTACTCAGTAGGGATGATGACCATTTTTAATTGGCGGGTCTGCCTTGCCCTGTCAGGACAGGTGATATTACACTGAGTCTTCAGCCCTTCATAGGGATCAGCTGATATGACCAAACCTAACCAAAAAAATAGAGATGGCTGAATTTTTTTTTTTTTTGGCTAGTTTGTCACTTTTTTCTTTTAAGGAAATGTTCTGAACTGTTAAGTTGAAAACTTACTGTGGCATCTTACCATCTGTTTCCTTCTTTTACAGGGTTGGTTAAAAGCGTATGGCTACTTACTTCCATCTGACAGCCAAATGTCTGCCTTGCAGTCGGGAAAAGCTGTGCAGTCTGCAGTTGCCACTATGCAACAGTTTTATGGAATCCCAGTAACAGGAGTTTTGGACCAGACAACTATTGAGTAAGATTAACGCAGGCTACTTTTGTCTTTCCCTTTCTTAATGCATTGTCATATTACCTGAGGGATTATTCCAGGTGCAGGAAGTCCTCGAAAGGGATAGATTTGACTGATCGAGCCAGAGAAGTCTTGATGATGAAAAGGTGTCTCTAACAAAAACATATGGGCAATTCCACTTTTCTTTTTGCCAATAGTATTGTTTGTGAGTGTGAGAGAAGCTCTAGTTAATGTTGTTCTTTGTACACAGATCGGTGTTGCTGGTGCAGAAGTAAAGCGTGAATCCTGTGAGTTTCTCAAAGTGAGAAAGGTTTAATTTATTTTCATCTCTGTCTGGATTTAGGGTAAAATTCTGGCTTCAGAAATGGCTTCTAATGTGTTTTTTAATTAACTGGATTTGTGTATCTCCATAGATGCTGTTTGTGGAGAGCCATAGTTTGAGCTGAAGTGAGTTGTTGTAGTCGGATGATGATGGTCAGGGCTACTTAGCTGTCCATAGTTGGCATTTGTTGGACTTTAGATGTTCTCTGCTGTGTGTTGGCCATGTGGTGGTGGTTGGTGCTTTCATAGCTCAGAAGTGTTGGTGTAAATCACCAAGGCTGGAGGGACCATGTTCTTTAGTCTGCCCTTCAGCGTGTGCCCTTCAGACTGCCTGGGTGCCATGGAGTGCCTGGATCTGTCTGCTCTTGATCTGGACTAGGGGAACATCTGTTGACTAGAGCCGATTGCAGAGAAGGGCTTACTGATGCTTTTTGGGGAAAAAAACATCTTATGGTGAGCAAAGAAAAGAAAGCCCAAATAATGGATCTGGTTTAGGCCCTGGTTTAGTATTTCCTTGACCATATCTCATTAGCAGACCCTTTCAGAGTGTGCTCTGCCTGGGTCTTCATCTCTCATGTTAGGGCACTGTGCTGGCTAAAGGGACATGGTAGTGCAAAAGAAAGGGGCACAAAGTAACCAAACAGTGTGAAGAACCAAGGGGTTTGGTTGTATGCCTTCCAGTCTGCCAGAAGAGGGAGAAACAGAAGAATTTAGTAAAGTGGGCAGGAGGGGATCATCCTGGGCCGAAAGTGCCTCTCCAGTGAACATAATATTCCCTTCTTTAGCTGACAGGAAAAGCCTCTTGTTCTTCCTTGAGGGATAGAGAAAATCCTGTTTGCTTTTCAAATGAGTTGGAAAAGAAATGCTTTTTAAAGGTGGGGATTTTCCATCTGAGATCTCTTTGCTGTTAATAACAGTTTGTAGGTGAATGCTGAAGCCATTGAGCAAGGCTCTGTGTGTGCAGTTGGTGTGTAGAAGTTTGCAGCTGAGTTGCTCATGAGTTGGAAGGGGGTCGGGGAAGAAGGGGCTCTGCTGTTGGGGTTCTAGTTTGGAAAGTTAGGGAGCTGCTTCTCCTGCCTTATGGGTGATGGGGTAAGGGAACAAACTGCACATGAGAGTCCCTGCTTTAGTTAATAAAAGTTTTTCTGGAGGAAGGGAAGGTGCTGCCCATGTTTTAGAGCTTATATATATGGGCAGGGGTTGATTGGTGCATGAACACCCAAAGGCTGATGGGTGAAAAACCCAGATGGTTCCTTCTTCTGAAACTTGAGTCTCCAAAGGCTTGAGACAGCTGCAGCCAAACACTGGTATGCTTTGCAGGCATGTTAGGTTGCTCTGTGTCCATCTGTCCTGAGCCAGTAGGTCCATCTGTTGTATGGCAGGGTGGAGTAGGAATACCTGCCTAGAAAGTGCATGAGCAGAAGAAGAGGTGCTGATTGCTGTTAGCAGTGAGCCTGTGTTTTGAACTGGGCTGTGTTGGGCTGTCCCTGCTTCAGATCTGGTTGGGGAAGCTGAGCAGAAGGAAAAGAGCTGACAAGGCAGGCTGCCTCCAAGGCTCTGAATTACTCAGGCATTTGCTAAGCTGTTGTTTCAGTCTATGTTTTAAGATTGCAGTTATGAGTCTGTCACTTCTGTCAGTGTCATAAGCTATGTCCCTTTAAAGTGGCTTTAAGAATCAGAGTGCAAAGTTATTATTTTCTGTGGTTTCTTTGTTAAGCAACAGATTCTGCATATTCTGTTTACACTTACTGTGGAAGCCTAAAGTTTTTCATCTCCACATGCCCCCAGATCCTGAGCTTGTTTCTTCGTCCAAGATTGGTGCCCCAATGTGTGAAAGCCACCATGCAGATGCAGATCTCCCAGTGGGAGATGGGAAGGAACACCACCACTGATGATGCTTTTTGGTACCCAAGAGAAAGGTTGTGTGGGGGTGCATTCAGCAGAGGAGCTATCTTGAGGTAGCATGCTGAAGATATGTAGTTTCTTGTGAGGAAAGCAGGAGAGAATACATCCAACAGCCTTCTCAGACCCTCAGCAGAGTTTGTGCCTGCCTGCAGCTGGTGGGGTGAACTGCAGATTTGCAGAGCAAGGTTGGGCAAGGTTGTAGTCCTGGGAACATGCTGGAGAGAAGGCACACTAGTGCCAAACAAAAGGGATGACTATTGTGTTTGTCATGATCAATAGTCTTGCATGTGTTCAGAGTGTCTTGTGCTTTGTCTTGAGCCTGTTGTGTAGGTCCCTCACCTTGAGGTGCACCACAGCTGTGTAAGGATAGCACTTCCACCAGCTCAAGAGAGGTGATTGAGAGTGACAACCTCCTCTTTTTAGGAGAGCCATGTGGAGGGCTTGGAGCCTGAACTGGGGAAAGCGGCTGTATCAGGATGTCAGTGCTTTTGGAAATTGCCTGTTTTCTGATGCCATGCAGCTGGAGGAATGCAATAGTCTATGCCTAAACAGTGCCAAGTATAAATTTTGATGATCCAGTGTTACTGGTGTTCCCATTCAAAAAATAAGGAGAGGGGAAACAGCCATAAGTATCTGAGTCTTGCTTCAAGTAATTGCCTTTTGTTGTTTTTTCTGATGCGATGATTTCCCCTGGAACACAGAAAGGGTTATCCAAACTGCTCAGCAGAGAATGACTGTCATAAAGCTCAGCTACAGATGATCAACAGCAACAGGCTACAGCTTTGGGATTATTTTATCACAGACCGGCCCTGTTGAGAAGAGCAGGGATGTCTGGATTTGTACCCTGGCCCCTATGATTAGACCAGGGCCCATATGTCTGGGAAGTAAGTTGAATCAGAGAACTGATCCAGATAAACTTTCTCAGCTGAGGCTGTGGACAGCTTGGGTACTGCACAGCTCTTATCAGGTACCTGGGCTTTGTTGCTTGGTTTCAGAAAGGCTGTAGCTGAGCTCTGGAACAAGCTGTGGTAGAATACGGTGGTTCAGGCAGGCCGAAGCAAAGAGGAGTTAGGCAGCTGTGGGCATCATGGGTCTTTTGGCAGCTCTATCTTGGAAGCTTTGGCACAAGAAGGCCTTGAAACCCTGGGTGTTCCTTTGTAAAAGCCCTGTGCCTATACCTGGAACAGGAGCAGGAAATTTGGCTGTCTTGGAGGGAATTCACTTTCTTTCAGGTGTTGGGACAGGGCATCCGATGTTGCTGCAGGAAAGAGATGCTGAGGTGTGAGGTACTGCTGGTGTGTCAGCATAGCTAGCACTGCCCTGGACAGCCCTGGTGATTTCTCTACACATCTATGTTGATTTGGTAGCTCTCTGTTAATTTTTTGTCTTCTAGATGACACTAGTGAAGATAAAACAGAAGGTCATTTTCTGACTGCAGTCATGGCCTGCTGATGTTCAGAGTACTGAAATTCTCATGAAGCTTAGGAGGTGAAAACCTAGTTCACACTACGGCTTGTGTAAGGTTATGCTAAAAACATGGTGCCATATCAATATGACTGGAATTTAAAAAAACCCAAACAGCAAAATTCAGGAAATATCTAGGAGAATGCAGGTGACAGTAAGCCTGAGGTCTCTAACAAAGTGCTGGAAGCAATGCAGAAGAACGCAAATAAAGGACACTTGGAAAAATACAGCATGTTGAGGTTGAATTGATGTGGCTTTTCTAAAAGCAAATCAAAGATGTACTGCTTTTCTTTGGAGGTGGCAGCAGTTGTGTGGGCAAGACAGATCTGATTTCCACAGGTTGCTTGGATTTCTGAGAGATGTACAGTGCTGATAAATGTAAGGTGATGTAAGTGGGGAAAATCTGTGCCCACTTTATATGCACAGCTTGGGTTCTTGTCAGGTATGGTGCACTATGTATAACAACTCTCATTTGCTCTGTTCTTGGTGGGGAGAAGATGGCAGATGACTGCACTGAAATTTATAAGCCCCCAGAGTTGTTACATATAGGAAGTGGAATCAGGAAAGGGCAGCTGTGTGACTGCCTGGACTGGGCTCTGTGTGTGTGCTGTGAAAAAATGTTCTGTGAGGCTGTATGAGTGTCTATCTGCTTGGTTTTGACTTCAAAGGTGTCCCAGAAAGAAGTATTGTAAACCTTCTACTGGTGATGGGAGATGTTTCCTTCCTGAAGGTGTGGATCTAATATTTTTGGATAGCTTTGTTGTATTTTGTTTAGACACAAGCATGTGGGCACATATGGACAACTTACCGTTGGCTGGCTGCAGCCGATAAAAGAGTGCATTTTTGCAGGCCAAAAGTTGTCCCCCAGGTGGCCAGGGGTGTGGGGAAAGCCCTGCTGCGGAGAGGGGAGAGAATTTGATGTCCTGTGTGAGAAAGGGGCCAGAGTTGTCTATGATGCTCTCTTCACATGTGACGAGGCACTGGCATGTCCTGCAATGTGTTCTTAAGGGCTTTGTGTCACAGTGGACACTTGTCTTTGCCATCAGAGGAAGTGGATGAAATGCCTGAAGAATTCCAGTGCCTGAGGGCAGTGCCAGTCTGCCTGGGCCGCTGTGGCCATGTGCATGCATTATTCCTGGCCACTGCTCTCCTGCCCTGGGCTGCACTGTGAAAGCCTAAAGAATGTGGCTGGGGACCTTTGGAGACCAGTACGTACAGCTCCTGTTTCTGTCCTTGTCCCCTTTTCCCCAGCAGCCATGTGCAGTGATGGGCAGATTTGTTCCTCTGTGAGCCACTTCTGCCTTCTCTAGAGTGTGCCCACACCAGCAAGTGGGATAATATTTTGAGGAACAGTCTAGTTCTCCTTGTCAGAGAATTATTTATGTTGGAAGGAACTTCTTGGGACCATCTGCTCCAAGGCCGTGCTCAAACAGGGACAGCTAGAGCGGGTTGCCCAGGACCATGTCCAGCTGGGCTTTGATTATCTCCAAGGATGGAGAGTCTGCCACTTCTCTGGGCAACCTGTGCCGGTGTTTGACCACCCCCAGCTGGTGCAAGAAATAAGAAAAGATCTGTCAAGGCTGGAGGTAGAGAAGGAGACTGGACTTCCCTGATTATAGTGCCTGGATCCCTGTGGAAGGGGCAGCATCCTTTGCTCTTCCTGTTCACCTGGCCGTAGAGGCAAGAGTTTCCTCCATCATGAGTGACATCCACAGTCAGGGGTTACGGGGAGGACCTAATGGAATTTGGTGTGTGTGACTGGGGTGATCTGTTCTGGCTGTTAGAGGTGAAAGCCTTCGTCATTGTCTGAGGGGGTCGTGTTTGCACTTGTTCACTTTTAGCCAGTGAGTTGTGAACTGGATTTTTTTTCACTGGCACAAGAGCACTTTAATGAACAGAGAGTGGCTCAAATAGGTGGTGAGTGAGTTTGATCCCAGTGCACAGCCACCTGTGATTTTGTCTCTTGTGGCATTATCATGATGAAGCTCTTGTCAAGCATACAGACTACCTGATCTGGTATCTGTGATTCCAAATGGAAAAATTAAGTCTTTTTGGTTTGCTGAGGTGTGGATTGGCAGCAGAGAAGGGATGCACAGCTCTGTGCAAAGAAGTTGAACTTGAGAGAGGGAGGACTGAGCCCTTCTTGGGGTCTGCATTGGCCACCCCTCAGAGGTCTTTCAGTCACCCCCTGAGTTCTTTGGAATCTGTTTTCCAGACTCTTTGTTAGCTTGCTTTTCTTTTCCTCCCTTTCCAGGTGGATGAAGAAGCCTCGATGTGGAGTTCCAGACCATCCCCACCTGCGCCATAGCCGGAGGAAAAAGCGCTATGCACTCACTGGCCAGAAGTGGAGACAGAAGCACATAACCTACAGGTACAGCCCTCTCCCTGCCCCTTTTGGTGGGTAAAAATGTTCTGTACTTGTTTAGGATAAAAATTTTGTAGGTACTTTTAAATTAAAATGGGATCCTCCCTGTAATGTCTAGCTGAGGCTTTCATTCTCAGAGCATGGTGCAAGGGAATACTGTCAGAGCACTGTAACAACCGAGGAGGCTGTTATCAATTAGAAAATATCTGATCAGTGAAGGCACCTAAATCCTAGCCATTAATTGTGTGATTTCAGCAGGAAAATCTTAGTAAGCCCCTTTCTGTTCCATTAGAAAACTAAGGCTCCAGCCTTTAGATCATGTGTGATCTTTAGCAAACCCTTACAGCAGAAGGAATATCATTGTCTGAAGATCAGGTGCTTGCTCCTTCTACTGACTTGCAACTTTTTACTGAATGTGTATTTTTGCAGAGGTTTTACTTTTGCTGCTGAAGTAGAGCTCTTAATTTTGTCCAGACTCAGGCCTGCTGAGGTGATATGCTGAAGTGAGCTGCAGGTGTCAAATGAGTGCTCTGCAGGGACAGTTGTTTCCCAGAGAAGTGTTCTCAGCCACTGAGCTTTTGAAAGGCAATTGCTGAATGATGCCTGTGGAAGTTTCTGACAATAAGAATGTCAGTTCAGATTAAAATTAACCCCCGCCCCAGTTGAAATTACAACCTCTTAATTTTTTTGGATGGGGAAAGGAGTTTGCAATAGAGTAAAAATTAGGAATACAGTCATTAAGGAGAAGATGTGATGATCCTTATGGGTCCCTTCCAACTCAGAATTTTCTGTGATAGAGGTGAGCAAGACTAAGAAAGAAAGTCTGTGGTGAAGAGGTAGAAATGTGAGTGGCCAGCATGGGGAAGGTGCCAGAGTGTGTAGGGAGAGATATGACAGTCTGAAGGGAAAGAATCAGGGACTGGTGCTCTCTGTTGCTTCTGCCAAGAATTCTGAGAAAGGAGGAGGAGGATTCTTCAAGTAACAGTGAGGAACAGCAGAGACTGGGAGGAGGGTCTTATTCTGGGGACTAGTTCAAAGCTTCCACCAATAATCATTCCTTTAACTCAAACTGTAAAGGGGCACCCTCTATTTGTGAAGGTGTGAGAATCAGATCCTGCTTCTAACCTTTTCTGGACCTTAGGCAAAACTGTATAGGATCATATAAATCAAACATGCCTTAAGCATATGCATAACCCCAGGAAGCAGACTGGCAGATGGCTCCACTGCTGTCTCTGTCAAACCAGTAGTTGTTTAGCTTTCCAATTTCAGTATTTGTAGTTGCATTTAAGTGAGGGGTGTCTTGATTCCCCACTGAATGTGTCACTTTCATCTGTCAATCATTAGATTAAATTGAGCCAGCTTCATTAAAGACTCAAAATTGTTTCCATGGCATAGATATTTCATATCACCCAAGCCAAGTTTAGTAGATCATGAGTCTGCTATATGCACAGACATAAAACACCCCATGAACAGCATTTTTTAAGCTAAAGTTTACAATTGTGGGAAATTTATATGCAAGTAAATGCCTCTTACCCACCCCAAACTCTGTATCATCAGCTGTCACAGACTGGGCTGCACAAAACTGTCAGGTCCATCACTCCTATGAGCTCTGAAATATTTTGAGTAGTCCTGAGAACGAAGCAGCGTATGTAAGTATAATTTACTGAAAAGTTTGTTTCTCAAAAAGAATTTTTGTGGTCCATTTTTTTCATGTACTGGATTCCATTTTAGCATGATAACTTCAGACAAAATCTAAAGTAATTTACATCTTTAAACTAAGTTATTCAGTTGCCTCCACCCAGATTGGAAAAGTTGTCAGATTTTTAGGAAGTGATACAAAATCAACCAAAACATTAGGAAGATTTTTATTAATAAATATGGATTTCAGATCAGGACTGTAGCTTTGTTGTTAAGTTTTTTTGCAACAGCAAAACTGCTTACACAAGCAGCATGTGGAAAAAATAAAGACCCTTTGGAAATGCAAACTGTGAGGCTGTGTATTGATAGTAAGTCTCAGATGTATGCTGCAAATTTAAACATCCCTTCTTTCTCATTCCCACAGTGTGCACAACTACACCCCCAAGGTTGGCGAGATTGATACAAGGAGAGCCATTCGTCAGGCCTTTGATGTCTGGCAGAGAGTGACGCCACTTACCTTTGAAGAGGTCCCTTACCATGAAATTAAAAATGACAGAAAGGAGGCAGATATTATGATATTTTTTGCTTCTGGTTTCCATGGAGACAGTTCTCCGTTTGATGGAGAAGGTGGATTCCTAGCTCACGCTTACTTTCCTGGACCAGGGATTGGAGGAGACACTCACTTCGACTCAGATGAGCCCTGGACCCTGGGAAATTCTAATCATGATGGTAAGAGTGCAGGTCATCAACAAGGGCAAGTTGAAAAGTTGGTTGCAGACACATTGACAGGCTTTCAACTGCAAAGTGTTTGCTTAGTGAAGTTTTCGCCTCCCATACAGATGTTTTCTAAAACATGTTTTCTGTCTTAAATGGGGAAATAGCATTAGTTTGTGAATGTGCATGGGTGTCAGTTTGAGGAGTGTGCTGGTGTTTTACATCTGTCAAGATTTGGGCCTTACTTGCTGCAAAAACAACTCTGAGAGGGAGAAGATGAACAAAAGGTGTTGAAATGGTATCTCATGGAATACTTACCAGGGGCAATTACAGTTAGGTGTAACAATGATTAGAAAATTAAGAGTGAAGACATTTGAATGTCAAGTTGTTTTCATCCATACTTGTTTTCTTAGTCCAGGATTCCTCCCCCTGCCAAAGGCTGGGGCTGGTTGATTAGTTAGGGAAGATTGATGACTGGGACCAGAGTTTTTATCTTATTAAGCATGAAGAATTCTGCTTCTTTCTAGCTTTATCTTACTCTCTAATGGCAATGATCACTTTCTGTTCTATTTTCAAACCTTCGATTGAGGATAGTGATGACTTGTAAAAGGTTGAAAACCAGGAGTTCACAGTGGCCTTGTAAAATATCTCTCCAATTTCCACATTCATAATGATTTGGGAAGAACAATATGTCTTTAAGCCATTAGGGATTCAAAGTCAAGTTTTGAACCATATGATAAGGATTAAAAGTTTACTTGAACTGTAAATGTGACTTGATTTTTAAACTGTATAAAAACATAGTGGCATTGTTGTGCCCATGATGGACATGAGCAGAGGTGATGTCCTTCATTAGGCCAAACAATGTGGTTTGAGAAGAAGAAAAGCTTTCAGGCACAAAAGCACCTTCAGGCCTACCCTAAAAGTGACAACTTGCTTTAAAAAAGGATTGCAAATTGAGAAAAGCCCTCAGATCATCTCTGACAGGAAGTGGAGCTGTCAGGTTCAGTGTGAGAATGCTGATTTGTAGGAAAGCAGAAATTAAAGAGAAGCAACATTTCCTGGCATGTTTGAATGACTAGATGAGATGTAGGCTGAGAAAGAGCGAGTTATAGTCTGTGGGATGGGGAGGGGGGAGAGTGTGGAGAATGTGGGAAGATACAGGGTGACAGAGAAGCAGTCTTGTTGTCTTGAAATGTTAGGAATTGTTATTCTTGGGTTTGTGGCTGGAGGGCAGTTCATAGGTTTCCCTCAAGGATCAGGATTGACAGTCAGAGACCTTGTGAGAGCTGCTTTGGCAGCAGCAAGGTATGTTTGTGCTGTGTCAGTGGTCTATGCCAGTTCAGTCTGGGCTTCGTAGTTATTGGAGCTCAGCTATGGGGTATGGGGAAGGTCCTCATAGTGGATGTGACTTCCCAGGTAAGGCCAGGTATGAGAGCTGGGAGTGCTGGTGTCTGGGAGAGAAGGTCCTTGCAGGGAGGTGGAAGGGAAGGTTTGACAAGATGTAGTTTGTTTTTTTTCTATTCTCATTTTTTGCTCAAAAGGCCTCTGTCTGGGATACGTTTAGCAAGGTTGAGAGGCAGCTTAAAGACTGGCAGGGATGGACCTGGGGAAAATTTTCCACTGGGTAGGATGTTCTAACATCACTTGGTTACGTGATCGCTTTTTTGAGGATTTTTTGGGTTAGTTTTTAGGATGGTGTTTGAGAGCAATACATACAATGAGTAGAGGGTCTCTTTTTATAAAAGCTTTTTCTTTTGCTATTCTTATCCATGTGGCTCTTGAAAACATGATTTATTTCTCTGGTATGCTGAGTGACTGTCATGAGTGGTGTCCTCAAAATGCATGAATTCATATTTGAGGGGGTTGGTGTGCATGCTGAGCATGAGATTTCCGTTCCAGAGGATGTCATTTGTGTATTTGTTTTCAGGTATCTGTGCTGTATAGCCTGGGCTGCAGGGGCTCTCTTAGACAGTCACCAGTGAGGATGTTGAGAATGGTGGGATCATATTTGTTCCCTCCACCTGGGGAAGTGTTGACTGTAGAAGGGGAATTTGGTGTGTTGAGGATGACAGGGGTAAGGCTGCAGTTGGAGCATTATGGATGTGTTGGGTGAGGAATTTGGGTCTGCTTGCATTCTTAGCCTTAGTTTGCAAATGTGAAAATATCCTCCCTCCTCACTGGATGATCTAGGCCTCTCTGGGGAGCGCTTTCCTGCTGTTTCACTCCTCCTTTTCACTGGAGCCTTCAGTAGCTTCAGTTTCTCACCACTGATGTTTTTATTTGAAATGCTGTTAGCAGGACTTAAAGAGTTTCTTCTTGGTCAGAAGTTTCCTCCTCGGTTCACTGCCTTTTTTTCATTGTAAATAAGGTATTAATGGGGAGAGTATTGTCTGTATAATAGGAAGTATTTCTTCAAACATGGTCTTGCTTGTCCTCACGGTATGTGTTTGGGGGAAATGGGGTTGATCAGTGTGGAACTGAAGAAGTCTCTCAGTGAAAGAATACGAAAACCCTATCAGCAGATCACTAGCAAAGCTCTCATTTATTCATGTGCTAAAGAGGAACTGTTTGGGCCATTCAATATCTGTTCAATGATGATTAGAAAGACTAAAATAAGATTGAAGTACCAATAGTGTCTTTACATCGACCCACAAAATATCACTGTGTAAAATGTAAAAATTTCTGACAAGAATGTGTATCAGTTGAAGGGAAAATTTGAGCCATCTGCCTTGGAGCTCTCTCAGCCTCACAATTGTGAAGGTAAATCTCGTGTCAGCAGGGCAGGATGCTGAAACTGGTGCCATAGGTCCTCACAAAATTATCTCTTTGTCCATATAGTTTTGTTACAAACCAGTTTACACTGAAGCTTTGCTTTTGTTGGTCTGCATTTGTTATACTGTGTTGTGGCACCCACAAGTTTGTCCACCCATGTTTGTGTGAAGCTGTCACTCCACAGAAGAGCTGCTTTGGAGTCTTCAGTAGCCATGGAAATTATGTGGGTAATCATGAAACATTTCATAGTTTGAGCAGATCTTTCTATGCAAACAAGTCAAAGGATTTTTACGTGGAGAACATGGTTGATCCTGTTGATGAAAGCATCTGTCTTGTAAAGATGCCTCATAGTAACCCCCTGGGGTTCACTGGCAATTTTATCGACCCAGCTAGTGGATCATTAGTCGAGATTCATATACTCATTTTCATTTTGCATGGTCATTATTTTACTGATTTTGCCCTTGTGGACAGCATGGCAGTTACCGTGAATGACTAGTTTAGTCATAATACCTCTGATGCTGTTGGTTGTCTTTCTGAGCCCCTGGCAATAGAGGCATGTGCACCAACACTTATTTTATCTTCTGCTGTGAAGAATGATCTTTGCACAGGCTTTCAAAGTGAGTGCAAAGTTTTCTTCCCCCTGGATACTAGCTACAGTTCCATTCTTTCAGTCATGCAGTCTGTTCCTTTAGCTGAGTGATACTGTACTTTTAATTTATGATTTCTTCACTGTACTGCCTTCCCTGGCATTCTCATAAGCAAGCTGTGGAAGATTAATTTAGATAATCTTATGATGAGAATGGGCAAAACCAGGTAGGGAGCTGAACTACTGGAGCAGCCCTTGTTAACTGGGATCATGGGATACAGAATTCATTTGTTTTCAGATGATAATGTCAGTGTGAGCAGCTAGAAGCAGAAAGCAGAAAATTGGGATTTGGAGGGATAAAGGCAAATCAGAGAAGTGAGATGGCAAAAAAGACGTAACTGAAAAAGAAGAGAAGTGTGGTTTTACATTTAGAGATAAATCACACACAACAGCACTGTGAGGAGCCCCTGGCATGGTCACAATCTGGGGGACTTGCCTCTTATTTCCTGGAAAGTGCTTCTCAACAGGAGTGAAAGCAGCTCTTGGCCTTTTGTTTATCCCAGGTGTGTTGCAGCAAGGGCTTTGGCTCACTGGGCTTTGGTTTATGGGCACTTGGAGGCAGCTGACGATGTTTTTGGAGTCCCTGTCTTTCAGGAGGACACTGGGTGTTGTTGCTCACAGGCCAGGTGGCCCCTCTTGGCTGCTCAGATGCAGTGTTTGGTCACCGAGTTACGTGTCAGTGCTGGCGGGCTCGGTATCAAGGGACACCAGAGGTGACTTGGCTCTACTTTCTCCCAATCTTGGACTTCTTCTACTTGAAATGTGCTGTAGGAACAGCCAGTCTGACCTTGAACTGCCCATCTCAAGGCTCGCAATGCTGGCATATGTTGCTCAGGCAGCAAAGCCTGACAGAGGGTGAACAGACTTGGCAGTGTTGGGATCTCTCTTCCTTGGCACCTCAGTGTCTTACCTAACCTGGCTAAAGCATGGAGGTGAGGCATGAAATCCATGAACTGGCCAAATCATATAAATAGCCTTTATATGAAAATAATAATTAGATATGTATATGTCTCCAAAAACAAGCTGAAAAGGAATCAGAAGTGACAGCAAGTTTAAATATCCGTGTTATACATGACAGCTCTGGCAATTCAAACATTAGTTTAATCAGGTTAATTGCAGGAAGTAAATTTTAATCTCTAGTTTAATATTATAAATAGTATCAGTAATAATCACGGCCAAATCTTCTTCATGGTCTTTTAAAAGTAAAAAAACATTGCTGTTAGACATGTAGTCAACACCACACCAATAAATCTGTGGTGTTTGCAACCCCCTGCAGCTATATTAAAGGAATTTTTTAATACTAAAGCAAGAACTGAGGTATCCATACCCTGCCAGGGATCACCAGGTTTTATTTTTCAGCATGCTCAGAGTTGGCCTCTGAGACCCTCTCTATCATCTGCTTGTGTGGCATTGCATGTATGAGTGTGCCCTAGTGCAGCCACTTCAGCTTCTTCAGGGAATAGCCCCAGGTGACAAGTTATTTCTGTAGCATCTGAAGTGCAACTGAGCTTCACATCGTGGGATCGTTTTACAGATCAGGGGGCTCCCCTCTCACTGCCTCCCTTCCACTGTGCAGCTTCACACCTGTACCAGGTTCTCTCTCTGTAAGTGTAGGATGACCACTATGACAGCTCTGTAGATGTTGGCAAGAAATGCTGAGCTTTGCTAGCAGCAGGTAAACCAATCCTACAATCATTGCAACAAATGTGGCACCCATAGATCCTGGTGGGTTCCTGCAGAGGCATCTTGGAAAGCTTCCTATTCAGGGCTTCTGAAGGAAAGCCAGCCAAAAAGAGTGCCATGTGTACAAGACAGAGCTTCTGCAGAAGTTCTGGAGGAAAAGGGCCTGAAGCACCTTCTGGGAAGGTTTTGTCAGCCAGAGAGAGGAACTGGACAGCTTTTTCTTTGTGACTCCATCACAAGGACTAGCATTGTTGCAGTGGACATCTACCTGAAGAGCAGAGCAAGCACTCCTGAGTCCACCATCTGGACATGGCATATGTTCAGGAACCTGAGCAGGTTTTTCAGAACAGCCAAATACTGTCTGAGCTCACTAATGTGAATGTTCTGCAAGGATCTCAATGAGAAAATTTTGATTAGGCTACCTAATTTGGAGCTCACTGACAGCCTGTAGGACCTGTTGGAGGGGCTTGTGTAGCTTAGAGCTGATGTTTAATCTGCCAGTCAGTGTTCAAAGCACTGTCTTTGCTGAAGATCTCTTTTCTGCCCTCGCACTATTAGTATCACAAACCTTCTTGATTATTGGGGTGTTTGTACCCCTGTTCCTAAAGATGGGATCCTGTCTCTCACCTCTACATTTACAGTGAAGGTCAGTTGCACAACTGTGGGCATTTAGCCAAGCTTAGAGAGAGCCACGCTCCTGTCACAAATTGGGCTCTTCTTGTTAAAAATCAGATGCACCAAATTAATTGGAGCTTGAGCCTAAATGTCCTGGTACTCTTTTTGTTCTTGCCATGAGTACAAAGTTCTTAAAATTGCCCAGGCACCTACAGATTTTCTGCCCCAGCAGCACCTCTGCTTGGGGCCTGTCCCATTTTATCTGTGAGCTGTGCCTTTGTCTGTTTGGGTGCCTTAGGGAGGATGTCCTGTGCTGCTTATACTTGTTGACTTTACTGTCACTTCTGAGTATGTGCCTCTCCTCACCCATCTTGAATACCCCAGAAGCCACTGGAGATACAATATGGGAGGTTTCTTCTCTAAAATGCAGTTATTGAGCAAGATCATTATATTTTATGGACTGTATCTCACTAGAACGGGCTGTTCTACTATGGGCTGTCCCAAGGAACAGGTGTATGGCTTTCCCTGTTCAGATTCCTGGATTGTGGAGGGATGAGTGGCTTTCAAAGCCCTAAATAATTTGAGCTTGAATGAGAAACAGAATTCAAGTACCATGCTTTTCATTCTCAGCATCTGCAACTGCAGACTAGTGCTCTGGGTCTCCACTCAGTTTGGATTCCTACACAAGAGATTTTGCTCGTGCTTCCTCCCATCACTGTCATGCTTTTCCCAGCACTTCTTACTCTTTCTTCCCTTTTGAAGCAGGGGAAGGGTGGAGTGGCTACAGTGTAAACCAGACAAGGAATGGCTGTAGCCAAATGGTGTTTCTCCTGATCTGGTCTACCTTAGAGCTGCCCCACCTCTGGAGCCCAAATGAAAGACTAGGTAGAAATGGATGGCTGGTGCAGGAAAAGGGGTTGCTGCCCTTTCAGCTCCAGGATGCACATCTTGATCATAAAACCATAGGAGAACTCTTGAGTGTCTGCATTCTGGGTAGACTTTAATTTCTTCAAACCCCTGCCTGCCGTTCTCCTTGCCTTTCTTTTTTCTTTCTCTCTGTCACTATTTTAATCCAGAAAGCTTTTCTTATTCCGTAGCCGAATCTTTTTGCAAAGCCATCTTCACATTTGTCATTAGTACATGGTGAAACAAGTGATGTTTTGAGAATTGCGTGTTATGTTCGGGGTCCTCAGTACATGAGAAGGTGTCAGCAAACTAGGGAGAGCCCAGTGCAGGAACACTGCAGTGTTAAGGGGTGGGAGCAAGGAGAAACCAGGGAAAGTGGGCTTGTTCAGCTTAGTGAGGAGGAGGAGGATGGGGAGGAGGCATCTCTAGCAGTCTTCCACAGGAGGAGGTCTGGTGGAGAGGACAGAGCCACATTCTTGGAGGTGAACAGAGAAAGGAACAAAAGGCAATGGGCACAAACTCCAACACAGAAAGCCCCACATGGGCATAGAGTCAAAGCTTCCTCACCAACAGAGTGGTACGAGAGGGTGCACCTGGAGAGGCTGGGGGGACTCCATCCTTTGAGACTTTTGGAGTGTCCTGAACAACCTGATGTCATTTTGAGATGAGCCCTGCTTGACGCAGAAAGGTAAACTTGGTGACTTCCAGCCATGCTTTTCAATCTACATTTTTCCATAGTTCTTTAGCATTGCCAGACAGAATTTTAGTTCCTAGAACTGAAGAGCAAACTGCAGTTACTTCTCATGGCAACTTTGAGCCCTAACAAGGTATTCAGCTCATAAAATTCTTTTTCTGTCACCAAGTTCCCTTCTAAAAACAGGAATCTTTTAATACTGAAATCTTTCTTGAGGGAGGACTGGTGATTCCTATAGGTGCATAAAACGCTGGCAATATTTTTTGCCAGATGTTTGATCCTTTTGAAGAATCACCTCTGATTGTTACTTTTTTTTTTTATTCCTGAACGTACAAGGTTTCTGTGAGCACTCACTAGATTAATCCTATAGAGATGGAATGTATGTTAGGATATCTAACATATTCCCTGGTATTAAAGGGTAAGTAGGTTTAGCTTTTTTTTTTTACCTGGTCAGATAGTTCTTTATTGTCAAAGAATTCCAGGCATTTCCAGTCACTTCAGAAACATTGCTGGCTAAACATTCTTTATCCTATTTGATTTGTTTAATTGAAATCATTATGTTTTTGTGGAGGGAGGTTGCTGAGAGGAATGCAAAGTATCCAACTGCTGTTTTCTTTTTTTCTGTGAGATGTATGTTGGTATCCACTTTTCCAGGTTGATTCTCTCCTACCTGCTTGCATCCTCTTACCTGGCTTGTCCAGGTGCAGTGCCTGCTTGCTGGGAAAGGAAATGGAGCTTCCCTTAACCCCTGTGCCTTCAACCAGCATGTTGCCACAACTTGGTAGTCTTTTCTCCTCAATTAATTCCTGTTTCCTTTGCGTTTTGCCTTGCTTTCTGTTTCATCTGCTTCTTACTTTACAACTTTTTCTCATGTTCATTTCCTGTGGAAATAGTGAGGCCAGCGAGGACAACCTATAAAGTATCAATATAATGAGTAACTCATGACACAGAACACATATAATCTTTGTGCTGTCTGGCTGTTACATACATTTTTAATTTTCTTTCTCTGATTTCTCAGGTACAGAACATCTCCACATCTAAAGAGTTTTGTTCTAACAAATGGCATTTTGAATCCATCATTATTTTTCAGGTTTTTGACGCTGTTGTTGAAAATGAGCATCAGCATTTTTCAGAGTGAAAGCCAGAATTGCCTTGAAGTTGCTCATGTTGTCCCTTAATGCAGAAGACCTGTTATCTGAGAGACTTTCATGTAGATGTTGGAAGTCAAGTGAGGCATAAATTGTATTAAAATTTTAGTTTATTCTCTCAGGCCTTTTTATAATACACCCCCAGGTCACGCTGTTGCTCAGTGCTTTGTTCACTGAAGACCAGTTCAGTGTTTAGGCTCCAGGTCACACCTGCCTATCACTGGTTTCACCCTGTACCTGCATAGAGAGACCTGTTCCCATAAGCCATTGCTCTCTGAAATCATTTGCTAAGGCTGAACCCAGTTGAACAAACATGGTTTCAAGAGAGCCAGCCACAGTAAAAAGGAATCGAATCAGGCAGCTTAAATCAGCAAGAGTTTGAGATTACAGCCCTGTCACGTCAACCCACATGGGAGGAGAGGAAGCCCACTGGCACACAGCAAAGCCTGTCTTCAGGTTCCTCCTCTTCATGCCTGGACAGCATCTCTGTAAGTAGTGCTTTCTTTTGGTGTGTGCTGTTGTTTTACAAACATGGAAGTGGCTTTACAGTTTTGCTGTGCTAGTGCAGGCTGGATTTTAAAGCTTGGCAGTCTTACAGTGCTAGTTATTGATTACAGATGAAATTCATTATGAGGGTCATCTGCAAATTCCACTTTCAAAACAATGTGCTTGTAAATACACATGATGTTCACAGTGTTCTGTAAGGAAAGGTATTACCCATTTCTTGTCAGTAGTTGTTCAATACACAGAGTAGGAATATATTTATGTAGGTATTTGGAATCCTATTGATTTCTATATAATCAAAGTAAAGTGCTTTGCTTCTCTCCACACAGAATGAGATACTCTGGGATTCGTAGGAAGGAATCACTAAGGATCAAAATGATGTGTCATTCCCTTAAAAAGGAACTAAAAAAAACAGCTGTGAAAAAAACAGGTCACGAGAATCAAGGTGAGCCAAAAAGCCTCTTTTTCCCTCTTTCCTTTATAAAGCAGAAACATATGATGTGAAATGAGCCAAAATGCAGCAGTGTGCTTGGTAAACTTGCTGCATTCCACTTGCTGAAGGGAGGAGGAGTAAAATAAAACCCCTTCAGGAAGGAAAAAAGAGAAAAATAGATGAATCCTTGACATGAGTTTGCTGCTCATCACCTGCAGAGGTGGGTTGTAGCATCAGCAGGGAAGTGACACCCAGTGCTCTGGATTTTGGCATCACGCCCAAGCAGCAAACTTGGGAGTTGTTGAAATTGTCTTTTCTCTCCTGTTTCTGAAGACGAGCTCAGATTTGAAGACAGTTTGACTGCTCTACCCAAGTCCATCCAGAATATGTTTCAGCCCTACTCAGTCTTTACAGCCCCATGTCAGGGGAGGGCAAAGGCAGAATGTCCCCTGTCTTAGGCAGAGAACACCCTCTTTGTGGCACAGAGCTTCTCTCACAGCTTCCAGAGCAGTACTTTCTCTGTTGCCAGCACCAGGAGTTAGATACAATTTCAACCTGATTGGTAGAAAAGAATCCCAAAGAGCACAAACTTGTTTTTATCCACTCTGCCTATGTCAGGACTTGGGGTTTTTAGTTATCTTCCACTTGTTCCACAGCTGGGTCAAGACTGAGTTCTGTGTATAGACCCTGCTGTATTTAAATACGTCTAAAACATAAATAGCTGCTTTTCAAGACTGATGGAATAAAAGTTATATCTACATTTTTGATGGTTTTATGAGTTTTTTTTCTCTTCTTTGCTGCTTTACCATCTGTTCTACCAAATTCTATACTGGTATAAGCAAATAGGAATTTTCATTTTGGGATTAGTAGTTCTTTGATATTGACTCCTTTATGGAATTGCAACCTACACTTGTGAAAGATATGGGTAAATTTCTCAGCAGAACACTCTTGTTGGGCTGCTGAGCCAGCTGAAGTGTCATGACTGCCCCTCTCTCAGGAGGCTGCCCACTCTTTCAGTTTTAATCTCACCATTCCAGGCAATTAGTTTCTGGTTTTGCTCTGATTGTCCTCATGGTGCCATCTGTGCATGTCAGATAAAGCACTAATAAGGTGTATAGCACAACAATCGCCCTGGTTTGCACATGGCTGTTTGAGGACAGTAGGGCAAATTTTCTTTCGTGATGGTTGGTAACATAATGCAGCTCTTTGTCCTTCTGCAGTTACTTGGTGTCATGGAGACCAGTTTAATATGGCTGTGGTACAATTGCTGTTAAGATTGCAGATCATCACTCCTTTCTCCAATGAAGCTGTTCAGTCACTCTTTAGAGTTTTCAGTAATTCCTTGGGATGCATCATGTTCATTGCTACACTTAGAACAATAATTCCTTATGAGCAAAATGACACCTGTATTTCCTTTTAACATGTATTTGCTTCCTTTCTAGGTAAAGAAACTTTTTCACTGAACTCCAGAATTCCACAGAGCAGTATCATCCCTTCTTCAGGGTCTTCAGAGGATTGAAAAGCTTTCCTTGAGCAGATCGTGTTACGGAGTGAATGGAGGAGCACAGGCAAACCACATCTCCTTCTATTGGAGGGGTCAGACCTACCAGGTCTGAAGATGCAAGAACCAAGGCATAGCTTAGAGTAGCCCTAAAGCTTCTTTAAGTTGTGCTTGGAAAACAGTTGTCTCTGCATGGCTGCTGGATTGGAAGGAGTCAGTGTATTTAAAGCATGTTTAGTTCACACCATCTTTTCTGTAATTACCCAAGGCATGCTGTTGTCACACACAATCATCTGACTTCTCCAGTATCATTCTTGAATAAAATTTCAAAATATAACCTTCATATGTCTTCTTAATTATGTCTGAGTAAACTGCGATACGTAGATGAGTTGGCACAGTGATACAGTTCATAAAGTATAAAATTAACCTGGCAAAGAGCAGAGATCCACAGGCGCTTTTCTCTTATTAATCAGATGTGCAATATTATTTGTACTTCTTTTGTCTTCAGAGTTGTGTCCTGGATTTCCACTCCCCTGTGCCAGGTGCTCTCCTGAGCCTGCCTGCAGCCCTTACAGCTCCATGTACAGCTGTCGTGCTCAGGGATAAATACTGATGGTAATGTGATATCACAGCACTGTCACAGTAACTGTGACCTGTTCCTGTGAACTGACAGGCATTTTTGTGAGTGACTGAGCCAAATAAAATGTTTTGCTATGGGTTTTCATAGTTACAGTGAATGAAACTGTACAAAAAGGCATGTGCTAACAGCCTCACAAATAACCTGTCTCAAAATGTCTGCTACTCTATTGATTGGCTGGTTTTTCCAGGTGAAGATCAAATAACCATGAGGGATGGAGTATATGAGTAGAAGGAAGATCATACATAACTCAGTTTATCTGTGACTCCAGTGTTCTCTGTGTTGTTGCCATAAAACCATGTGTTTCCTAACTACAGGGAAAGGTAGAATATTACAAACATTTTTGGGGTTCTTCACCAAAGGGCTGGGTTTGATGTGGGGTTGTTTTCCAATTTACCTGAAGTAAGTCAGGTCAACTGGGAGCACACCAGCTAATGAGGTTTATTCTGAGCACAGATTTTAATTAAGAACTTTTAATTAAGAAAATTCAACTTAAACCGATGGTTCAGCCTGTACAGAGCTATGTTTCAAGAGCATAGGGCTGTTGAGCTGGATGTAAGGTAAGCATTGTATTCACTTTGTTTGGCATCATGATAATGGACAATGCTTTTATAGTGTTCTAGGTGTTTCCTCAGTTGTCATTTTCTGTGCTAACATTGTTCTGGTAAAGAAAACACATCAGCAACTTCAAAGCTAAATTGACTGTATTTCTTTATGATTTAGCATAGCAGGTCAAACTCTTTCACTCAGTGAACCAACTTACTCCCCCCAGTTTTACAGGGTACTCCTCTTTCTGGTGCTTATGGGTGGACTTCTGGATGCCTTCTGAGAACTGGGAAGAAGAAAGCTCAGGCAGAGCTGATCAGACCTGTTTATTTTGTACAGATGGTGCAAATGGGCTGAAATTGTCATATTTCTCTTGGAGCCATTTGCTGCAAATTACAAATCAAGGGTGGTCAGTTCCTTTACCCTCCAACCATCCCCAGGTGGCTGGTGTACACTGAGTCCAAGTTTTACTTGTTATTTGGTCTCAAAGGAATGGATTGAATAGGAAATTATGGAGATTTATCCCATTGCCTGACCTTGTTTCCAAAGCAAAGTATCAAGCTAGGCTATTAGTTCTCCCATCTGAATCTTGTTCCAAGAAGAGGGACATTACTGGGAGTGCTGTTTGGATGAGCTGTGGAGAACTTGAAGATCAGAGACCTTAATGCATGTTCAAGGACCAACAGAAACAGTGTGAGACATACAAGCTCCTTTCCGGACTCCTCCAGCTCAGCAGTGGTTGAGAACACAAAGAGCCATCACAGCTCCAAGCTGAGGGCTGTGGGAGGAGAGAACTGCGTCGTCAGGCAGCAGTTTTATACCTTGATACTTTCTTTTCAGAGCAAATCCTAACCCAGCCTTTGAAAAGAAAATGAACAATGTGCTCTCTTCTGTGCTGTGAAATTCCCTACAATTTACAAAACTAGATAACTTGTTGCTTAATGATGTTATTGATATACAGTGACCCTTCAAGAGAAATTGGATGATGAATCCAGAGCTGGATTTCCGATCACTCTGCCTAAAAAAGAATCTTCACGCTTTGTTTTTTTCCAGTCTCCTCTTCCCATAAGGTGCTGTCCACTTGCTCTGTGAGAATGACATGGACATGCTGGAAGGAGGAGAATGCTTCTTGTGTTTGGGAGGAGACTTCTTCCTTCTGGGAACAGAAGAGTGAGGGGATGAAACAGTGGTGAGAAATTTTTGACTAGGGCAGGGAGCAGGAGCAGGAGTGTGTCTGCTGTCATTCTACTGCCTTTCAGCAAAGGCAGATGAGAAGCAACCACAGCATTGAGAACCAGGGCATTTGCAGAGAACCAGGAGGAGTTTCTTGTCCTGCTTCTTGTGGAGGTCAGCTCATTTCCTAGAAATTCTCTTCAGCTCTATTTCATCTCCTCCAGGCACTGTCCCCAGCACATCACTGCTCCTGGCCATGGAGAAGGATAACTTTTCCACTCTGGTGTTGACCTGCCCTCTGTGGCTGTGCTGGAACTGGGAAGGTTCATTTCCTGGTGAGTTCTTACCTGCAGATGCAAGGAGACACTCCCCAGCCAACATTTTCCATGCTTTGTGATATCCTCACACACCACTGCCAGTCAAAATGGTGCTTTAAAACTGGACAGAAGCAGATGTTTTCCACATCTGTTTGTATTTCCAGGTACAGGTGTTTCATAAGGATGGCTGGGAAAACGGATGTTCCTGTTCCATAGTGGAAGAGCTGGTTGGAATGACCACCATGGGTGTTGAAGTACTTCCTCAGGAAAGACCCTTCATCTTTCTGGGCTTCTTGATCATCTCAGAACTCTTCCTGGTTGTCTCACTGGTGATCAGGGAGCCAACAAACACATCTGCTGGACCTGATACTTGAAGAACTAGTGGGTAGTGTGAAGATCAGTATCATCCTTGGCTGCAGTAACCATGAGATGGAGGAGTGTAGGGTGTGGGTCAGAGGGATTGATATGGGGTTAATACTGTTTCATATCTTCATGAAATGGCATCAGTGATGCAGCAAAGTGCACACATAGCAAGTTTGAAGACGAAATTTGAGGGAGTGATTGATAGACTGCCTAGTGATGCTGTTGTTTGAGAGACCTGAGAGGCTGAAGGGATGGGCTGGCATGAACCTGACGAAGGTGAGCAAAGAGAAATGCACAGCCCTGCCCCTGGGCTTTGTTGGAGTCCACAGACTGGGAAGAGCTTTGCAGAGAAGGACATGGAAGTCCTGGCTGACACCATGCGTCCACAATGTGTCCCTGCAGCACAGAAGGCCAACAGCATCCAGGGCTGCCTTGGGAAGAACATTGCCAGCAGCTCAAGCAAGATGATCCTTCTTTCTACTCAGCACATATGGAGTGCTCTGTACAAGACCTCCCAGAACAAGAAACTTGACATTCAAAACCTGATAAGACAACCTGCTTTACCTGGCCTTGCTTGAGCTGGGGGGTTTGACTAGAGGTGCCTTCCAACCTCAACCATCCTGTGAGTCTGTGGGATTCATTTTCCAGCTGTAAAGTGGACTGGCATTTGTTTTGGGCAGAAACAAGTGATTGAAAGCTATTTAATTTAATGTAGTGTCTGATCTTATGCTCCTGATAAAGGTTTAGGACATAGAGGCAAGTGACTGACATAGATTTATATGCACGTTTACATAGAGACAAGTTCTAGACATGCTGTCAGTACAAGTACTGCAGATACTTAAGCAAGGAGGAAAAAGCCACCAAATTGGTGAGGGAAATTGTCCCCAAGCACCTGGCACAGTCCACGGTAAACCATGAGAAGGGTCTTGTGAAAGTCAGAGCTGTACTGAGTGACCTTCGCCATGGACTTCCACATGTGAGCAGTTGTGGGAGCAGTAAAAATTATGCTTTCATGAGTATTTAGGTGATAAAGGAAAAGCAGGTCCATTCAATTTGC
Source organism: Campylorhamphus procurvoides (assembly GCA_013396655.1). Classification (NCBI taxonomy): domain Eukaryota; kingdom Metazoa; phylum Chordata; class Aves; order Passeriformes; family Dendrocolaptidae; genus Campylorhamphus; species Campylorhamphus procurvoides. The sequence goes on along the minus strand of WBMV01003759.1, from coordinate 992,340 downwards.
AACAGGACTTCGAGTCTCTGAATCCCGTTTGGAAATTGGGTGCATCTTCTCAAACTTGAGTGGTTTTGAAAACCTGTAGAATGATCAGTCCTCCAAACTTGACCATAAACCAAATTAATGCATTTTATACTGTGCTGTTGGGCATTTTATTGACTTGTTCTGCACCACCAGATTTTTCAGCAACAGAGATTAGAAAAAAATATTAAGTCCCATTTGGATTTCCTGAATGAATAAATTCTGGAATTTTACATACGTATATGGCTAAATTTTAGCCTGCATGTGGTTTTGGACATTTGTATTTGAACAAATTTATTTGAAGTTCTGTCTTGCATATTCAGATTCTTCCACTGTTCAGCTCAAACATTTGGTGTGATGTGTGTGTGGCCAGGGGAGCCCTGCTTGGTACTGACTTCAGGTATTTTGAGCTGCTGGCAAAGCTCCCTGTGGTGAAGATTCACAGACCCCTCAACCTATGTTGTCACATTTTTATGGAGAGAAGTGGAGCAACTAATATTTAAAAAGTGGAGATGGTTCTCTGTGAGTCACTGTTGCAGCTCCTGTCCCAGGGAGAGCTCAGCCCTGTGCACAGATCTGAGCTTTGGTACCCCTGGGACAGGTGCAGTTTGAAGCTATGGGGGATGGAGAAGTGTTGTTTGGAGGTTCTGTAGAGCAGCCGCTGAGCTGCCACTGATAACTGTCTTCTCCTGCGTCTGATTGCAAGTGTTCTTGGTTTCTGCCTTGCCAAAAAGAACTAATACGAAGGGAGCCTGAATTCAGGCAGAGCTGTGGGCTCAGACTTTTCATTGGCATCAGGAAACTCATGGCAGTCCCTGCTGGCTGTGTCTTCATCCCTCACACAGCATTGTTTGTGTCACCTGCCATGTCAAGATGCCCTCATGGAGTAGGACAGCCAGGGACCACACTAGATCAAGTTGCTGGGGGTCCCAGATCCATGGACTGAAGAGGAGTGTATGCCTGTAGAGTTGAAGGTACCCCTACTTTGCCCTCCTTCCACCTTCTGCACCAGCCAGGGCTGTTCAGCCCTTCCTCTTCCTGATAGAAGTGTGTCCCTTCTTTCCTCCTGCCCCCACCACTGGGATCCAACCCAGCCTTTCCCTGTGTGGCTCTGCCTCCTGCAAGATGGGGCTGCCTGTGCTCAGCTCTTCCTGCAGACGTGGCAGTGCTAGGGGTCCAGCAGAGCACAAGCACACTGAGGGCCCTTTGCTGCAGGAGATGGGGCTGCCCCAGGTCCCACTGCAGGTGGGACAGTGGGTGTTATCCTGATCTTCTCTGCCCTCCCTCTTGCCTTGCCAAGTGCCTTATAGATCTCCCCTATGATTTGTTGGTACAGGTCAGATCAGAGCACAGCACCAGAGGACCCAGAAAGGGCATAAAGCACCCATCCCACCCTGTACTCCCCTGGATTATCAGACTGGTTGTGCTCTCACCTCTCCTGGCAGAACCCAGATGAGGAGCCAATGGTATCAGTGATGATTCTGTTGGCCATTTTCTGTAAACTCTCTACCAAAGAGTAGATACAATCAGCATCCTTTCACTCCAAGCACTGCCTGTTTTAGCTGGTCATGAGTGCTTAAGGACTGGCAGCCACAGCCCATTCCTGTCAGTGACTGACCTGCACAGACTTTTGGGGCTAAAACCATCTCCAGGAGCTGCTCCTGGCACTGTGACCTGTGCAGTAAGGGCAGCAAAGCATTTGCTTCTTACTTTATGAGTAAGCGGGCCTTGGGCTTGGCTGAGGCTGTGGCTGTGCACTAACCTGGCTGTGCCTTCCTTCCACAGGGAACGATCTCTTCCTGGTCGCAGTCCACGAGCTGGGACATGCGCTGGGGCTGGAACACTCCAACGATCCCAGTGCTATCATGGCCCCTTTCTACCAGTACATGGAGACACACAACTTCAAACTGCCCCAGGATGACCTCCAGGGAATTCAGAAAATCTACGGTGAGCAACCCTACCCACTCCTCTGTTTACACCAACCTCGAGTCTAGGGAGTATTTTACAATTGGTCCCTAAAATTTCTGCAGCTCGTGGGCTGGATTTCCTGCCATAGCTGAGTGGGGAACTGTTTAAAGCTGTTGATCCAGAACTAAATGCCAGGTGACTGTCCCAGTGGCAATACCTTTGCACAAGTCAGGATGACCAAACCTCTGTGATCCCGTTGCTGCTCCATCCCTCATGGTGTCCCCAAATCAAGAAGCACTAGAAAGGGAAAAACAAGGTTTGTCCATTTGGAACAACTAGTGCAAAAAAAGGGAAGGAATGCAAAGTGCATGGAACATCAAGGAAAGGTAAAAAGTATTTATGCACTCCTTTTATTCTCATTATTTATAAAGTAGGGATAAAAAGTTTGAATCTGCTTAGGTTACACTTCTTTTAATCTCCAGCTGAACATGTACAGCATGTGCCACAAAGATACTGGGTTCAAGGAAAAGAGAACAAAGGAGGCAAAGAGATTATGGGAGAAAAGCAAGGGGCTGGAGACATGTAGTGCCATGTGATGGGATCATGGATACCAAGGTGTGAGGATAGGGACTTGCAGAGAATTGTTGGCTGAAGGAGACTCTGGGAGTAGAGAGAAATCCAAGCTTTAGGAGACATAGTCAAGGGCAAACTGAGACTAATGGCTACAATTTGTGGCAGCCCATGAAAAACAGGTTTTGTCAAACATCCCTGATTTCATTCTTTGGGGAAAGTACAAGTTTGACGGAGAGGTTACTTAATAATTGTAGGATAGAGCAGTTCTGCAATGTTTGCAGTTGCTGGACAGCTGGAGTCAAATAGTAGCTCCCAGAACCAGTGGAGCAGATTATATATGAATTAGACATGAAAAAAAGTACTTTGAAGGTAGTTGTCAGTAGGAAAGCTGGTGTTTCCAAGGGGTTGGTGCTGGAGTCAGTGGCAGGCCTGATACAAGTCAACATTTGCATCAGTAATCTGCCAGTGAATTTGAAATACTGCTAACAGAATTTGTACCAAGACCTGTAAGACTAAAGCAGTGCAGCAAGACCTTAGAGGTCTAAACTATCTCAACAGTTCGAGTCACATTTGGGACTTGTTTTTTGTGGCTGGATTGAGATTCATTTGTTCAAGTGTGGATACCTGGAGAAGTCTCTTTCTGGGTTGGCTTCTCTGACTGCTCTCTGGGCAATGGGAAAAACGAGGCATTTGAGGAGTGCAGTGCAGATAGCCCAGTAAGGTCCAACATGTAAAATAACATAGTTTGAAGTACACCCAGGGGAAATAGCTCTTCCCATGGGTGCAGCTGAAGATTTCTCCTCTTTGCTCTTTACCAGAATGAAGTTGCTTGGCAGTTGTCCTATGGTATCGTTTAATTATGAATACTTTAACATGGTATTTGCTCAGGTACTCAGGATAGCAGAGAGTCTGGAGAGTTTTGAAATAAAGTGGTGGGGTAATAAATGTTAAACTTCCATTATAACATACAGAGGTGTTAATTTTTGAAAGCTCCTAAAATGTCTTTGCCGTTTCTATTTTGAAATGTTGATTTAGTTCCTGTGAACTTTGACTAATAGAAAGAAAAACCATAATTTTTTGCTGACAGTGAAAGTGCAATCAAGAAAAACTACTAATTTCTCTGGTTTCAGATACATTTTTGGAAAGCAACAGAGAAGGAGCTGGCAGCCATGCTGCTTCACTTTTGGGGTTCAAGCCAAGATCAGCAAGGCTAAGCTGGGACCAGCAGTTGCTGAAACGGGGCTCCTTGGACCAGGGGTGGGGTTGCCAGATAACAATGGTCAGGGCCATTAAAGCATACCAGTGTCTCCAGGGCCCTGCCAATTGGTGAGAGCCCTGCACAGCTCTTGTGCCCAGCTGGGACAGAGCAGAGCTCAGCACTCCCTCCTGGCTTGGCAGTGACACCACAATGCTTCCACTTGTTTGTCTCCACATTCACCTTCAGCCACAGACTGTGTTGGGATTCTCTGTGTGCAATATCTTATGCTTCACATGTTAACTCAGCTTGAAAAAAAGCTGGTAGTAATTAGGAATTTGTTTGTTGACTGTTGTGGAATCAATTACATAAGGCTCTTCTCTGAGGCCTTTGAGCTGGAGTGGGCTGGGCGTGATAACTCATCCTGCAGGGTGAAGGAGCAGCTTATGCATCAGGAGCTTTGCTGCAGAAGGTAGAGATTTTGGCCCTTAGTACAGACTTACAGTCCAAAAAATAAAGCTGGGTTTAAAATTAAGTTTTGCTCTTATGGGTCGCAAAGAAAGCGTGGAAAATGCCAGTGATATTTCACCCTGGAACCTGAGATGGGAGAAAATCTGACTTTCTTAGAGCTGAGAAGAGTCTGCTGAAATATCCTTCTTGTAGCTTTAGCAGGAACATTCAACTAATGTGTTTTATTTCCACAGTGCCACTCTGCTTTGTTGTGCCTTGGGAATGCCAAAAGTCCATCTACCAGAGCACCTCTCCAAACATCCAAACCTCCTGATTTCTTGCTGCTCTGACATTCCCTACAGAGCAGCAGCATGTGCTCAATACATATTATCTAGGAACCCTGCTATGCAAAATCAGTCATAGAGCCACTGTCTCACATGTAGCATCCTTTTAAAAAATAAATTCAATTAAAACTTCCCATTTTTCATTCCACTGAAATTGCTAGAACAAAGAACAGAGGGCCTGCTAAAGCTGAAGTGCATTTTGTCTCCTTCTTCTGAGAATGATGTGCTTCAAATGTATTTTATGTTGCATCTGTGATTAACCATTAGAAAAGAAATATGTCTAGGTCTGTCACATAATGATTTGTTGAATTTTAAAGTTATTTTCTGCTGGATTTATTTCAAAGCTCACCTAAAAATACAGTAGGTGATGTGAACTCTTCTTTGTGCTTCATGCTGATCAGCATAAGATCAATGTTTAAAATGTTACTTCCACCTTTGAGCTACTGAGGACAAGGCCAGCAGCTCCCTGTGTGTGAAAGAACAGGTTGTAAGGCAAGTCAGCAATATGCCCATCTCCTGATAGGTGCTTCCTGTAGCATGTTCCTTGGCAAAATAAGGAAATATCAGAACTGTTCATTATATTTATTTTTCAGAAGGATATCTGCCTCTATGTATGTGCCCATGTCACAAGTGACATGTCCAGGAAGGAATTAAACTGGAAATAATACCCTGAGTGTCTCTGAACTTTGATAGTGTTGAAATCAGAGCTGCAGGGGTTGCACTGTGGGTGGAGAGAGGTTGCTGAGCCATGGCTTTGTCACACAGCCTGACATGTCCTGCTGCAGCACTAGTTCTCCTGCCCCAGCAGGAGTGGGGACCCAGGTGGAGGTTGGTATCTTCCCCCAGGTAACAAGTGACAGGATGAGAGGAAGTGGCCTCATGTTGTGCCAGGGGAGGTTTACATTGAATGTTAGAGGAAATTTCTTCACAGAAGGGGTGGTCAGGGCCTGGCACTGCCTGCCCAAGGCAGTGGTGGAATCACCATCTCTGGAGGTGTTCAAAAAACATGTGGAAGTGGCACTTGGGACATGGTTTAGTGGTGGGCTTGGCAGTGTTGGGTCAATGGTTGGACTCGATGATCTTGGAGGTCTCTTCCAACAGCAGTGGTTCTGTGATTCCATGCTTCTTCATGTCCTGCTCTAAGTACTGGTTTGCAGTTGGTGGTGAAGCAGCCTCTCATCTCTGAGTGACTCTTCTGACACTGTGGCTGTGGGGCAGATGACTTGACATCGTGTGCAGAGGAAACTCATGTCCTCATGTCTGGTTAACCAGGCCATTACCTTCAAGACCATTTCAAAGCCCAAGGGAAGGTCTCCTAATCACTCAAAGATAGACCACCCTGGAGACAACCTCAAGGACCTGGGTCATCCCATATCTCACTGAGGATGTGTCAGCCTCACACATCTTCTGTGCACCTGGAGGGTAGAGTTCCCAGACAGTGTACATGATGTATCCCATACAGGCCGAGGTCCAGGGCAGTCAGGAAGCCACACCAACCCCAGGCCAAGGAACTGGATAACACCAGCTCTAACAACCTGGGACTAGCAGGGCACAGTGCCTGTGAGCAAGCAGTACCTTCGTCACCTCCCTCCCCGTTTCCCAATGGCAGCCCATAGAGATCCATATAACTTGCAGATCCTTGTAACCTACATGTGTGTGTATGATGGCTTGTGAGGAGACAGCAGGAGGAGAGGGGAAGGAAAATGCTTGGTAATAAGAGAGCTGGAGGGATATACCCTGGTGCCACGTTTCTGGCACACTGTAGAGATACAAGGCCTCCTCTCTGTGTTGCATCACTTCATTTAAACCTTTCATCTTGCCCAAAGGCTCTGTTGGTCCCAGCAGGAAACAGCAGATTCCACCTCTGGTGCATCCACAGAGCCTCACCTGCCATATGCCAGGTCCCCACTCCCATTGCTCTGAAAAACAGGGAGTAACTGCCCGGTTCTCATGCTGTCCTTGAGCTTCATGTGGCACCTGGAGGACTCTGCCAAAGGAGAGGCTGAGAGGGAGCCCGCCTCTCTTGGAAAGTTTCTCAGCTGGTGGAGAACAGTGCTGTGTATTATGGCTGTGTGTTACTGCCCCATCCTACAGATCTTTGAATACAGAAAAATGTTCTGTTTTGCAGTGGAGCAGATGTCAGGCTTCTGAAAGTTTTTCCAGAGGGGAACTGGGCTGCAAGCACCACAGCTAAAGCATCTTGCAGAGCACCAACCTCTTATCCTTTGCCTGCCTAAGTCTGAGAATTTTGGACCCAGTTTTCTGGCACCCAGTGCAAGGTGAATCACCTCATTCCAGAGCATTCTCTTTGGCTTAGAGCAAAGGTTTCAGCTATGAATGCTTGTCTCCCAGGTGAATGCTCTACCAGAGGAGAATGACTGTGAGGAAGGGCTTGAGAAACCCTTCCTGCCACCCAGGGGACCTTGACTACCCAGCTGGTACTTGTGCTGTGGGTGCTGGGGCTTGTCCTGCAGGCTGCTCTGTGGCAAGGACACAGGCTAACTGAGGCACCTAATCCACTCCCCTGCTGAAGGCTAAGCTCAGAAGTGCAGAGTGCTCTGTGGATGAGTGTATCAAAGTGAGAAAGGGAAGTAAGTCCTTCCTGAGCTTGGAGGTTTGTGGGCAGTCTCTCATCTCTGCCGTAGCTTGTCGGCAGCTCTTTTGTATAATACGGACAGGGACATCTCTGCGCTGCCCTGGAGCCTGCAGAGCAGCCAGGTAGGTTTCTCTCACTCTGCCTGGCTTACTTGGATCATCTGCTTCGATTTGAAACTGAGGAGCTTTGCCCGTTTAACCTGGGGAGTTGGTTCAGCCCTGCAGAAACACTCAGACAGCTCAGCTTTATACAGCCAGAAACCTCCCCTATGTTATTCAAAGCATAACTGTAGCCTGGATGGTAGTTTTGTTCTTGGAGTGGATACTAAGAAAATAAAGGCAGGCCTTTGTTTGCAAATGGATTATTCTCTCCCCTGAGCTGAGCCCCTGGCAGGCTCGGGGAGCCACTGGCTGTGACATGCTGAGCCTCCAGACAGGTGCTGTGCAGTTGAGGGAACACTCTGTCAATAGCCAGGAGGACAGTACAATTATGTTTTGTCCTCAACTATCGACACAGTGGCTCCTAAATGCCTCCTCTCTCTGTGTTATCTTCACAGGTCACCTTGGTATTCAGATGGTCTGCGACAGAGGAAGCATGAAGGGAGGAGGCAAAGTGCCAGTGGCGGGAGTCACACTCTGAAGGTGATCTGCTGTGACCCAAAAGCTTTCTGACATTCTTTGCCTTGGTTCTGATAGAGAGGAAGAAAGTCTTCTTCCCCACACAGTGTCTGTAAAGTCCCAGAAAGGTGCTTCCCTCTGGAATGTAGAGTTTACATCTCCAGAAGGATTCTTACCTGCTTCCCCTATGGAAGTTGCTGCAGGTGCAGTCCCAGGGGTGGGTTTGGCCCCGGTGCTGGGATCACGCATGATAACCAGGTGACTGGGTTCAGGCCCAGTTGCAGACCCATGCAATAACCTGTCTCACTTAGTCTTTTTCTCAATGAGATTTTTTTCCTCTGACTGATTCTTTGGAGTTTCTTGGAAGTGTAGTGTCAGGGACTGTGATTTGTGTGCGATGCTGCCCAGTCAGTTATATCAGAGGGGGATGTGACAGTCCCTGTGATAAATACTACAGTGCCAGCATCTCTTAAGTGACTCTTTGTTCACATGTTCATCTCTGCTGTTAATAATAAACCTGTTACATCCTGCCTTGAGCTGTTTTGGAGGCAGGTTACTGTGATGACATTCTGGAAACAAAAATGACTGGTGAACTAACGGACCTAATGGATAGGGTCTGTTCATTCTGCTTTCATGCCAGGTTGTGCTCTGCAGTGCCTTTGGTCTTACAAGGGACCATCTTTCTCCACCAAGGGACAGGCTGTGCTTCTGCTTTCCACCCCCCTAACTGGACACCAAATTCTGCCTGTGTAGCCCTTAACCCCGAGGGTTCCCATGTGGTCACTGTGCTCCTCTGCTCTTTGCACGTGCATAGCTGTAGGATCATCTCCTGCCTTTGGCCACACTCAGTGTCAAAGTGAAGGCAGAATTTAAAAATAAAACCGTGTGAGCATTTAATCCTCTCTTGTGTAAGCATGACAGGAGGCAAGCCATTAATCAGAATAAATTAGAAGACCCAGAACACATAAAATCAAGAAAAGAAGCGAAAGATAGCAAGGAAACATCCATGGCTGGCAGGGACATGTAGTAAGAGGAATATTTCACAGAATCACAGAACATACTGAGCTGGGAGGGACCCACAAGGATTGTCGAGTCCAACTCCTGGCCCTGCACAGGACCATCCCCAAGAGTCACACCCTGTGTCCCAGAGCATCATCCAAACTCTCCTGGAGCTCTGGCAGCCTTGGGGCTGTGCCCGCCGCCCTGGGGAGGAAGGACCTTTCCCTGAGATCCAACCTAAGCCTGCCCCGACACAACTCCAGCCATTCCCTGGGTGCTGTCCCTGGTCCCCCCAGAGCAGAGATCAGTGCCTGCCCCTCCCCAGGAAGCTGGAACTGCAATGAGGTCTCCCCTCAGTCTCCTCTTGTCCAGCTGAACACACCAAGTGCCCTCAGTGTCCTGCAGTGTGCGTGGGCAGCCTTGCCAGCGCCAGGTCCCTCCTTCAGGGCAGTTTGCCAGTGCTGCTTTGGGCATGGCCAGCGGTGAGTATGCACAGGGGCCAGCCTCCCATGGTGGACCTGACTTGGGATCTCTCCCTGCTGCTCCAGCAAATGTTTCCATCATGCAAATCCCTGGTTCGTGTGAATCTTTGCTGTTGGGCACTATCCTGCCTATAGTGTTCCACTGCCTGTGCCTTGGCAGCTCTCTGCTGTTTCAGGGGCATCTTAGACCTTATTAAAACCTTCACACTGGTCCCAGGGGTAGCAGGTGCTCTTTGAATTTTCCCCTCCCTACAGACAGGCTTTGAGCACTGGAGTTGAAGAAGGGAGGTGTGCAGCACAGTGGGCAGGGCAGGCTGTGAGCTGGGATCACGGGCAGCCTCACTCGTGCAGGGACAGTGAATCTTTGGGAACTCCACGAGATGTTTCATTTCCAGCATTCAAGCACATGTGTAGTCCCTTTTCTGCACCTTACTGTCAGATTCCCTGTTTCTTTATGATCTATCAGACACATTCATCAATTTTCTTTAGATACTGCTCCTGTTGTGCAGTTTTTTTCTTTAAAATAGAGGGAGAATGAGTTAATGTCATGTCTTGATCTTCCTGCTTATGGTCATCTCTGTAAAACTCTCTTCTTGCTCTCTTCTCCTCTCAAAGTGAGGAGCTTTTGGCTTGTTATTTTTGGAAGTCCAGAACTGCTGTTGGTTTGAGTATCTCTGTCTGTTTGCTGTACCTGAGAAGCAGAACCACCTTGACTTGGCAATCCCTCCCTTTGGAAGTCTGTGCCTCTGCAGAGAGCAGTTTGAGTGCACAGTGACTTCTTGGGTCCCTCACAGAGAGTTCCCTCAGACAGAGGAGTCCCTCTCACTGCTGCAGAGTGCACAGCTTTCCCTGCTCTAGAGCAGCAAGGCTCTTGGAGTGCTCCTTCCAAACCCTGCTGTGAAGCTGTTGCATCCCACCACACAGAGATCAGTGCTAGAGCTGGTGGCAGTGTCCTGCAAAATAACAAATAGCTGCCTGATGAAATTGTTCCCCTGTATCAGTTAATGTGACCACCAGAAAGGCTTTTCTGAGCCATCTGTGGCAACAGGAATGGTTTGGGCAGTGCACAGCAGTGTTGGCCTTTTGCAAAAGGGAGAAAACAAATAACTACACGTCCCTTCTGTTTCTGTAGCAATGTGCTATAGCTGATCCTTATGCCAGCCTGTTGGCAAGGGAATCCTATCACGTAGGGCAGGCATTAGAGTTTTTCTACTGTTATTTACCAAACACATCCCCTCAAAGCCCTGGACAAGGCAGCACAAGGGTCATGCTGCTGTTTAATGAGAGACTGCAGTGTTCAGCAAATTGTCCCCTTCCTCCTGTCCCAGTCAAGACTTATCTCTCCTTAATGAAAGCATTTCTTGTCTTCACCAAGCCTGTAACTTGCTGGCTTTCAGACTTCATTTACTCAGGTGCTATCTCTGGCACCAAGTGACATGTTGGGCATACAAAACAGGTTGCCAACTTGCTGCTGCTTTTGTTCCCCAAAGCAGGAGCTGAGCGATGCTCCCACCTCCCACCTGAACAACCCTGAACCCCAGCTGGCTTGGTGCAAGCTCTGTCTGGGACCCCTTTCCCCATTCCCAGCCTTTCCTCTGCAGCTTGTCTCACTGTGCCAACTCAGTCCTGCATCCATGAGCTTTCCAGCTGCACCAGACATGCAGCTGATGTGCTGCTCATGGGGTGATGCCTTGGCACAGCCCGTGTGCTTCACACCACACTAAGGTCTGTGGCTGTGTGAGCAAACAAGAATAACAGGAATAAGAGTAGCACATCTGAAGACAGATGTATACAAATATCTCTGGAGATACATTTTGAGGTAAAAATGAGTTAAGCATCAGTCAACATGGTGGGAAAATATTGGGGGTAAAATCTGAGGTAACCTCTAGGGGAGCAAGTGAACATTTTAAGATGAACTGAGGCAACAGGTAGTGGACAGGTAAGGAAAATTTTGGGGTTAAATCTGAGGTAATCTGTAACAGAGAGAATGAAAACATTGAAGTAAAGTTAGGTAATGAGTAGTGGACAGTTTGGGAAAATACTAGGGATAAAATCTGAGGTGATGTGTAGAGGAGAGATAACGTACTGAGGTAAATTGAGGGAACCAGTAGTGGACAGTTAGGGAAAGTTTCAGGGTAAAACTTGAGGGTTTACCTCAAGGTTGAGGTTTTACATTACCATACAATGGAGTATTTAGGGATGGTGTTAAGCAAATAGGATGCTGAGCACTTGACAGCCCACCTTATAGATTTTGGGGTAGGAGGTTGTTGGAGGCGGGCTTATGGAGCAGTGAGACGATCCAATATGGATTAACTACAAAGTTCAGTTTATTAATGGAGTTTCTACAATTATAGTATTCTCTAAGTGTACGTGCATTAACATTACTGGTGCTTAGACACATAAAAAATCACTCATTGCCTATAGGCTACAAGCTACTGTCTCTGTACTTGTCTTCTGAGTTCTCACAGCCTCTGCAGCTGCTTATCTTTACGAGCACACAGAATCTAGCTAAGGCCATACTCCCTTTGCTCTATCAAGAGACCCACAGAGCTAGCAGATTCCCACAGGAGGTGGTTTTGTGGATCAGCTCTTGCTCTGCCCTGTGGTGCCTGTTTGCAGCTGCAGCATCCTGGAGGGGCTCCAGCAATGCACCCTTTGCTCTATCTTCATCCAAAAAGGATGCATTTCGTGAACTCGGGTGTGAGTCAAAGTGCAGCAATTGTGAAAGACAGGGCATTTCTCCAGGAGCAGCTCCTGAGCTGTGCTGCAGCACTGCTGTGGATGTTCCTGTCACAGGCAATGTCTGGAGACCTTTGCTGCACCCCATTTGGGGAAAATCCACGGATCATTAGCAGTAGCAGTATCTCAGTTTGGGTATTTTATGGTCTGCTACGTTACTAAATGGGCACTGACCAGCTAAGAATGGGAAGGATGAGCAATACACAGTCTCAGTGTAATGTTTTCATCCATTTCATGTAGACAGCATTCCAGGAGTAATTATCAACTGAGGATCCTCATCTAAAGTATTTCTGTGAGCAATATTTGATGTCTTTTATTAAAGCTCTGGAATAAATGAAATAGTTGCTAATCAAAGATTGCACATGCACAAAATAGCACACTATGAGGACAAGTTACCTTGTCTATTGTGGATTGAAGATCCATTTGAAAAGCTTTATAAAAGTGGCCTATCTCAGGACCTTAAAACCAAAAGCCATTGCAGCAACAGGCCAAAGGAACTGCTCTATTTAGCTCATGGAGAATGTTATAAGCATACCCATGAAGATCTATAAATGATTAAATGTTGCCACTGGAGATTAGAAAGAAAACCCTTAATCTAAAGCAGCAGAAACTCAGGCAATGGGTAAAACACAGACTTTAGCAGTGACAGGGATTAATCATTAGAACAGTGCATTACAGAGGATTTTCTACACTTGAGATCTGGAAAATGTGCTGTATCTGCCCCAGAAACACCGGGCTTGTTGTTCATCATATCCATGAAACCTGCATGAGACTCTTACTGTTACATCCTTATTAACAATTAAGAGTGGCTTTCTCTGGTGACTTCCTTGTCACTGGCTGAAATTTTCACTAACCTGGTCACCCTTCCAGGTCATGTTAAGCACTCATTCATCCCTTTGAAAATGGAGTGTTTAAGAGCTAAGTTGCCATGAGGACCTCCATGGGTGTCTCAGTCCTTCCTCATGAATCCCTTCTTTGGCTATGGGAGATTGCCCAGCTCAAGGTAACTCTTCCTGTGAGGATGAGCCTTGTCCAGGGCAGTAACTCCAGCTGGGCTGTGCTGCTGGACCCCCAAAATGACACTAAAACCTCAGGTGTGACAGCCAGCCCCAGTTCTCCTCACAGGTGAGGGTTTGTCCTGCAGGCTCAGCATGAGACAGAAACCACGATGCCTGCAAATAAACAATCCTCAGGATCAAAACTCAGCAAAATCCCTTGTTTTTAGTAGCCTTCTGTTTATTGCTGTATTAACTCATGGCCTTCTCTTAGAAGCAACAAGAAATGTGTGACTCTCTGAGTGAGGTTTGACCCAGACTTTGTTAATGAAATCATCCCCTGGCAGAGGCAGACCTCTGCTCCAGTCTAACTCACTTGTACTTTTATAGCTCTCTCCATTCCTGCAGCCTTTAAAATCCAGAGCTGAGCTGGGGAAGGGTTGAAAAGGAGATCTGTGCTGGGAGGGCATCATTTCAATGACAACAAGGCTGTGTGTCACTGAAAGCACAGACTCATGACTTAACTATAATAAAGTAATTGCTTTCTAATTTCTAAACTCCCTGAAGTTCCCCTTTAGCATGGCACTGGTTTTCACACCTTACCTTTTTTTGGTTTTACATTGGGGTTTTTTTTGCCTTTTCTATGGTGTACTAAACATTTATTTTCAAGGGTTATCACCTTTCATTTCAGTTTGGAAAATGACTGGTGTGGCTCCTCCTTCCTTTTAGCTCCAGCCTCCTTGGAAAGACCTACAAAAACATTCTGCTTCTTCTTCAGTTCTTATCACACATCTGTTTTGGGACATCTCTCACATGAGGATGCATCTCGTTCTGCTCCCCATCTCTAGGAAATGAGCTCTCCATCAGAAGTGTGTAAATCCCTGGCAATGCTATCCTGCCACCCTGATGCCTTTTAAAGCTTACAAGGGAAGCACAGAAAAGCCAACGTTGTCCACTTTGCTAAATATTTTCCTTTTCACTTCTAGGTCCTCCCATTGAGCCCCTGGAGCCAACCAGGCCTTTACCAACTCTTCCTGTTCGCAGAATTCACTCAACTTCGGAAAGAAAACACGAGAGACAGCCACGACCTCCCAGTCCTCCTCTGGGTGATAGGCCAGCTCTCCCTGGCTCCAAACCAAACATCTGTGATGGCAACTTCAACACTGTGGCTCTCTTTAGAGGAGAAATGTTTGTTTTCAAGGTACTAAGAATTCCCACTTGCCCATGAGTCTTCCTTTAATTTTATCGCTGGAAAAGGTTAATAGTAGTGAGACTTGAAATGTCTGTGAAAATAATAGTAGCGAGACTTGAAATATCTGTGAAAATAGCTCTTTTCCCCTGAGGCTGATGAATGAGCAATATTAGAAGGAAATGTAAGCAGATTGGCTCTGTAATATTTGGAATCTGTGCCTGATGGCATTCACAAAGTGCCCAGGAAGCCTGTTCTCCAAAATGTGAACTGGGTGTATTGGCAGAGAATTCAGGCACCATCAAGCCTGAGAGGAGCCACCTGTAAAGCCTCAAAGCAATACCAGTACCTAACCATGATTAATCACTGAATCCTGGAGTGGTTTGGCCTGGACGAGACCTTACAGAACATCTTATTCCACCCTCTGCCATGGGCAGGGACACCCTCCACTAGCCAGGTTGCTCCAAGCCCCATCCAACCTGTCCTGGAACACTTCCAGGATGGGGCAGCCACAGCTTCCCTGGGCAACAAACCTCATTGCTCAGAGGTGACTTGCATGGAGCCAGGGCTTCAGGAGTGCTCAGCCTGCCTGAAGCTCCTGGGGAGTCTGAGTCAACCTTCCTTGTAAACTGAAGCCGGGGAGGAAGGAGAGGCTTTGTTCATTAACCTGTTAGAGTGCCTTGAATATGGACATGCATGATCCCATTCCCAAAATACTAGTAGCTTTCACTGTGTCCAGCAGGTGTGAATGTGGAGGGGGATATATTGAAGGTCATTAAAGTTGCAGAAAAATCCTGAACTGAAATTAGTTGAAGGCTGGGACAGTGTCTGGAAGAAGTCTCACAGGTTCTGTCCTGCTTGTGCTCATCCCTGAGCATCCTCTGTAGCTTTAACTAATGATCACATATCTAAAGGGATATTTAATAACTCTTTTGTGCCTTTAGACCTTACGTATTTCACACAGTCACCAGGTAATGTTCAGGCTCTCCTGGGCTCTCAGAGTTGAGCATCAGCTGCACCAGGACAAGGGTGACACCTCAGTGACAAGACACACAGAGATCATGATGCTTGTAACTGTGGACTCGCTTCCCCCTGCTTCTTTTCCCTCTCCTTTTCACCCTTTCTCACAGCACCAGCAATCAACTTCTCACCCTTTGGGCTGCCATCTCCCCCATGTGGCCCTTCACTCTCTGCAGGCAGTGCTGGGTGGGTGCTGTCACCTGAAGCAGGACTTTGTCTGTGAGGGGGCCGAGGCAGGGATTAGCGATGCTGGATGCCCAGTAGGATAAAACCACTCAGTCTGAAGAGGCTTCTGGTCTCCCCAGGATCGCTGGTTCTGGCGCCTGCGCAACAACCGCGTGCAGGAGGGATATCCCATGCAGATCGAGCAGTTCTGGAAAGGCCTCCCCGCCAAGATCGACGCCGCCTATGAGCGCTCCGATGGCAAATTTGTTTTCTTCAAAGGTACAGTCCAGTTCGGTCCCCTCCTGCCTCACCTCACACACTTCGTTTATGGCTTGAAGATGGTGAAAACAGGCACGCTGCACCCTTGTCCTTTTCCGAGGGGGCACTTCAAGCAGCCACTAATCCTTAAGATATAGTTTAGTGTGGGCTGGCCTTGCCAGGACAGTCTCTGTATAGAGCTAATACTGATTAAGGGAAGTTGGTTGGACGAAACAGCTCCTATTTCTCAGGAGTGTCAGTCTCCTGCCTATTTCTGAACACCTTTCAGCAGGGCACTGGGGCCTCTCCAGGTATAGGGTGCTCCCAAATCATATTTCTGGACAGTTGTCTCCTAAAGGGACAAAATGACCACCTTGTGCTGGGTGCTCTTTGCACTGTGCCAGTGTCTCAACAGAATCCTGTTCAGGAACTCGAGGGCAAGTCATGAGCAAGGAAGTTGTGAGCTGGAAAACATTGTCATGGCCAGTACAAAACCACAGTACCGAGGCTTCTGAATTTAATGCTGCAGCTTCAGTAGCTCAGCTCACTCAACTGTATTAAAACTTGAGAAGGCTCAGGGGAAGGCAAGAGAAATAACTGAAAAATTTGGGCTGATCTGCAAGGACCACCTCAGCCTCAGTGAGGGATGGCAGACGGGATGAGAGAAGTCTTTGAAATCATGAAATCAGGAGGTAGAACTTGGTCGACATCTCTTCTAAAACAAGAGTTGAGGAGCAGCAAATGAATTCAGGTTTCAGGTTCAAAATGAAGTGGAGGAGCAGCTTTTTCACAGATCACAGTTAAGCCTGGTAGTCCTCGACATGCTGTGGTTCTGTGGCTATTTAACCTTTATATCAATTCAGGTGCTAACCAGGGAAATTTCTTGTTTGTGTCCCCACTGATCTCTAGGAGATAAGTACTGGGTTTTTAAGGAGGTGACAGCAGAGCCAGGCTACCCACACAGCCTGGTGGAGCTGGGGAACTGCCTGCCGCGGGAGGGCATCGACACGGCCCTGCGCTGGGAGCCCGTGGGCAAAACCTACTTCTTCAAAGGGGACAGGTACTGGAGGTACAACGAGGACAAGAGAGCCACGGACCCAGGATACCCAAAGCCCATCACCGTGTGGAGAGGAGTCCCTCAGGCTCCTCAGGGGGCTTTCATCAGCAAGGAAGGCTGTATGTCATTACACCTGTTAGATAAGCAACAGCTTCTGCTGGGAGTTGAGGGGTTGGGTGTGGGGTGTTCCAAGTATTTCCTGATACAGGAATCGAGTCTCAGAAGCCCTGGGGTCATCTGGGCCCTGCAACAGCAGCACTCTGAGATCCCTCCTGACCCTCATCCCAACCTATACGTGTCCTCAGCTCTTAAACCACATTATCACAGCTCTGGGGGAACAGGACTTCTTCTGCTAAAACAGTACCTATCCAAGTGTTCTGGGCCCTGGTTGTGAGGATGCCACAACCTGCATTTCCTCCTAATTTCTTCCCTGTAGCTGGCTCAGGGTCTCTGTGACAGGCTCCATCCTCTCTGATGTTAGCAGTTAGCCCTGCAGTTATGCTCCCAGGAGGGGCTTGGACCTCCAGAGACTCCTTCCAACACATTCCTTTCTCTGATTTGAAGATTTCTTCCTCTTCTTCCAGTAAAAGAGCTAACGGAGAGAGCTTGTGCCATTGAGGCTGTTTAAATTGGGGGCTGTGCTGTGAGAGCAGGGCTGCAGGGCTGGGCCAGCCTGGAGGATGGTATTGAGAGCCAGCCAAGCTGGGGGACAGTGCAGGACACCCAATATTTTCATCACAGCTCCCATCCCCTATTTTCTTTATTTTTCTTCTAATCACTTGAGAGTCACTAGAAAAGGAGTCTGGGGAGAGGGGAGTGCTTCAGACAACACATAGCATAAAGCATCACCCTTTTATTAGCACCAGGACGGGACTGGTCCTTAACACAGGCCACATCTGGATTCTGTGGCCAAAAGAACTCATCCTACTCAGCATCTGCTCCCTCAAGCTGGGTGAACACGAACCTGAAGTGCTCTTCCAAACACACCCAAGGCACACACTGGCACTCTGCAGATGTTAATCACTTCATAATGACAGGCACATATTTACAGATGCTCTAGTAAAAAAATAACTCACTGTGGCCCATTTCCTTTAAATTAGTAGGATTTTTTTAATTCTCTGCTTGTCTTGGCCACAGGGAATGGCATTCCATGGGCAATGTTGAACACATAAAACAGGGTTATGGCTTCTTCTTTAAATTCCAGCTCCAAACCCACCTTCACTTTCCAGTGGTTGGGGAACGCCCTGGATAAATGTATTTTATTGTCCTAGGCAGTGTCCACCTCCTGCTCTTCAGGCTCCCTGCATGTCCTCACACAAGCACAACTCATCAGTTTGGAAATGGTGAGCAATTACTGTCTGTTTTGTCTCCTAGTTTACACCTACTTTTACAAAGGAAAGGAGTACTGGAAGTTCGACAACCAGAGGCTGAGCGTGGAGCCAGGCTACCCCAGGTCGATCCTGAAGGACTGGATGGGCTGTAACCAGAAGGATGTTGAGCGGAGCAAAGACCGACGGCTGCCACACGACGATGTGGACATCATGGTGACCATCAACGATGTGCCCAGCACTGTAAATGCCATCGCAGTGGTGATCCCTTGCATCCTGTCCCTGTGCATCCTTGTCCTGGTGTACACAATCTTCCAGTTCAAAAACAAAGAGGTGCAGCAAAATGTTGTGTACTACAAAAGACCTGTCCAGGAATGGGTATGACACAGCCCACTGCACGTTGTAACTCATTGGGCTGATGAGGACTTACGGACACACAAAAAAAAAAAAGGAGAAAAAATGCATTGAAAAGCCTACCAAACAAAACTACTTCAGTGATCTACAAGTTTTGGACAGTCTGGGACTGAAATAAGCAGGAAAACTGAAAAAATACAGGCAGGCAGCCTTGCAGTGTGAAGCCTCCTGCCTTCACGCTGCCTTGGTCACCTGTGAGTCGCGGTGCCATCCACAGGCTCACTCTGCCAGCACCAGAGTCTTCGAGACAGGTTTCAACTGATCTGGGAAACTTCCTTCAGTTCCCTGCACCAGTACTCCCTGTTAAACCCAGCATTCTCCAGTGTAGCTAAACCACCTCTGAACAGAACCATTTTTTTAATAGCTGTCTCATAAATGAATTAAGATCATGAAATCTATGAACAGGAACAATTTAATGTCATAAGCAGAAGACATTCTGATGCTGAACCATTCTAAAAGATCTTAGTTTATTACAAAATCCAGAGATCTACCTGGATACAGTTTTCCAATACCTGCTGGTCAGATGTTTTGTACATTCATAACTAATCAACGCTGCCACTCAGCACAGTGCACAAGGAACCACCAAGCACTCAAAGAGGTACCAGAGTGTGGAGCAGAAGCTCAACAAGCACCAAACCAGACACTTGGCAACATCAAGCCCTAGACTGGGACAATCTGAAGACAAAGTAATTGGGTCTAAAAAAAAACCCAACCAATCATAGGAATACATGTTTTTTGTTTTGGGAGCCACTCATGAAAGAAATATTAAAATGTCATATAAGTTGGTTTAAGCTCCCAGCAGCAAGAATCAAGGAACCAGTGGTTACTGAGATCCCAGGAATTTGTGTAGACCTAGACTGCACTCTGCCCCTGTTCAGACACCGGGAAAAGATGAGTTGTTGTTCTGTGGCATGTGTAACTAGATTGTGGAATTTGTATGTTGGGTTTCAGAATGGAAATGTCTGTTTGGAGTGAAGTCGTCATTATATTTTGCTGAAATAGTTCAAGGTACAGTAAGAATTAGGCCTGTTTATAAAACTAAATCCAACCCCTGTAGATGTTACAAATATTGTACGCCTTCAAAATTTAGGGTTTGTTTTGCTTTACTCACTTCTTCACAGGCTAATATTTGGCAAGGACCAAAGGAAGCATGCCACACAGTAGAATGAGTTCATCACTAGCCACGTTTGACAGAGCCATAAGGATCAGGTAAAGGCTAGAAAAATACCTTAACTTTCAGCTAGTGACTTTCCACGAGTCTCTTCCTACCACAGTAGCTTCTGCTTGTCTCTCTTACAGTCATGAGCAGTTCAGGATGTTCTGTCCTAACCACAGATGTTTGATTTTCATGTTGATGCTGATATTTCTACCATGCTGAGTAAGAGGGGAAGAGTCTCTTGCAGTGCAGTGTCATGGTGAAGTCCAGCCCTGCACAGAAGTGCCATCCGTGTCAGCACAGGAACTGCTTTGCACGCTCACCATGATTACATGCTAATCACAGGTGATCAGCCTAAGCCCTCTGCCTATAACTGATTTTATTCAGTGCAATGGAAGTGCAATGCACAGAATGCCATTTAGTATAGAAAAAGTACAGCTTTATAATGTCAGCTCTGAAACAAACCCCAAGGCCGACAAACACGCTAAAACTATGCCTAACCACACTGAGGAACAAAGCAGCAGAGATTGTTAGCATTCTGGATTGCTAATTAGTGCTCAAATATTGCTCTGGTGAAGCAGGATAGACACATAGATACATATGGTGAAGCCCACTAGGACTGCATAACACATGGTCTCAAACTGTATTTTGTCCTTCATAACTGATTTCCATAGCCAAGCTGTTTATTGTGTTTAAACATAAAATATTACCAACATAATACAAAATAAGTGAGAAGCAAGTAGATGAGAAACTTCGAGTTGTAGTGAAACCTGTGCTAATGTCTCATGATGGGTGAAGGAGTGCAAAGGACCAAACGAAATTGGAGCTACTGATCAGACACCCCCACGCTACTCCATGTTGCTCTGTGTACTAGAGGGGTGGCAGGACGCACACCACGAACTCCACAGCCACCTCGATCTCATCTGTATGCTGCCATCTCTCTGGGGCTGGGACAGCCCAAACCTTTGAGCAACTTCCAACAGCCATCATTGTCTTCTGGGTTTGTTTTTGTTTATATTCTTCTCCTCCAGCCCAAAAGTAGATTTGTGGCCTGTCCAAGGGACAGGCTGTTCAGGCAGTGCGTGGGTGGGCACAAGCTGAACCGTGTCCTCAGACAGCTGAGCATGCCCTGGAGTGTCAGCCCTGCTCAGCAAGGCAGGCTGTGCTGCCCAAACCCAGCCTGCCCAAACTGCTGCTCCACAGAGCCACAGAAACACCATAGGGCCCTTCCCTGCCTCCTGAGGCAAACTCAGAGTTCCCAGGGTGTGAGGTGGGGGTGCCTGGGGGGGTGAGAACAACAGGAACAGGTGGTGGCACTGGGGGGGCTGGGGCAGGCAGTGGGCAGCTGACCTGCTTCCCCCAGCACAACCCCGTTCACACCGTTCTCTCTTCTGCCAAGATCAGCCCATAGGCAGTCCTGAAGTGACCTGGATCCAGGCACAGACATCAGTATTTGTGCAAGGGACAGTTCCTTCTTATTCCCACACCTGGACTGTTTGCTGGGATCCTGTGTTCTGCTGCAGGGGCAGAGGGAGAGCTCACTGCTGCCCATCAGCTTGGCCAAAGCTCTCTGTGGACAGGACCATGATCCAGAAATGCAGCACCAGGAAACATTGTTCCCACAGGGGAGCAGGGAACAGCGATGCTAATTCAAGTCTCATGAGCAAGAGGCTGTTGTAGGTGTGTTCCTGTGATCCCAACCTGTATTTGTGCACTCCCAGGGCCATTTGTCCAGCCCAGGGACCCTGGCACAGGGGTACCTGAGTGCAGCTGTTGCAGCCCAGAGGGCAAGCAGCCAACTACACACATTTACTACACTGCACCTAATATCCTAATTGGTTTTCCTCCAGTTTTTGACTACTTTGAATAATTTCATCACCATTAAAAGTCTTGATTTCCCAGCTAAGTTAGAAATTTGCTGGCATACAGGATAAGAGCAGTCAGAAAAGCTGGTCCTCTACTAAGACAGATTAGTTACTCCTAACTTGTAATTAGTCATTAAACTTCACCGGGATCTCCCATCTCACACTGTGAGGACTCAGGGTTTTAAAAACTTCTATAAAGGTTCCTGACAAAAGTTGTTAGCCATTAGAGCACATTATGACAACCACGGTTACACACCCCATGACCTCTCACTGAGCCTAGAGTTGTAAGACATTCATTCCTCCCTCAACTCTTCTTCATCACATCACATTCATCCCAGGGCTTGATTCCAGCCCTTCTCAGGGTATCATTGATTTATCCAGCACAGCTTTAGTTCCTCAGATCATTCTTGCAACCTTTTATAGCACCTGGAGTCACTTTCAGGTGCCAGGTGACTTTAGCTGTACGACCTAACCTACAGCTCCATGGTGAAGTAGTTTCATTTTTAAGAATCCCAAGGATCTGTGAGAGCAACACCCAGCACTGTGAACATAAACTGATTTGACTATTCCTTAACACCTCCTTTTGGCATCACCACTGGAGCACGATGTGCTGCCTTTGAGATTAAAGCACATGAAAAGGGCCAGTCAAGTGTTGCACTTGCTTGCAGTGCCCCAGGCTGTCACCTGGAACCCTTTACCTGGACTGTCACTTCCCCTTTGTTGTGTCAGTCTCATCTGGCCCTGGTCCTGTGGGTACTGTGGGGCAGGTGGTCAGAGGAAGGAATGGGCAACAACATGAGAACCTCATTCCTCCTTCCCCTGGCTTCTTTTGGAGATTTTAGATTATAGAAGACTCAAAATTTAATGAACTAGAGTGTTACCCCAAAATATATATTTGCAGAACTTGGTAACCACTGTGCAACACTTGCATTTCATCTACACGCAGTGCTCAGGGTAAAGATGCATCACAGATTTTCAGCCAATGCTGCTGTTTGGGCTTTCTTTTCCCAACTGACTCCACCAGTTTGCTTTCTTGAATGTCACTGAAGCCCAAGCAGCTCTCTGTCCCCATATGGACCTTCAGCCTCCTGGCTCTTGCACTGCTTAGAGTTCACTACTGCTGGGGGAAATTTGGATTCCTTATCCACAAGTGCACAACTCCACATTCTGCTGCAGTCAATGTGCCTTTCTAACCAGTCCTCATCCTCACTGCTCAGTCAGCACAGGTAAAATTCCCTGCACTAATCCACTGCCTTTCCTAAACAGAACACAGTAATGCTGATCATCATGGCTTGCAGCACAGCTCTCTGTGAAACTCCTGGAAAAGGACATTTACTTCCCCCCCTCCATCCTCAAGCATTTAAGGGCTTCCCTCTCATTCCATGGATCAATCACCCACGGTCCTTCAAAGCCTTCACACAAAAACCTGCCAATGCAGTACAACAGACAGTCTCCATATCCCTGTGGATTCCTTTAAAGAACTCCAGAGACCTTTTGAGACGTGACTTGCCATTAGAACACATTTATGCTCTCTCATGACTCATATTTTTAAATCCATCCTTTATTATAATGCATTTTTCTTGCACACAGTTCCACCTCTCCAGTTCAGAATTCCCACAAACACATGTTTAGAACAGATAGCATGTTTGCCACCTTCCAGTTCCCAAGGTCTGAGAGGTCTCACCCCTGTCCTGCTGCCTGACTCCTCCTGGGCATATCACAACCCCAAACACTGCACCATCCTTCCACTTAAGGATTTGGATTACAGAGAGTGGATTATTTTTTCTCTAAACAGTCTTTAAGACCTAACACAGATCAAGGTCACCAGTGCAAACCAGGATTCCTGCCTGGAGTGAGAGGAAAGTTACAGGAGTTGCAGAGGAAAATTTCAGCCTCACTTGTCTCACCTGTGATGAACACAGGGCAAAATGGATGGGAACAGTCAGAATCCTGCCAGTTCCACCCAAGAGCTGAGCCCTTTGAGGTAGCCAAAGGGAAGCAGCTCCTCACCCTAAATACTGAGACAGGCCGAGGAGACCTGGAGTTACTGCCAAGTAAAGTGGTGCAAAATATCAAAGGGCAGGGCTACTCTGATCAGAGATCATGGCAATCTTTATTTAACAGTTCAAGAAACAACCTTTAATCAGTCAAAACTTACAAAGCCTTCCCGAAACATCCAGACAGTAAAATAAAAATAGAAGTTTCCTTAATTTTCTACAAAGCCTGAAGCACCAGGGCTAAAAAGAGCTCTGCCCACACAGCCCTCAGGGCAGGATTCCTCAAGAGAGCCCAGCTAAGAGCAAAGCAGCTCTGTGGGAACAATGAGAGCCTCCTCATACCCTCAGGATGGAAGATGGAGACACTTCTATGCCTTCAGTGCACTCTTGATGGGCAATCCGAAAGCAGCTGAGAGATCAGTGAGCAACAGCTGTTTAGAAGGAAATTACTACTTCTACCCAAAAGTAGCACCTACAGCTCCATCATCACTCCTTGGCATGGGCAGAGCTCTTCATGAGGAAGCTCTCAAACCTCTACCCTCTGAAGTGACTGCTTAGAACCAACCCAACCTTTGCTTCCAAGATAACTCCAGACAAGGTGGTTCAAACCCAATACTGGGATTTGCTGACTTCTAAGAGTTTCCTAGTGCAGGAGGTGAACTCCTGCAGGACCAATTAAGCCCAGTGGCAATAGTGAACCTTTACGGCTCCCTCCTGCAGGTGCTTCAGGAACACCCCAGGTGACACCACACCAAACCCTGCTCGAGGCACTCCCACACTGTCACTGTTTGGAGCCCTTGGACTAACAAACTCCAGTTTTGGTCCAAGCTGGTCACTTCAGAATCACCATCCCCATGGAGCTGCAAGTCAGGGCAAAAGAGGTGATGACTTTTGGATTATTTTGTGGCAAGTAAACTACTCTATTATTGGTATTGGACATACAAGGGGTTCTTAGGTCTACCTACAGCAGAAACACCACGCAAGCAGGTGTGTGGAAAGACAGAGCAGTGCATGTAGTGCCCAAAACTGTTGTGCAGCAGGACACTGGTGCAAGACTTAAGGCAAAATAATCTCTAGTGATCAACATTCAAGAGCCACAAGACTAAATATTGTGGGACAATTTGAGGGGCTCAGTCGGCACCACAAAACCAGAAAGCAGAGCTGAAGAACTGAAAAACATCAGCAAAGGGACAGAGAGCATTCCTTATTTGTATCTTATGCATGTTATTTGTCAATACTCAGTTTACAAAACACTACAAAAAGTTGTTTTTGTAACCTCTTCCTTGGGCTAGACCTGCAGAAATATTCATCAGAAGGTCTGAATGTCTGTGATCCAAAGTGCAGCTCAACCCTTCACTCCTTAGGAGCCTTCTGGGAAGTAGGAACCAACGCTGCTCATGTCAGGCTACAAGACAAAACAAAGGGAGGTTTAGCAGTGCCAAGGAGTGCAGAAGGCATTTCAAAACACCAGTACAGTCAGTTCTCACCCTCTAATTACAAAGGCCCAGTAGAAATTTCCCTTCCTAGAAGAGAAGGGCCTATGAAAAGAGGGAAGCAGATGTTGTGGCTGCTAACAGACAGCCACAGGAACAGACCTGTCAAGCTGGCAAAGGTAAAATGCACAGTCAGCCTACTCCAGGCAATGATTAACAGCTCAACTTTAATTACAGCTCTGATATGTACAGACATATCAAGGCTTTGTACCAGAATGGTGGAGGGACAAAGAACTCTTTCAAAGAGTTCCAAAGTCAAGGAATTCGTTACAGCACAAACAATTTCCATACGTTCTTATAATATCTGAGAACTTGGCCACTAAGTTACAATGGCTCAGGTAGCTCAGGAACACACTTCCAGCCCCACAGCAATGGTCCTCAGAGTCGTAGGCAGACGAAAGTCCAAATGCAGTTTGCGTAGGACATTTGTCTGGGTACATCCTAAACCGTGTCAAAACATTTGCATATATTAATGAAAGGGGAAGGTCCCATATCATCACCACTCCAGGCAGAAAACAAAACCTGACTCACATTGAAAGGTAACTTGGACAACGACTTTGACAAAAAGGCTTAAAAAATTCTAATTAGTAGTTTTAAATTAAAAATATTAAAGGCAGCAGCAGCTAATAAGCTCCAAAGTCTTTTTGGCTTCAGAAATGGTTGTAGCAAGTATTTGAAATAACATTATACACATTATAACAATCAAAAGCCAAGAAGTCAAGCAAAATCATTGGCACTTTTAACTTTTAAAACAAGGTTTCTTTAAAAAAACCTATTCATGTCACAGCTAAGCACTCAACAGGTAGGAAGGAAAACCTGAAAGCTGAAATGGATGTTATTTCCCACAAAAAGCATTCTCACTGCAACAAGCCCCTCACACATTCCATAACCCAACTGCTGCCAGTAACAAAAGGATGGAGGAAGCAGCAAGAAAATTAAAATTAAAAAAAGATAAATCAACTGTGAAACCAGCTAGTTTACCACAAAGTAAGAGTTCACAACAAAATCTTGGCTGATTTGACCCTGACCATGCCCAGAGCTGGCTCCCCCTTACCTGTCGATCAGGGAGTCCCTCATGTTGGTGGCGATGGTGCTGGGCTGGGCCTCGTTGAGCCTGAAGATGCTCTCGATGACGGAGAGCTCGGTGCTCGTGGTGTCCAGCCCACAGAAGGCACACCAGTCATTGACCACCATCCCCGCTGCGATCACCTCGCTGCCGCGGTTCACCGTCCCGGCCTGCAGGGCAGGGGGCCCAGCGTCAGTGACAGCAGCACATTTCCTCACACAGCTCTGTTAAAACCTTTAGTGGAGGGCTCAGCTCGTGCCCCTGAAGAGCCGAAAACTTCTGCCCATCAGCAAAGCTCTAAAGGTGCCAGGTGAAATGGTTAATGAACAGCCTGGAATGTCTGGTGAGAAAATGGTGTGGCATCCAGTGGAACAGAATCCAACCAGCAGGAAGGGCAACGGCACAGCAATCGTGGCATTCACACATCCAACTGAGCAGGCACAGGGGGTTGTTACTTATTCTTTTTAAACTGGCTTCAGCCAAACCAAGGACAAATCTCACATTCTGTATCTGCACCACACACAATCCCAGCAGAGCAATGTTTCAGGAGCAAACTAAAAGCACCGAGCAGCTTATTCAGACTCAGGGAAGAGAGGGAACTGTCTCAGGAGACTTGAGCTGTTCAAGTTTTCTCTCATCTCCCTCTTGGAATTACTCTGCAGAGAAAACAGTATCCCGGAGCCCCTGAGATGGAGCCACATTAGAACTGGGCTGGGAGGGACTGGGAAGGGCAAACACAAACCCACAAATGCCTTACCACAAGTGGGACCTGGAGCAGAGAGGACAGTTCATCCTGGTCATCAATAGAAGTTTTGGGGTGCACGATGCCTCCCTGGTTACTAAAAACACAGTAACTTCCCACCAGCACCTGGTCTGCTACTGTTTGCCTGAAAACCTCCACCTTCAGCACATCTGCCAAGATCTCTTCTGTCTCCTGCACACAGGAAGAGAGCAAAGCCTTCAGTGAAATGGTGTTGTGGAACTGGAAGTCAAGCTCCTCCTGCATACAGCCCTCTGAGAGACTCCTACACTGCACAGCCCATTGCAACCCAGCCATGACAAAACACAGACCCAAACCTCCATATTCTACACATTCCCAATTTCCTGGGTCACATAAACACAGCCCTGTGCCTTTACTTAGAAATGCCCAAATCCCCCTTTTCTGCTGGCAGTACCTCTGCTGTTCCCATGCCTGTTCTCAGGGCATTCTCAGTGAACCAGTCCTCCCAAACCACTAGGACAAAATTGTCTTATCCTTCTGCAGATCTCTTAAAAACTTCTTTCCTCTCTATTTTAATTTCTATCTGCCCATCTTACTTTTTACACTTACTGAAAACACGTTATGCTGCAAAGCCCATTACCTTCACCCACCCCCTTATTCTTCTTTTCCCTCTGCACTCCTAACACCAAGCTTTCATCGGCTTTAGCACCAGATGGAAGCAAACACTGTCAGGACCTGCAGCCACATACACCACTCTCAATGCTATTAAGGTATCAGTTCTCAGACATAAAGCAGCAGTGACTTTGTCTCCTCTGCCCTTATTTTAAACTTTCATACAAGAACTGTCTATTTTTATTTCAGCACTCTGTAATCTTCACATCCACAGCCTCTTTCAATTGTTATAAATTTTGGGGAGCTCAGCTGTAGCTTCCAACTCCTGCTGTGATCCTCTCAGTGCATTCTTCTGTGCACTCTTTATTACTCTAATTCACTCAGTTTTAGCACCAAAAGCAAACTGCACCCAATGACCATGGAATTACAAGATACTTTGGGTTGGAGGGACCTTAAAGCTCAATTTGTTCCTTGGGCAGGGACACCTTCCACTACCCCAGGTTGCTCCAAGACCTGCCCAACCTCTCCTTGGACTCTTCCAGGGATGGGGCAGCCACAGCTTCTCTGGACAACTTGTGCCAGGGCCTGCCCCCCCTCCCAGGGAAGAATCTCTCCTCAGTATCCCATCTAACCCTGCCCTCTGGCAGTGGGAAGCCATCCCCCGTCCTGTCCCATGACACACACCCATCCCCCTGCCTTCCCTTCTCCAGAGGGCACCAACACAGCCTGGGCAGCTTTTCCCAGCCCACCCCCCGTGGTTGTGGCAGTGCCCCAGAGGCCTCTACCCTGTCCAGGTCTGGGTGCACCAGGGCCACATAGTCGTTGCAAGTGGTGACGTTGCCCAGGGCCGAGAGCCGCTCCTCCACGCGCTGGATCCGCACTGAGTCTGGCAGGCTGTTGCGGATGTGCTGCAGTTCCTGGTCTGTCGTGCTGCTTGGAACCAACAGCCCGTGTCTGTTCCCTAAAACAGCAAAAAACAGAATAAGGAGAATGTTCCCAGGAGCCTTCCCAGCACTTCCCTGCTGCTCACATGCGGCTGAGCTGCCCATGCTCAGTGTGCTCCTCCCAGGTGATCTGTTGCCTTTTAGAAATAACCAGCACCAGGGGAAAGGAAAGGGCAGGGTGAGGCACAGGCCGTGGGTGAATGGCACTGTCTTTAATCCTTTCTCTGTTCCAGCAGGACTAAAGGAAAGCTGAGGCTCTCAGTGAGACGCTCTGACAAGGAACTCCCCCTGAAGCTGCCCAGTGCCCCACAAAAGGTGCTGCTGTCTGTGGGACTGTGGCAGCACAATGGGATAGTTAAAGAAACAGAAAACCAAGAAGCTCGTCCGACCGAGCCAGGTCCCACCAGCCTGAGGCACGTGAAAAGTTTTTCCCGGATTTCCACCCTCGGTAAGGCTGTCCCTGCCCGGGCTGTCCCTCCCGAGGGACAGGGAGCTCCTCCCGGCCCCGAGAGCCAACACTGCCGGGGCAGAGCAGCTTCCCAATGCCCCACTCCTCATCACACACTTCAAACACCCCGCGGGGCTCCTCCCGGGCCCTCACGTACCCACACACATCCTGCCGATGATGCGGCAGCCGGCGATGGACGCGTGCACCACCGGGATGGTCCCGAAGAGCTCCCCCTCGAACACGCTGCAAGGACAAAGCGCCGTGAGAGGAAAGGGAAGGGGAAAAGGGAAAGGGGAAAGGGAAAGGGGAAAGGGAAAGGGGAAAGGGAAGGGAAAGGGAAGGGAAAGGGAAGGGAA
>WBMV01003759.1:944568-961967 GCA_013396655.1 Campylorhamphus procurvoides | reverse complement strand
CCTGTGCCAGGTGTGCCATCCCTGTCCCTGTGCCAGGTGTGCCCTCATTGTCCCTGTGCCAGGTGTGCCATCCCTGTCCCTGTGCCAGGTGTGCCATCACTGACCCTGTGCCAGGTGTGCCCTCATTGTACCTGTCCCTGGCCACACCACTGTTGCCACCCTGCCCTGTGCAGCCCCAGCCCACGCCCAGGTGCTCCCCAGGTGCTGGGCACACTGTCCCTGTCCCAGCAGGAGCTGTGCCCAGACACCCCCCACGCTGACAGTGTGGGTGTAGGACAGCAAACATGTCACCTTGAGTGCACACAGACCACCCATGACCCGGGTGCTACCTCAGTGCCTCTCTCATGTACAGAGGCCACCTGTGCCAGCTGCCACTGGTGTGCAGGTGTGACCTGTGTGCTGACACCCTTTCCATGCCAGTGCCATCCATGTGCCTACACATGTCCCTGTCCCCAGCTCAGCACAGCCCTGGCCATGCTCAGTGCTCACCCCACCCCGGGACCCAACACAGCTCTTTCCAACAGAACATCTCCTTTATTTTAGCATCCCCCACACTTTGGCCCCTTCATTTGCACCAGATACAGGAGCAGAGTTGCTCAGCATGGAGAGAACCGAGGCTCACCACAAATGCCTCGGTGGCCAAAAAGCTTCCAGCAGTACAATGGTTTTGCTCCAGTTTGTAGGGAAATGGTTCTTTCCCAAATGGGTGAAGAGAGTGTGGATTATGTTTATGTGCTTTTCTCTCTCCTGCCATGATTGTGTCTCTGGAAATTTAAACTGTAGTAGCTAATCTCATCTGGATCTGTCATCTGCATAGATTAAACAGGCACCTTTTAACAGCAGAAGACTAATTTGCCACCCATATTTTGATTCCAAGCCCCAAGAAGCCACCACTGGAAAATCAGACCAGAGGCCACCTGGAGGCCAAGGTCAGAGTTCAAAGCGGCTGTGGATGTGTTTGGATTTGAGCTTGTTGTACTTGGTGATCAGGTCCAGCTTGCTGTGCCCCAAAGTCATTCTCTTCTCTGCCCCATACGCGCTGTTCTTTTCCATCAGCACATCCTCTGGGAACTTGTCGTAGCAAAACACTGCAGGCTTCTTATCCTGTTTGTGCTGGTTGTATGGCGAGAACAGGTCAAATTTCCCGTGTCCGGGGCTCTGTCTCTTTTCCACCCCATAGAACACATTGTCATTTTCAGCTGGCAGCTCCCTGGGGCTGGCCACAGGCCCCCTCTGCTTCAGGCTGCTCCCGTTGCTCCCAGCACCCTCCGACAGGGATTGCAGCGGCTGCTCTGGTCTCGGAGGGGAGCAGTGGCTGCTGTTGGCCTTGGAGTTCCCCTGATAACCAGGTTTATTCGAGTTCAGGGCAGGGGAAGGCTCTGGCTGCAGGAATGTCCTTGCTGTCACGAAGTTTGCTTTGGGATACAAGGCTGGGGCGGGTTTATTTGGAGAACTGGTTGCTGAGTCTGGTGGTTCTTCTTGCTGCTTAGGACAAGTGGGATTCGGGGTTATATCTTCCTTCCCCTTCTTCTGGCCACAATCAGAGCTGGAGTCTTGCTTTTCCTGGTGTGCACTGCAGCTGGAGTTTTTCATAAAGGGAGACATTTTTATGCTCCTGGTGCTCACATTGGAAAGGCTGCTGGAAGGGCTCAGGGTCTCAGCATCGTTCCCCTGCGGGGGTTTTAAAAGGCAGTTGTCAGCTTTCGAGGTACTCCAAGAATAGGGGCACGTCCCAGGATCCAGCACACAGAGGCTGGTCACTGCTCTGGACTCTGCATACAAATACCGGAATTCCTTGTCAAACTCCGCAACAATCTGGCCACGGAAGTGGGTCACCAGGCCGGTGTGGACTTGGCTGCAAAGCCAGGTGAAACTGCAGGAAAAGAAACAAAACACATGGAACTTTAGTTCACAGAGTGCCAAAATGCCCAGCGTGGATTTTAATATTCCAGGGATAGATTACTACCCAGTTTGTGTCGTTAGAACTTTCTCTAACCATGCAGGTCTGAGATTGCTCGTGGAGATGAACATGCTCATCTCACAATTAGAAAAGACTGAAAAGGTCATTTAATATCAGTTTGGGGTGTGCCCTCCTTGACCTGGCAGGAGCTGCATTCTCATGTCCTGACATCTGCAACATGTGATGGGCTTGAAAGAGCTGCTTGGGCAATCAGGAGGTGAGGAATGGAGATCTTGTACAGTGCCTTCAGGAGCAGAGGTCTCCAGAGCCCACAGGAATACCTCAGGACAGGAAGGCTGATGATGTTTTCCATAACCATTGCTGTGAGATTCCCAGATGCATGGTCTTAGAAGCTCACATCCTCTGCTCAGCAAGTGCAGTCCCTGCCCTCTCAGTACAGTGTTTTAGAATCTCTTCTGGGAGCTTGCCATGTTCCACCTTGAAACCAATCAGGTTTTGCCCCAGATGGGGAAAAACTCCATTAATTGCCACTCTACATATTTTTCTTATCTGTTTAACTCTACTTGTTGTTTGTGCCAAAACTGTAACCTAATTAGTTCTTCTTTCATATAGCTATAGATCATTACCACAATTTTCATAATCTTCATTTTCCTGGATTAAAAAGGGAAGCTTTTCTTACAGAGTAGGCTCCCCAGGCTCCCAGACATCCCAGTCAACAGCTACTTCTTTGTTATTTTTATTCTTGCTATAGTCAAACCACATCAGCATGTTTAATGTGTTAAATAAACCAGAACCTTCAGAGATGGAAATACAAGCTTAGGGCTGTATTATCAGCTGCTGAATCAAGATACTGACTCTAAAGAGTAGCATGGAATGAAACTCCAGGAGAGCAGTTGTAATGGGAGTTTATAATTATTTTCAAATAAATGTCATTTCAGGACAAGACACTGGCACTGTGTTTTGGGATCTCATCAATGTTTATGGAATAAGACAGCTATTTGGGAACTTTCAGTAAAAACCTGTCCCTGAGCACTGTGCAGTTGTTATGGGTCATACTGGTGTTCGGTGTATTTACACTTAGGAGGTGCACCCCAAAGAACAACACAGAATGAAAACAAAACCAATACTCTGCTGCATAATAACAAACCAGGTAAAACAGTTAAGAATGAAGAAGGAGTGAAAGAGTACTCAAAAATACCACACTGGAGGCTCAAAGCAAATGCATCGACCTTGACAAAGACATGAGGGATAAAAACCCAAAAAACAAACCAGAAACTAGGATGAATAAATGACAGAAGAGAAGCTCTTAAGTCTAGAAAGACTACCTTTAAAAAAGGTTGGATCAAACATTGCAAAAGGTGAAAGAAATAATATTCAGCTCTCTGTGGAGCACTTGGTCTGTGTGTAACATAATTGCTCAGAGAATTCCTCTGCATCCCTGTTTATTGTACAGGAGCTTGGCATGATCCCTGTCTGGACCCCCTCTTTATACAAAACATAAGGGAGGGTCAGTCTCCTGTGGAGATCTCTGTAGAAGAGATTAGAAAACATCAAAAGAGCAAAGAGCACCAACTGGGCAGGACCAGGGAATGACAGCCATGAGAGTGCCACGGGAATGTCAGGATGAAATGGCTCTGGTACTAACCAGAATGTGCTATCTCCCACTTGAAAGGGCTCTGGTTATCAGGAGAGAGGGAGGTTGCTAATGGGATAGAATGCTTTTAATGTCCCCGACCATTATGTTTCACAACTGCACAGCACACATTAGATAGATAGAAGTTGTGTAGGTACACAAATTAGTAGAGACTCCTCTGTAGAACACAATGGCCATACAGGAAATATGAGACGATAGGAAAGGCAGCTTTATCAGAGGAATGTTATCTCTCACAAAGCCTTGAGAGTTCTTTGGTTTGTAAGATCCCTGCCAACCATTCAGGGATTCTGTAATTCCTTGCGCAACACAACACAACACACAGGTGGGCTGTGGAGTTTCTCCCTTCACACCACTGTGGATGCTAAAAGTTCATGTGAGCTTCTGACAGTGATAGGATTTCCCTAACATTGCTTTCTCCCGTAACAAACTGCTGCACATGGAGCCGGTATCCCATTCTGGATCCCCCTGGGCACAAAGGAACCTGGGAGAGGATGGCTGCAGGATAGGATCCCTGCCCTGCCCTGCTTGCAGATGCTCCGGGAGCCGGTGCAGCTCAGCCCCTGGCCGGGAGGTGGGGGTGCAGCATCACCTCTGGGAGGTGGGGGACACCTGCCTGTCCTCACAGCACCCCCTGCCTCCAGCTCTGGCGTGGGCTGAGCAGGAGCTCCTGCAGGATTCCACAACTCTCCATCCCAGCAGCATTTCTGACACCTGGATGAGTTTCCTGCGTGCCCCCTCCCACTCTGCTCTGGGGTCACAAAGGCCTTTCCCCAGCTGTTTGGACAGGTGACTCCAGAGCTCCACACTCAGTCTCTGCTTCAGCTCTTCCCAACAGATGCAATACCAGTTTATAGCAGAAGGTTTTTTCCTCTTTGAGTGGCCTCTCAAACCCATTTTTCTTGCCCTTCTGTCACTTGGGCTGTCAAAGCTATTCTTCTTTCCCATGTGCCAACGCAAACTTCTGTGATTTGGTTTTGCTCATGGCTAAATATAGCTACCATATAACACTCATTACTAGACCTTTCATTTCAAGTGACATTTTCTTTGACAAGGTGACAAAACCTGCCTTTATTGCAGCAAACACCCTCAGCTGCTTCTAATGCTCTTGAAATCATTTCCACTCCTTGCTTTTCATCTTCGTTTTGATCCAAACCATTGAAATATATCCAGCTAATCTGGGCACCCATTTCAGTTCTCTCTTATTTGTCATTCACCATTCCAGCCTTGTCTCTTTCTCCTAGATTCACGTTTTATTTATATCCCTGAGGACTTGCTCCTCCCTGCTTTGGTGTGCCCAGCAAGGCTGTGTGTACCTTATCTTCTGGCCCTGCTCACTGTGTCGGGTTCCCTTGCTGACATGCTGAGCCTCCCATTCCTTACACACTTCCTGCTTAATTGGAATTTCTTTCTTGAGGTGACTGATCAAGTTAGATTTGGAACTTGCTCTTTAAAGCTCTTTCTTCTTGCTTGGGCTATACTTGGGGAATGAGGAGAGCTCATACCTGGGAGTATGAGCACCTTGCTTTGCAAGCAATTCCAAGCCTCCTCCAGCTTCAAACCCGTGTACCTGTACCTGTCTATTGCCAAATGCTACTGCACTTCAATTTTATTTCTTCTGAAGTCAGTGCACAGCTTTTGTAATCCTGTAAACTTTTGTCTCTTGTTTTTTCAGTTTCAGCTGCTGTGTCAGCTTCAACCCCGAATTTTGAGTGTTTCACTGCAGCAAATACTGAGCTCCTTTCTTTCTGTGCCCATGGTAGGACACACACTGATACTGTGACCATCTGTCATTTTCAGCTGGGAAATTGAACCTCCTCTAATGCAACTCAGCCACCCAACTCCCTTTCAGGCTGACAATACCAGCTATTTTTTCTAGTCCTAATCTGGCAAATGTTTACTCCACCTTTCCTGTTCAAGATCCTGTTTAGCTCTAGCCCCTGTTTGTCCTTGAACTCCTCACACCTGCTGCACCAGTAAATGTCTCCATATTCTTCCCTCTGTTATGTTAAATCAATGCTCAAATAAACACACTATTTCTTTTGGTGCCCACAATTTAACCCTAAATAGTTAAATATAGAATTACATTTAGGATTTTAGATTACTGCTTTGCCTAGATACCTCAATCTAGGTTTTTTCCTTTATGCAAAGGAAATATAATGTTAAAGATGGAAAACACAGAGAAACAATAAACATGTAAGATTTAAGGGGTCTAAACTAATTTGCCTACAACTGTTTAAGATAAGAGCAGTGAGATTGGTTCCCATATTTAGAAAACCCTGCAAAAATGTGATTGATCCATACGAACAGGCAGCAATATATCAGAATGAATTAAAGACACAGAGAATCACAGAATATCCTGAGCTGGAAGGACCCATAAGGATCATCCAGTCCAGCTCCTGGCCCTGCACAGACATCCCAACAATCCCACTCTGTTCTGGTCACATTGTCCAAACCCTCCTGGAGCTCTGGCAGCCTTGGGGCTGTGCCCACTGCCCTGGGGAGCCTGGTCAGTGCCCACCACCCTCTGGGGGAAGAACCTTCTCCTGAGATCCCACCTAAGCCTGCCCTGACACAGCTCCAGCCATTCCCTGGGATCCTATTGCTGGTCACTGTAGAGAAGAGATCAGCATCTGTTCTTATTCAGCTTGCAAAGGGTATTTTGGAAAATAAGAAGTGCTTTTACGAAACTACCAAGGACAATATCAGCAGAGAGAACAGTATCAACATCTGGGGGTCAAAATGAGAATGACAATATATCTCCCACAATGTATCTGCATATGTAATACTGCATATAGGGCTCATAAAAGAGAGCTCTGATGGCTACAGATGTAACTAGAGACTAAAAATTCAGTTCAGGTGTGATTTGAGTGTGTATTTGAGGAGAAAAGGATCTCTTATTACCGATGATGCATTAAAACATGATTACTGAATACTTGAATAGTAAAGGATAGAGTAGGAAAATACCCCTCTGCAAGAGAGGATGCAGAGAGCCTGGACATGTGGATTCACTGTCAGTGGAGAGGGACACATTGGAACCCTCGAGGGATCTTCCATCTTGGCTCTGGTGCTACCCAATATCTTCATAAGCAACCTAAATTATGGGAAAGTGTACACTCATTAAATTCACAAATCATATCAATGGAGAGGGACTGCACAGACAGGAGTTTGAAAAGGGTTATGATAAAATGGATGCAGTTCAATGGGCAATTATTAAAGGAAAATACATTCCAGGCAGTCACACACAGGTTGGAGAAAGTGTGGGCAGCAGCTCTGGGGGTTAGACTATGTCTTAAGGAAAATATACTTTTGTAGTGTCAGAGAGCTGGGAACAAAACCAAATATCCTGTGAGTGTGTGAACTACAGGACACTCACTGGCCTTGAATCCCCCAAGAAACAGGATATGTTGAGTCTGGAGAAGAGACAGCTGAGGATCAGTGTGGTGACTGTCCCCAGATTGTACAATCCAAGCTACATGGAAGGCACTACACTGTGTGGGTGTCCTTGGGAGAAGCCCAGATGTGACCCCTGTGAGTGCTCTGCAAAGAATGAAGAGTGAGCTGCTTGCTGGGATGAAGGATGTTAGAGACATTTGGATCTAAGTTACGGAGCTCTGCAGAGAGGCCACTGGTCAATGTCTGTACAGGACCCATTAAAACAAAAATGATATGATGAGTCTCAGGGGTAAAATAAAACTAGGAAGCTCAAAAAATCAGTATTTTATTGTTGGCCTTTTAAAAAGCTCTCACTTCCATGGTCAGAATGGGACAGAGAAGTAAAAGAGCATTTCAGGATAGGGTTACAGAAATTATGTTAGGGAAAGAATGGTAGAATCATGAGGAAATGGAAAACTGTAGGAACATAGTGACTCTAGGAAGAAAGCTGGATTCCATCTTAACCTAACTGAAACCCACCTGCTGCATGATATAGAGCAGGAGATATAGGAAGCCTTTAAATCAGAATCTGAAGCAAAGCTGGGATGTGTAGAAAGCCACACTTTAGGATCACCCACTTCACCTTACGAATAAAAGCAAGAAAACTCTATTTTGCTACAAGGACAAGATGGAAGTCACTGACACTTGGGTAAGAAATTAGAATTGATAAGAACATCTGAACAATTAAATCTGTGTTTAGGAAAGTGCCTGGTGGTGAACAACCAGAGCAGATCCAAACATTTGCACACATGTGAACTTTATGAGCTAAATAAACAGACACATGTTGTGAAATACCTGAGCTCAAATGATGACTCTGACACAGGAGGTATCTCAGGAATTTACTGGGCCAAAAAAAATCAAGGCACAGTAGAACTGCAAAGGTAGAAATTATACAGAAAGGACAAGAAGAGGTTATGTTGCTAGGCAGTGGCACAGTAGATTTAAAAAAAATATCATATAAGGTAGATAATATATCAAAAAATGAAATATATTCTGTTGGATTAAAATTCCACTCCCAAATAGGAAAAATATAGTACCAGGGCTATACTGGGAACTTCCCAAGCAGAGTGCTGATGGTAAATATGCCACATTAAGGAGGTGCTGAGACTCAGAAGGCAGAAAGCAGAGGATTAAAGGGAGATTCTGCCAGGCTGAACGAGGACCACTATGAGCAGAGTGACCAAAACTGCATTTTAGACACTATAAATGACCACTTTTTTGAGAAACCAACAAAAAAAGAAATAACATAACCAGTTTAGAGAGTTTCTTTGGGAAGGCCACTCACCAAAAAATAACTGTGATCTACCCATACCAAATATTCAGGACCAAAATAATCCACAATAGTAATAGTTAACTTCAAAGAGAAAGTGAGGAATGGTCTTTAAGAGGAATTTAAAAGAGTAATCAAAAAGGTTAAATGCCTGTGGCAACATGAAGATTATTTAAAGATGCTATATTAGAGTCTCAGGGAAAATGTACCTATCAAAATAAAGACGTTTTAAACCATTGCAGAACTCACCATAGTTAAAAGGTGCATAACCGAAAATATTAAAGCAAACAGTCTTCAAAAACTGAAAGTCAGTGATTTTCCAATGATTAACCAGGGAATAACCTGTCATTTAAAACTGAACTTAGCAGCAGAGGAAGGGAAAGCAATAAACGTGAACCTTTTAAAGAGCTCCTGGAAAACTACAAACCAGCCAGTCCTATTTCCATACTGAACAAACTGGTAGAAGCAAATAGAGAGTAAAATGATTAGATGCATAAATAACTATAATTGTACTGCTGAAGACTCAGCATATTTTTGTGGAAGCCATGCATCAAAAGCCTCTTGCAGATCCTTGAAGGAGGCATCAAGCACAGGGATGTGTGTGCTCTGCTTGATGTATTACACTTGAATTTTGGAAGAGATTTTGACATGTCATTCAGTAAAGCCCATTATTGTTTTTAGAAAAATTAAGTGATTGTGGAACACAAAGGAAAGTCTTCTTCTGGAGAAGTAAGAGATGCTTAAAGATACAAATGCTAGCAATAGTTTTAATTTATTCACTGGAAACTCTCAAGTTTTGTGCTGCAATTGCTGCTGTCCAACATAATCAATGAAGTCCTGAAAAAAACTGCCCCTGTCACAGCTCATGACAAAATTATTGTGAGTGGATAAAAAAAGCTGGATAATCAGAAGCTGCAAGAAGATCCTAAAGTATAGGGGGAATATGTGATGAAAGAACGGACAATTAAATGCCAAAAGATGCAAATTTTGGACACGCGAACTGACTGAACGGCCAAGGATGTCAAGGACGAGCTGCAGAATGAGGCATTATAATGGAGGAGGACAAAATCAAAGAGACTAAATAGGAAACAGTGACTTCCTGTGCCCAGGTCGTAGGAATTTAGGAGCATCCAATAGAATTATCTAATGCAAACAGCACAGATCCCTTCTTCACACAAAACATAAACTAAACTGCATAACCTGTGGCCAGACATGGTGGGAAAGTCTGCAATGGCAAACTGGCCATACAGGAGCACACACAGCACGTAACCCTCGAGCCTCAAAGCTCTGAGCCTTGCACACAGCACTGTGGAACTCTAACATCTGCCCTCAGGTAAGAGCACTCTTACCCTCCTTCCTGTGTCATCCCAACACACCCCTGGATCCATCCTGGGTCTTTGGCTTTACTCAGTAACTATCCTCATATTTTGAAATTAGCTTTCCCATCTGCAGGAACAGTAATCTGAGTATCTCCTATAGAGGCTGCAGTATTCCCAGGAACAGATTTCCTGGGTTTCTCCTGTGGAAGTGTTTCTCACCACTGTTGAGCCAATTCATCAAGAAGAGACTGTTTCTTTTAGCCCAGAACATTCTGTGCTTACTGGGACAGCAGAGAATCAGATATAAGACCCTATTCAACTGAAATACTGTCTTCCAGAATTCCAGAAGTTTCAGCTCTGCAGAGATCTGTAGGAGAGCACATGGCAGCCCCTAGTCCCTGCCCCAGGTTGGCCCAGGGAGGAACTGACCCAAGGAACCAAACTGGCATTTTAAGCAATAGCCTGACCTTGGGCCACAGGGACAACAGCTGTTCCTCCAGCTGTGCAGTGCAATCCAGCTGACACAGCCATTCAAAAACAAGTGCACTAAAGTTATCTAACTGCCCCTTCAGCCAGTGGAGATGGAGAGAGGGATTTAAAAGCCGTGTGGATGTGGCACTCGGGGACATGATTTAGTGCTGGGCTTGGCAGTGCTGTGGGAACAGTTGGACTTGAGGGTCTTAGAGGGCTCTTCCAACTTAACCAATTCTAGGATTCTAGGATCCTGTGTTTCCAGACAGAGATTCACTCCATTGTTCTTAGACATCTTAAGATGGTCAAAATGCCTCCAGACATTGTTCTTCATGTTGTTTACATAGAGACTGCACATAACCAGCTCCAACCAGGTACTTCCATTTTTCAGTCATTTTGCCAGAGTATGATGAGGTGAGAGCTCCACTGTTGGAGATGATGAAGTCACCACCAGAGGAGAAGGTGCAGCTTGGAGCTATAGCACTGAGGAGGACACTGGTACCCTGAGGATGCAGCATATGCTCACAGGGAAATGAAAACAGAGAGAGAGGGAGAGGGAAAGCAGTGTTCAAGGAGACCTGGTGGAACGAGAATAAAGTATTGCCAGGGCACCAAATTCACAGAAATATCAGAGCAATCTGTCCTGGGGAACTGCACTGTTAGTGAAGGATAATATGATGTGACACACTGTGAAGATACTGTGGGAAAGATCTCTAGGGGGAAAACTCAGAGTCTAGTAATAAAGATATAGTACAAGAACAGTACTTCTGACCCTGTGACCAGAACTGTGATGGTGAACAATGTTAACTGACATCACAGAGGCTGCAAAATCAGGACAGACAGTAACAGTGGAGATTTCATCCACTCATACACATACAGGTTAATGCTTCACTGGAATGAACCATGGAGAAAAACTTCTTGGAAGCAATAAATGATTGCATGCCAAAATTAACTAGTCCAAATTGTTGGACCCACAAGAAAAGATGCAATTCAGGATGTGGTCTGGAATGATGTACAAGACCTAGTTCCAGGGGTAGAAGTGGAAGAGCCTGTTTGTAAGAATGATCACAACACAATTTTAACTCTGTCAAAGCCAAGAGCAATCTAAATAAGTGTGGCAGGTGGAGATCCAATTTCAAGCATGGTAACTATGTAAAAATGCAGCAATGAGTCAAAAAGAGTTGAAAAGGAGCAGACCAAAAA
Organism: Campylorhamphus procurvoides; assembly: GCA_013396655.1. Classification (NCBI taxonomy): domain Eukaryota; kingdom Metazoa; phylum Chordata; class Aves; order Passeriformes; family Dendrocolaptidae; genus Campylorhamphus; species Campylorhamphus procurvoides. Next base: position 950,697 of record WBMV01003759.1, on the reverse strand, counting down.
TCCCCAGGATGACTATGGCTGGTAGGTTGCCACAAACGCTGTACTGGCAGACAAGGAATTGGGGGTCTCATATGAGGCCTGTGGGTCAAAAGAGGCTTTCTGTGATGGCCAGGCCATAGCTGAGAACCTCAATGGACTTCCTGCCTCTGTTCCAAGTGCTGGTGGCACGGGGATGTGTTTCACTCCTGTGCACCAGCACCACTGGAAAGGCTGCCTGGCCGAGGGCTGGGAGGTTTCCAGTATGATCCCACTTGCAGAGAAGCGTCTGGTATGATCCTGAGGCCCACGTACCACTGGAGCTGCCCTCCACCCTGAGGCACGACAGAGCGTACTGGGAAGAACAAGATTGCTGATGGCATGGAGAAGCACAGCCTCTTGGAAAAGGACAACAGGGATACTGCAAAGGCAAGCCCTGCCTCACTGACCTGCTGGAGTTTGGGGAGGGAGCCAGTGAGCACATGGATAACAGGACTGGCCAACTACATGTTTCTGGGTTTTCAAACAGCCTTTGGCAAGGTTCTACACCAAAGACTCTTAGGAAATTGCCATGGGCATGGAGGAAAGGTCTTGTTCTGTACTGAGAGCTGGTGAAAGCATAGGATGCAAAGGGCAGGGTTTTCTGGTCACTCTCCAGCCCAGGTAGCAGTCAGCAGCAAGGCCTCAGGCTGGTGCTGGGACTGGTTTGCATCTTGTGGATGCCCTCAGGCACAGAGGGGTGCAGTGACATCCCCAGGTTTGCAGAGGATCCTTGGTTCCTTCAGGTGGCTTGATACCTCACTGAAGGTGAGGAAATCCAGAAGGACCTCACAGAACTGAGCAAGTGGACAAAAGCCGCAAATGTGGCGTATTCATAGGGAAAAATGATCTGTGTCAGGATGCTGAATCTGGAACAGCTCAGGAAGAAGACCAGAGTCATCATCATCAGTTCTCTGACATCATCATCATCTTGGTGTGCAATGGCAGCTAAAACATGCAGTGAGTCTTGGCCCCTGCCAGCAAAGGCCACCATTACAAACCATTCTGTGCATCTTTTGCTCCTGTCCAACACATCAGTGCAGCATATCAGGGGGCACAGGCAGTTCTGTCTCTGCATCTCAGGAAGGACGTGCTGAGGTCAGAGGGGGTGCAGAGAAACAGAATTAAAAAGGCTAAGGGATGCAGCAGCTACTGTATGAGGAAAGACTGGAAAGTCCCAGGTCTTCACTTCCGATGAAAGGGCAGGGATGGTGGGTGGGATGGAAGCTTGGAAACCTGTGAAAGCACTGACTGGGGTGAATGCAGGGCAGCTGTTGAACCAACTCACGGCACTAAGTTACATCATGCAGTATTTTCGTGACAAATACTTCCTCAGTGTCACCAGTCTTTGTCACAGTAGTTGCTGTACTTTCTTACCTGTATGTACCAGCAAGAACTTGGTCACAATCAACCAGGACAAACTTCTCCAGAACCTGGCCTGCAAATTTCTTGCCAGCTTTGCTGTAGTACGTGTCTCCACTCAGGCATCTTATGCGCATGTTCTGAAACCAAAGCAAGCAGAGTTGGTAAAGGGACTGAGCTGAACTGAGATGTTACCTCATGGATCTGTTCCCAGAGGCAGAGCCCAGGAAGGCATTGGTTATTTCATGGCTTCTACATTCCAAATATTTTGTCACACCCTCCGATTCTATAAGATAAAAATACCAGCAAGTATTAACAAGTTGTACTCAGGTGCAAATTCTATTTTGAAATAAACTTGGAGAATCTCATGAGCCTACAGACCCTTTCTGAAGTATGTAAAACTATCCAATTTCTTCCAGTTTATTAATAATACTCAACTTGCCAGAGCTGATGGCTCTGCATTGAAACTAAATTTTGACCCATCACAACCAGCCAGTTTCTAATCAATCAAATGTACTGATTTTATGCAGTGACAGGCTTCTTAAAACCAAAACATCACTCCATAAAAAAATATTTACAGAGAAATGTCTACATTGTAAGAACTGCCTTTTATCAATATATTTAAAAATGCTATTAACATTTTCAGCTGCTGTACTCAAGTGAAACAGACCTGCTTTAAAACTCCAAAAACTTCTCTGATACAACTTTGGCCTGTAAAACCTACTGCCCAGAATAAACCAGGAAATCTTGGTATCCGTCAGAAGCCTTTTTCATAATACGAGGTGTTTGTCCATAACAGAAGTTATTTGCACCTCAGCTGGGGAAGGCAGAAGAGCAGAATAGTGGCTGGAAGCAGTTACTGACCTGGTCTGTGAGACACAGTGCCAAACAAAATATCTCCCATGAAAATAAACATCCCTAAGGCTGCAGTTACGTGGGGCTGCTAGGTCATCCCTTCCTCCCTCCAGGTCATCCCTGCCTGCTGCCCAGGTCATTCCTTCCTGCCATCCAGGTCATCCCTTCCTGCCCTCCAGGCATCTTCCCTGCCACCTGCAGCACCTCTGGCACAGAAGGAGCTGTCACAAGCTGTCACCAGCTGTGTTTGGCACATCCTCTGTGGGCAGCTCATCCCTGAAGAGCATCAGCCCCCCCTACAGACAAAACCCCACAGCAGCTGGTTTGGGCCATGCACAACGCTGGGGCCAATTTGGCCCTGGCTGAGGTGGGCACTACCCAGGTGGGTGGTCAGGGGCAGGTGGCAGCCTCTCCTCTGCCACCCAGCAGATTCCTGGCCAGGCACAGCCATTTCTAACAGTGTTGCAGAAAAAGAGATCTGGGATTTGCCTGCAGATGTTCTCCACTGGGCACAGCCCCATGCCCTCCCACCCCTCTGGAGTCACCTCTGGGCATCCCCGTGCTCCCTTCATCTCCTCCTCCTCCCGGCAGGGTGAGCCTGTGTGGGCTCCCCAGGCCTCTGGGACAGAGCCAGGACCAGCTCACCCAGTCCTGGGCCTCCCATGGGGCTCAAGGCATGGAACTCATGCCTCGGGGGTGAGGAGCAGGAGGCAGGTGACTCCACTCCTGAAGGCTTCCCTCTTCCACCAGAGTGCCTTGCGGCAGGAGGGAGGTTCCCTTCTGGAAATACCTGCAGGAAGCCCATTGCAGCAGAGTGGGAAAGACTTGACTCTCACATTGCAGGGAGGGTCTGCCAGCCCACCCAGGAGCACCATTTCCTCCAGGGCTACACAACAGCAGAACATCTGCTCCGACCAGGGTCCATCTGACCCCATGTGCTCTCTCTGTCAGGGGGCAATGGCAGCTGGGAAGAGCAGGAAGAGGGCAATTTATAATGCTGCCCCTAATATTGCTGCTGGCCCTGTTTTCTGCTCAGTTTTCCTCATCCTCTCGTGGTTTGTCTCAGTGGGAACCCCACTATGACTTCTTCTCCAAGTACTGATGCAGTCTTCTCTGGAGTTCATGGAAACATTTAACATGGGGAGAGATGAAGCTTCACAATCTTTGCACAGTGGTTCTCACTGTTGCCTTCTTGTTCCCAGAACGTGTCCACACCTGAGAAGGGAGAAACCTTTTTCCTGTAAGGACAGTTGTGCATTGGAACAAGTTACCCAGAGAGTCTCCGTGCTTGGAGATTTGCAAGACCAGATCAGGTAAGGTCCTGACCTCGCAGGTGATGGTGCTCTGAGTGGGAGGTTGGATTTGATGACATGCCAGGGGCCCTGCCAGCTTGCATTAGCCCATGATTGTCTGAAATGACACAACAAGTTGCTGATACAGACCAAGATACACTGGATGCTTGGGGAGGTGTCCTGTGGCCAGTCAACACATCAGTTTTTTTCTTCCAATGCCAAGGTTTTAGTAATACTAGTTCTCACTTAGAGGAGCTTCCTCTTCCCACCTCCAGGGAAATTCAGGTAAGTGAAATCCCAAAAATATGTCACTCCCTCTGTGTATTTCTTCACTGCCTTTATCCTTTTCAAGGCTGGGTGAGTTGCTGACCCTTGGTTCATTTTTTCCATACTCTCCTTCCTCTTGGCAATCCAGGCCCTGAATCATACCAACAAGATGAGAAACCTGCAGTCTTTCAGGAAAGCCAGACTACCAGGTACCACTCTTGCTCCATCCAGACAGCTCCAGTTTCAGCAGATGGACATTTGAAAACTCCAAGTCTTCTGCTGCCAACACTCGAAGTGGGATGTGCAGAAGCTCAGTGCCAGATTTACCACCAACAGGCTCACACATTGTTCTCAGAAGATGCTGGAGGGGCAATTACCCCAAATTCCCCATCAAACCCCAAATTGTCACCAATTATTTCAAATGGAGATTTACCACCACATCCTGTCACAACTCAGAGGCAGGAATAAAATATGTAACTCATTCCACTCAGATGTGAGTGTCCAGCCTCTATGATTGCTAATGGAGTGCTTGAGGTGCATCAGTGTAAGAGGCACTTCAGATGAAGAGCTGCTGATGAGTCATGGAATGGGGAGGAGAGTGTTAATTACCCATTCAAGCACAAGACATGACATCAGGGCAAACAAAGAGACATAGGCATCTCCATGGATATAAACTCATTCTAATTTTAATTAAAAACGAAGGCCACCTCTTGGATAAGAAGCAATAAAATAAATCATGGAGAGATGGAATTCATCTGGATCCACCAGGTGACTTCAGGGAGGAAGCTATTTTTGACAGCAAACATGCTCCAGCATGAAGCAGTTTTCCCTAACAGTTGCCATTTCAGAGGCAGGATGAAATGTGTCTGGCTTGTGAGAAGCAAGAAAGGACAGAACTTCACCAGCACAGGAAACGAAACATGGAATCATTGAGGTTGGAAGAGACATTCAAGGGTATCCAGTACAACCTTTGGCCAATCACCACCTTGTCAACTAGACCAGAGCATCGAGTGCTTCTCTAAAGAAGCCTCTCCTAAATTAACAAGCCTCTCCTCATTAAAAATGAGGGAAAATTAAGACATTTGTAACTGCATCTATTTTGAATGCTGTAAAATACTGGTTTTGCATCTTCCCCGGCCTGTATTTTAGTTAGAAATGCTTTTGAGGTAACTGGATAACTTCGACCAAAATGAAGGTAAAATCCATGAAATTGATGACTGAAGGAGAATCAGTGCTCCAGGGAATCCTGTGCACACAAAGAAGACCAGCCACACTGCTGGCCTTGCAGGACTAACAAATGACAACGAAAAACCAATTTCCATTGATAGGTGGTAGCTAGAAATGAGGAGCAGCAGGATAGGGGGTTGCATCTCTGAGGCTGCAAGTTCCCAAGAGAGCTTGTGGCATTGTCAAATTAATTTGTGCTGTTTTACCTGCTCAGGGCACCACAAACCTTTGGTCATGGGCACCCACTGAGCAGGAATTGCGTTCTTCACAAATCCCTCATGGACCCACAACTGAATCACAAACCCTAAAAGCAGATGTTAACATGAGATTTTTAACCCCTGGGTGCAGCAGAAGGAAGCAGTGGGGTTTGCAGCAGGACATCTGAGGGGACTCATTGCACCCCTTGCCCTTCCAGCTACTGCCCTGCAGCAGCTCTGGCTGGAATCTAAACCGAGCTCAGGGATCTGAACCATGAGCAATTTAAGTCTTGCAATTCTATGCCCTACAGCAAGGGCTGCATCATTCCCCCCTGTGTCCAGGAGATGATAAAGGTCCATGTGAACTACATTTCCTGGTCTCCCTCTGCCTCTGCCCCAGCCCAGCAAAGTGTTCAGTAACTCACTGCATCTCATTGGCCTTGACTTCACACTCCCTGCACGTAAAACTGAAATGAGGTCCACAAAACATCAAGATATGGGACTAGGAGGCTCCTCCACACCGTCCCCTGTGCATTCAGATAGACCTGGATCTCCAAGACCAAACAGCCATGGTCTCTTAGCCTGGGACAGTGAGAGAAGGGAATGGTCCTAAGGAGAAGGGAGAGGTCCTAGGGACCAGGCAGAGGGAACAGAACAGAGGGTACGTGGTTTTTACCAATTCCAAGACCTGTTTATCATATCCAGAGTGTGACTGAAAACTTACTGGGAAGCTGTCCTGAGTAAGAGCCATTTTATTGCACATTTCCACAAAATGCTTCAAGTACTCTTCATCCAGGATCAGGTAAACAGGGATGTGCCGTCTGCTCGAGGCCTCCAGCAGGTCACACAGAATTTCCATGTCTGTAAACAGATCCATCACAATTGCTATGACCTGGCCAGGAGAAAAGAGGGGG
>WBMV01003759.1:881649-944553 GCA_013396655.1 Campylorhamphus procurvoides | reverse complement strand
GGGGGGCGAAACACAAGGCTGTTGAAATCTCATACCCAAATGAACTGTGCTTAAACTATGAGCTAAATATTCAAACCTCCTGAGTAACTGAGCCTCTGTGGTCACCTGAGTGGAGATGCTTCTAGACCCTTGTGTTTAACAGCCCTTACCCCACCATGGCAGCTAAAATCAAATTTTAATAACCATGAAGACAATCCCCACCCAGATACCTCCCATCTCATGGTTATTCACAGTAGGAAACAAAGGTAACACATGTGCACAAACTCCGATTGTCAGTGGTGCCACAAGTATGTGTTGTCTTAAGCAAATGTCTCAGGAAAAAAGCATTATAAAGAAGAGCTGAGACTGAGCAAAATCATCATTCAATCAGCAAGAGTGACTCCACATGAATGGCAGATTAATATGAAAAAGTACGTTTTTTTTTCAGGAAGGACACACTTCCAGGTGAGGGAGAAGGTATCCGGAGTATGTACATGTTACATTCCAGGGATGCCTAGACAAAATTAGAGAAAATCTGTGTGGAAAGGATCCCTTCCCCTCCCCTGCTGGCAGAACTCCTGCTCACACAGGCCAGGATGCAAGTGATAGGTATGGAACCTGCCAGGAGGAAGAAGGAATACCATTAAGATTATTAAAAAGGAAAAAAAAAAAAATAAATAAATTTTAAAAAAAAAACACAAACAAACAAAAAAACACTAAAGACTTGCAAGATAAAGTCTCCAGGAGGGGTTTTAAAAAGGAAAAGAATTTTAAAGACAACTGCAGGTTCTTTGAAGAATGAGGCTGAAGAAGGCTGCGGCAACCCATCCCACTGTGGAGATGGAATGGGACCATCACGGCCACATGAACTCTTCAAACACTGGAAGTAGAATACAGAAAATAGAAAGTAGATCATGACAAGCAGCTACTACAAGTGAGTTGACCCAGAACTAGAAAATTCAAAGTACAGTATGACCTGCAACAAGAACAATGGTTGATTCCCAATGGCTGGGAAATCAACCATATAGGAATAGCCTGAAGAGTCTGTTCCTCTGTTCTTCACAGAGGGAAACTGCCAGCAGAAAAGATGGAGGGGCCAAATTTGAAGGAGGAAGTGATAGTTGGGATCCATCTGTTGGCTGTCGCTGTTAGTGATGGGAATAAGGAGGACTCTTCGGAGAAGGAAGGAACAGGCAGGAGAGCACTTGCTGAGCAGGATGATTTGTCATTGCACTTCAGGGTGCAGAGCAACCCAGTGACTCAGACCTTGAACCATCAGCAGTTAGCACTGAGAACTCATAGAAGATGGGAACACACTGGGGTATGGAAGAAGATAGTGAAGGATTTACCGGCAGAGCAGCTTTGTTTCAAAAGCCAAAAAAGTAAAGGAACTACTGTCCAACTTCAGTCCCAGTCTTTACCATATCATAGTAGTGAAAAAGGTAACTGGTGCTCTAAGTTGGGTACATAACTGTGGTGGTTTAGTTTTCTTGGTTTTGGTCTGGGCCTTCCTTGGTAGCAGGGTCATAACTAAGGAAGTATTCTACACCGTTCCTTCACGTAAACAGGTGTATATAAAGACAGGAGGAAGGTTCCCTCCTCCTTTTCTCCTTTTGCCTTTTCCTTTTGCTCTCTTCTCTCTCCCGTTCGTGTGCTGGGAGGACATCAGCTCTCTGTGCCGGCCCAGCTCTTATCTCTGTGAGCTGAGGCCCCTCAGAGAAGCTGCTGTCCCAGCCATACAGAGGGGAAGGACCTGCTTTCTCTTAAGGGGAATTTGGTGAGAATTGATTGTATTAGTTACTTACTGAGCTTTTCCCTGCATTTACGAGTGTGTGTATCTGTTTTGTTTGTTTTCACCCATTTTTGTCCCATTTCCCTTTCCCCTTTTCCCTTTTGAGGTTGTTCTGGGATTTGTTCTGTGGATTCATAGTGTTTGATTGTATATAATTGTAATATATGTGAATATATATATATATATACTTTTACTAAAATTGTCTTTTTGGGTACTTTTTTTACCCTTCTCTCTTGGGAGGGGGGAATCCATGTGGCCAGCAGTTGGGCTTGGCAGGGAGCCAACCCAAACCTCCACAATAACCCTGGTGTGAGTTTCTGCAACCAGCAGAGGATGCCCAAAGATGGCCCAAAAAGCAGTGAGTTTGGAAGTGAAGCTCCAACAACCTGCCCTGCTACTCAGTGTTCATGCCCTGCACCAAACCTGACACACAAAATGCTTGAGAGTCTGTCCTTCTGCTCATCACGCCCTCTGTGAGGAGGAGGGAGCCTGTTTTCCAACCCCTCCTCTGCCTGTGTTGGAGCACAGCCACAAATGCAACACTCCACAGCCCAAACCACCCTGTGGAGCTCATCCTTTGCCACTGCTGGTCTGCTGCTCCTCTTCAAACCAAGAATGCAGAGGATGGCAGTGAGGTCAGCTTTTACATGTGCAGTGGTCAAAGCTTTAAATAGGAACAGGGGAAATCGCATTCATGGCAGGGTTCTGCTCTGGAATTACTTCAGAAAAGAGCGGAGGAGCTCCAAGTATCACTGGCATTGGATTTATGCTCCAGACTCCCACGCTGGCCCCAGAGTGCCCACTGCCCAGTGGCTCTCCTGCTCTGTTTTCATTAATAAACTGTCTCTTTCCAGGCTGACACTCACGGCCTCGGTGCTGAGTGGAGGCAGCTGCCATGGGCACAGCAGGGCCCCGTGGGTTTCCCCATGCTCTCTATCCCAGACTCTAGCTGGGGAAGCTGGGTCCTCTCAGCCTGCAGACACCATGGAGAGACCCTCAGCACCAGAGCCATGGCAGAGAGGGCAGCAATGCCAGAAGGCTGTTACCTGCTTCCTTGAGGATTTACCCCTTTTGCACATGGACAAGATTTCACAACTCTATCTGTTTTGTCCCCAAAACCCATCTCTGTGATGATGTTCGACACGCTGTCATTGCTCCTCAGCATCTTGCAGAAGACCCCAGGCCCAGCCCACCAGAGCAGGGATTGAGGAAGAACCTTCCCAGAGGTTGGTGCAATCCCAGGTATCCACGTAGGACACAAGGCAGCTGTCGAGCTAAAGATCATTCCTGATGTCTAAGCCCAAAGCACATCTCCACCCTCTCACCCTGGCCCTGGGGGATACAGCCTGCAGAGTCTGACTCTGGAGGGCACCTCTTTTGTTGTCCTTGTCAGTGTTGTGTTCCCAGAAACCTTAAGAGGCTCTGACAAGCTCCTCTCTCCTCCTGAAACACACCCACCTGGCATGGACAGCAGAGTCAGCCCTGGAAGAGCTCTGCAAGCAGTGAGAAGCATCTTCAACTTCCCAAATTAATGTTGCTGCTGGGCTATCAGTACGAGGTACTGCTGAGACCCACACCAAAAAGGACCTCAGCACATCTCTCCACAGTGTTCTGCAGCCAAAGACCACAGGCAATTTAGTCAAATGACTTTGATGGGTCACACATCCTCTGATGATGAAGCACCACAGAAAAACTATAGCCCAAGCCTTATGTAAGGCCTCAGGCAAGTCCCTCTCAGCCACACTTCACAGTATTCCAGCTCATCTCAAGCTTAGGTTTGAGGCAGGCTTGGCCCTGGGGACAATCTAAACTCTGCTTGGGAAGTCAATATGATGGAGTCAGGGGAGGCCAGCGCTCCTTTGTCCCCAGATCCCACATACTGAGAGGCACTGCCTGCACTGGGAGTGCACAGAAGGTCCGCACTGCCTCGCTTTTCCCTACCAGCGCTCCCAGGCTTTGGCAGGGCTAGCTGGCACAGTGCAGGGCTGGTGTTTGCCCAAAGCTGGCACTGCCAGGCTGCAGTGAGAGGGACAGGGCAGAGCATGCAGCAGCACATGCCACAGAGTCCCCTGTGGCCCTCAGTGCCCAGGCTGGATGCAGCCCTGCACCTCCTAGCAGGCTCAGCTGTGCCCCAGCGCCTGTGAGAGCCCCAGGCAGCACGGCCAGCTTGTGCAAGCCGGGTGGAGCCCTCATAGTCTCACTCATGCCTCCCAAAGCAGGTCCTCTTTGGCATCAGGAGGTGGAACAGGCTGTAGCTCTGCTCATACCCTCCTCCTCAGGAGGTGCTTGGGAAGAGGTGCTCTGGGTGAGGAAGGGTGGCAGCCCCAGGGCACTGCACAGTGCAGGTGGGACAGAGGGGGCTGTGCCCTCCCTGCAGGGGGGAGATGCAGGTGCCTATGTGGAACTGCTCATTGTAACTGTGGGTATCCACAGGGTCACTCAGATCAGCCTGTCCTCTCTGTAACCAAAGCACACAGCTCTTACAGTAACATCAACTCGGCTCCAAAGCCAAGAAGTTTTGGAGGAAGAAGAGCCTGGAAGTATTTCCATTGAAGCCTCGTAAGAATATATGGTCACAAAAAAAAGAAAAAGAAGTGAGGTCTAAAGCCTCAAGGACAATTCCCAATAGCTCTCTAAAGCTAAGAGCTGGGTATCCAAGTACCTGCAATTCAGGCTCCTAACAATACAACTAAATGCATCTCACGTTTCAAGCTCTGAGCATTCAAGTCAACTCGGCCTTACAAACCCAAACAACATATCGGTGCCTCCAGCCCCTCGGTTTCAGTGGTGGGAGTGGCAAGGCTGGGCTGGTTCAGAGCATCTCTGCTCCTCACCGCGATGATCACCACAGTCTCTGAGCCCATGGAGATCAGGGGTCAGGACACTGCAGAGACACAGCTGCCCCACAGGCTCTAGAAAATTCACACCCTGCCACTGTAGGGCTAAACCATGACATTTCCAAACCCACTTCTGGAAACTCACAATTCAGCAATTACTGGAGTCATGATGTTGGGAATTACAGCACTTATCAGCAGCCCACTGAGGTTTGCCATCTGTCTGGTTTCTAACCAGCACAGCTCGTTTTACTGGTATTTGCCAATAGCCCTGCGGTTTGGGTCATTACTGCAGTGGTGCCATTTGAAGTGACACGTTGCTATCCTGGGGACCATCAGGGACCCTTCTGCCATCACACAGACATGAGTGCACAGCCAGAGTCAGAGTTGAACAAGAGAGGTGAAAGAAGCAGCATAGACAGTTGACACCAGTTTGGAGCTCAGCCAACAGGAGTAAAACTGTAATAGGATTATCAAATGAAGCAAAGGTGTGGCTGCACTGCATCGGCTGTCTGCAAAGAGAAAAGCTCAAATCTGAACATCTGTCTTCAAAGAGAGCTGCTTAAATGCAGCCACGTTGAGAGACCAACCACACCAGCAAAAGGTACCAATGAAACAAATGCTCCTTTTGCTGATTTGTGTGTACAAATGTGCTCCTGCAAAAGATGTCAGCTGACATTGCTCTGTGTGACTGCGCCGGGGAAGCACCAAACAGCAATTCCAGACACCTTCCAGTCCACAGCACCTGGGAAAAGTAGTCAGGGACCTCCACAGGTTTCCCACTTCCCACCAACGCTGTATCCCCCACAGGAGGAGAAGCACTCTAAAAGAGGGATCTATGACAAGAGCTAAAAGTCTAGTGGAAAAAATATTGGAAATGGAGAATGACCAGCTGGGAAGCAAAAAAGTAGGTGGTTCTCCACACTAGCACTTTAAGCAAAGGATGTTTTTACCTCTGCTTGCTCTTTTGTCATTAAAACACATGTAAATAACACCATTTTCGATGTTTTGCTGAGCAAAATGACTCATAAGTACTTAAATATGTCTAACTGGGGTTGTGAATGAGCTGGAACTGCCATCAATCACAGAGTTAATCACAGGAAGCACTGGGCAGAGCTGCTAACCCAGAAGCCAGTAGAACATCAGTAATAAACCAATAAAAGTGGTTAAAAACTCATTCTCATGTTTCACAAAACAGTCAAAAACATTGTGTGAAATCCCCAGCTTGAACATGATGGGCTAACGATTGTTGAGGCTTTGGCAAGCCAATCAAAGCAAGCAAAAAGTTCAAGATGTACTGAGAGAACAATAAAGCACCCACTGCCTGGGCAACCTGCCCACAGCAACGGGCAAGTTCCTGTGAACTCAGAAAGCAACGAGATGCTTTTCCTGTGGCTCAAGGGATCGCAGTTATCACTGCAGATCCGGGACACGTGCTGAGTGACAGGAGGACGTTTCTTGGTCATCATTTACTCTGTGCATTCTGCCATGACTGTGCCTTAATCCCCACTGCTGACAAGACTGGGGGCAGTGTCACAGAACTTTTCAGATCATTTAAGCCATCATAAATCAACTGCCTGTGAGGACAAACAAAGCTTTCTGTCACTTACTTCCTGGACCAAAACTTCCCCTATTTTCCTGTAAGATGCAACAGAAGTTCAGGCATTAAGCAAGGGCTGTCTACAACTGAGCAGCAGCTCATATGACAAAACAGGCTTTGGGGCAAAAGAAAAAAGATCCCCATTCACCTCATATCACGCCCAAAAGTCCCTGATACGTGGTTCTTTGATAATGTTCTGATGCTGCACAGCAATCTGAGCTGCTGAGAATATATGAATTCCTTTGCTCAGCTTTGCTGAGGGTGCCAGAAGATCACACTTGAGCTGCAAACATCTCATGTTCTCGGCACAGCCAAAGTCCAGGCATGACAATTCCTTATCTCCTGATTTTGCACTATGAATGTAAGGAGTGACTGGGAAGTTAAATAGGAAACTACTGGAGTGATAAGAGAAATTGCCTAGAAGCTGACTGGTTAAAGTGAACTTTGCTCTAAATATTCCTTCAGTATCTCAACACAAATACTACATGAGAAAATTAACATGGAGCAGCTGGAAAGAGCCATAAAGAGGACAAAGACTATAAAAGCTGAAAAGGTGTCTGAGATACAGTGGTCTGAGTTGCTGCTTTCATACAGAGAACAGCAGCAAAGCAAAAAGAAGCAAGAAGCAGCATTACTGAGTGAGTAAATTCAGGCCAGGATTGTGCTTGGTAGGCAGGTACTGTAGTCATCCAGGTTTTATTATATCTGAAGGTTGTAATAACACAACAGAAACTGTGCAACGGAGCAAAAACAGGCTGATCTTACTCATCCACAGAGAGGCACAGACATCAAGCCTAGAAGACAGGATTCTAACCTACTTCAAACCACAGGCAGTGATTTTCAGTCCCACAAATTTACTCAGGTTATACATGGTGAGGCCCTGGCACAGGTTGCCCAGAAAAGCTGTGGCTGCCCCATCCCTGGAAGTGTCCAAGGCCAGGTTGGACGGGGCTTGGAGCAACCTGGGCTGGTGGAAAGTGTCACTGCCCATGGCAGGGGGTGGAAAGAGATGGCCTGGAAGGTTCCTTCCTATCCAAACCATTCAATGGTTCTCCCAGAGAAACTCACCAGTGGTGCCTTCTTGTCCTGCAAGACAGTCTCCATGGCTGAGAGAGCAGGACTGGCTGGGACAGCCAGATGTAAGCTCTGCAGGCCCTGTACTTGCTCCAGATTCTGCATCCCCACAGCCACGGACACAGAGTGCCTTCAAGGGCAGTGTCTGGGTGACATGAAACCCCAGGTGGAAAGAAATTACAGGGAAAGAAAGGAGCAGGAACAGTTACAGATCTGCTGCAGAAAAAGCAATCACATCATGCCAGATACATAGAGAGCAGCAACAGTGTGGAGCGTGTGGTGCACAGGTGTAGGACCAGTCATCAGAGTGGGTGCTGTGGCACAGGACCCCACTCCAGGGACACAGCTCTATACATACCGTCCGTGCCCGGCTGATCAGAGACCGGACCAAATCCTTAATGCTGTTAGTTTTGTTCCTTTGGAAAATCACAGTGGCTTGAGTCTGGCCAGACACGGTGAGGAGCGGTGTCCCTGGCCACCCCAGCTCCAGCTCCGGAGGGTGCACGTCAGACATGAGCGGAAAGTAGGTGCCTGATGTTAGTTCGGAGTCGAGGGAGAACCTGTCTCCAGTGTCCGCATCGCCAGGGTCAGCCTCTTTGTCTTTCATTGCACTGGGATCTGGAAAGCTTTGGTTCCTCTGCTGGCTGATGTATTCCATGTCCAGCGTGGAAAGGAAGGGCAGCTCCCGCTCCTTGGCGATGGCGCTCAGGTAACCGCGCTCCCCCTGCTCCAGGAAGGCGTCGATGGCCAGCCTGGCTGTCTCGCTGTGCTGGAGCACCAGTGGGGTGGGCTCCCTCCACCACGGCTTCTTCAGCTGCTCCAGGCGGCTCTTCAGTGGCCCAGACGCCCCTTGCTGGCCCCCATAGCTGCGCTGGAGCTGGGGCCTCACCTCTTCTGCCAGGTAGTTGAACATGACCAGAGCTGCCGATGCTAAGAAGTGTCTGCAGCTGGGTTAGTCCTGTGAGTGCCTCCAGGTCTTTTCTGCCCCTCCTGCACTCCTGAGCTCCTCCCAACAGGTTCCTTCAAGACTCAGCATGAGCTTCGTTCCTCTGCTTGGGAGTTAATCACCAGGTACAGCCTCGCTCTCTGGGGGAGGAGCTGGCTTTCCTCCGCTCCCTCACCCAGTTCCCACAGACACACACCTGATATTTGGTGCCCAGAGTGTCCCTTTTGCAAGGGGAGGAAGATCAGCTCTTCAAGGTGCTCCTTCCTTTTCCTGATAACTAATGTACTGCCCTCCCCTCCCCTTCCCTAGAGAGGTCCCCACCCTTAGCTAAGCAGGCTCTAACCTGTTTTGTCCCTCACTGTGCTTGCAGTGGGAATGCAGATGCTGGAACTTGTTCCTGCTTGAAGTTTGTTCCAAATCAAACATGCTGCTCAGTGTCAGTTATAAAGAAATACAAATATCCCAAGTGGGTAATCAGACTAGGCAAAGAAACTTACTCATCTCTGAGCCACAGCTAACGCTGCTCCTTAGCATTTCCTGGGAGCCTGGCTCTGCTAGGCCAGCACTGGGCAGAGAAGCCAGAACACCACATTTTTTGATACTACAAAGTCACAGTGTTTGTATAAAGCACTGCAGAAATCTTCATCGTTAGATACTGCAGGTGAGAAGAGCAATAGCTCACGTGCTCTTTTAGCATCTCCCTGGAAATCCTTCAAGGAAAGAATATTCAACCCAGGAGCCTGAAGCTGTGTGAATGATGATACTGCCTACATGCTGCCTCTTTTGGAATTCATTAACTCCAGCTTCCCAAAAGCACCATGGAGCTATTTTTGGAGGAACAACACAGGCAGACATTGCTTTGTGAATTAAAGCACTGTGTAGGAACACACCACGAGAATGCAATGCAGTGAGTGAAGAACTTTGCAGAGGAGCACACGGGACCTCCCTCCCCGCTCAGCTCACCCTGGAGCTACTGAACTCCACATGGGCAACGAGGGAATGAAGAACTGGATGGACAGCTGGTCTAATCAGTTGGCCTCTTATCTACAAAATCCCTTCAGATTAAATTCATCCAGGCTACATTAAGTCATCTAAAAGCTAAATGTGTGCTCTGGAATAATCATGGGGCGATAGCCAGTGGAGAGAGATGACCATGCCTGAGTGTGAAATAGCACACCCACACATCAGACTCTAAGTCAGCTGGGGTGAATCATGTCCCCAAGGGACTATCACTCTCCATGGATTAGAGCTGAGTGGGATGATTAGTTCGGATTAGCTGTCTAGTCTTTAGATCCCTGAAGTCAAGATGAAGCCCCAGCAGGACTGTGCAAACGGCAAGAACAAAAGCAAAGGTGGGTTGAAGCAGAAAAGAGAGGTTGGCTGCCAGGGCTGTGCTGTGATGCAGGGAAGGGCAAATTTAGCAGGGAGGGGGAAAAATCATAACAAAGCTGCTGGTAC
Organism: Campylorhamphus procurvoides; assembly: GCA_013396655.1. NCBI lineage: Eukaryota > Metazoa > Chordata > Aves > Passeriformes > Dendrocolaptidae > Campylorhamphus > Campylorhamphus procurvoides. Next base: position 934,870 of record WBMV01003759.1, on the reverse strand, counting down.
GCAAGTGTTACAGGTGAAAATACGTGTTAGAGTAACTTAAAAAATAACACTGACTTAAAATGTAAGGTGAGTAGCCAATCCAATGTAAGAAAGTTTGGACAAATTACGCAGGGAAGAGGCTGTAACATGACAGGTATTTTTCTGCAGCTGCTTTGCCAGTGCTAACATAACAGAAGGTAACACCACCCTACCTTTTGCCTTCCTAAAGAGCTGAAGAGAGTGTGAATTTTAAGAGTCACTGAATGCATGTTTTCTGCCAGGTAAACAACTGCTGCTGATTGTGTACAGGGATTTGCACTGTCTCCAGCTGGTGTTTGGTAATGACCTGCTCTCCCTGCAGTAATTTCTCATGGACCTCAGCACATGAAAGCACACACGATGTAAACATCTCCAGCCCAGCTTGTCAGGCTGGGCTCCTTCAGGGTTGATGGGGAGAGGCAGAGACTTCTAGGAGTCAGTTACCTCACCCTGCAGCAGACACCTGAGACAGGTCCAATGAAATGAGCCTTGGAAGCGCTTTATCTCTCCTTGCTGAGCAGCAGGAGCTCAGGCTGCCAGTCAGGGACAGAGGTTTACCATGCAGACATCTAAAATTAGATGAGAGGTGTCCTGTCCCTGCTGTCTGGCAAAGAGATAAATGGCTGTAATTGGCACTCCACAGGCTGATTGGCTAACACAGGATGTGGGAATCACATCAGCCCATTTTTGCCAGCTAAAAGCAGGGATCTTATCTGTAAGTGTTGTCTGCACACCTTCTGCAATCAACAGAAACGAGGGGAAAATTCTCCCTGGCTGAACACCCCCCAAAGTGCCACTTCCAAGCCAATGTCCCTGGGCAGCTCTGCTCTGGCTAATACCCGAGCTCAGCCAGGATCCAAGCATTAGGCAATACTTTGTTCTTGCATCCCACTGCAGATGTTCTTGGAGCTCGGCAAACACAAATGCCTTGCCTGGGTTTTCCACAGAATGTACCTGCTGTTTCCTCTTCACGCACACATGGAAGGCAGCCTGCCAACCTGTTTCGTGGTAGTTCTTGGAGAGCACTCACACAGGAACATGAGAAGCCAGATTTGCTTTTCTCCCCGCTCTTTATTTCAGACTGAAGCCCACATCTTCCACCACAAAACATCACGGTGCTCCAAGACACTTCTCTACAGGCATTTCTGGAAGGCACTGCATAGCAGAGTTCTACTGTGTGGAATTCACTGGCCAGACACACACAGCCAGCACAGCTGCATGAGAAAAGTCCCAGTTTTAGTTCCTGCACTGAGCTCTGTCAAATCCTCCCATTTTTTGTCCAAGGTTCCCAGCCATGGCATGACAGAATCTTCTAAACACAGAGACATTACAACAAATGCCTTGTTTCATCTTTTCCATCTGTTTGTTAAGCCTCTCTCAAGTCAGGGGACAGGCAGCCTCACACTGGGCACTGGGCACCGGTTGCCAGCCCCAGGCCAAATGATCCAACCACAAGCAATGCCATGGGAGGCAGGGAACCCCCCTGCCCTGCAGCCCCTGTCCAGCACTGTGCCCAGCATACAGGTCACTCCTGTTGCTTCTCTGAGGTCCCTGCCACCTCTGTGCCACGCAGGGAAGTCAACATGTGCCCTGGGATCTGCCACGGTGGCCCTCCAAGGTCCAGCCCTGAGCTGCACAGGGCACAGCAGTAGGGAGAGGGACCACAGTGTGCCTTTCCCTCAGCTGCTGTCCTAGGCTGAACATGGGAAAAAGCACTTTCAGACCCTCCTTCCTTCCCTCCTTCCAAAGGGAACACACAGAGATGGAACTGGGCATTGTAAAATCAATGGGTCAGGCTATCAGCAGGAAGAGGGTACACAAGGAAGGATGTGGGACAATGAGTAAATCTGAATAAAATGCCTGGTTTTGACAGGATGTGGAGCAGCCTGGGGGCTGGCAGGTGGGATAAGGAATGAAGGAGCCCAGCTCACTCTTTCAGTCACTGGTATAGTCATTAATAAAGGCTCTGCATGTGCAGGACTCCTCACTCCTGAAATAAGCATGAAGGTCTCACCCACTGGGAGCTGCAGTAGCTTCCCAGTAGGATCTAGGCTTGGCAGCATGTGCAGGACCCTCCTCCATGAACACACCTGCACAACAGCAAGAACAGGACAGTAGATGTTGCTGGTTTCTGCATTAGCATGCAGGGAAATGTTCCCATTAACCTGTTCCAGGTCCCTCCAGCAGATCTACTGCCACTTGACCTAAACTCCTTGGCTCCTCTCAGCATATCACATCTGGAGCAGCCAGTGAAATGTAACAGCAGGTGAAATCACACTCCTGTGAGCTCCTGCTCTGCATTCCCAGTGGAAGGATGAGGCCCAGCCAACTCTTCTGTCCCACAAATGAGCAGAGCAAGCTGCTCAGCAGGTTGAATGACTGTAAGCAAAACAAGGACTCCCTCAACATGTTCAGCAACTTCAGGAAGAATCCATGTAGGATGCACAGGACAGCCTGAATGCCTGAAGAAGGGGCAGTGGTAAAAAAAAGTCTCACCAGAGGAGTTTGGGAAGGATCACGCTACTGTTAATGTGCAAATGCCTGATCACAGTGCAGGAGAGCGGGCAGCCCACAGCACCCATGGGTGACAGTCCCTTTGGAGGCAGGGGAGAGGTGGCCACTGCACAGGCAGCAGAGCCCACTGCTCACTCGACGCTGAGCCTCAGGGTCTGCCCTTTCTCCTTGCCCAGTTTCCCAATCTCCCATGTAAGCTTCTGTCCTCTTCTTGACTTCTCAGGAGAACACAGAGAATACTGAGGGCCAGGCTGTGCAGACATGGTGTCCAGAAGATGGAGATATTGCTCCCTACAGCACAGCACAGGAGAACCATCACCCTGAGATCTGGAAGGGGTGTTCATTGAACCCTCAGTACCCAAAGGTCCAGGCAAGCTGGACACAGCCCAGGTCAGTGGCAAGGACGGGGCACGGGTTCATTGCAGCCTCTTCAGGGGAAAGAGCAAACAAGTCTTGATTACAGTTTATTAATCAGGGAGACAACAAAGCAGGGCAGATGTGAAGTGGCAGATGGGGAGAATAGGAGCCTACACAGTGGAGTCTCCACTAGGAAATCTGGACAGTGCTCTCAGACACAGGGTGGGATTGTCGAGGTGTCCTGTGCATGGCCAGGAGTTGGACTCGATGATCCGTGTGAGTCCTTTCCAACTCAGCATATTCTATGATTCTCATTCTAAATTAGCTGCCACGAGCATCCTCCAAGATAAAAACCCCATGTACTCACAGTCAGACCCCTGTGCTGGGGCCTGAGGTGACCACTATATTTGTGGCAAAACTCTCTTGGCAGAAAGTTAGAAAGACATAGCAATTCTTAGGTATTAACTTGAACCTTCCTGGAAGAAAGCACATACAGTCAGGTTTTGGAGCATCATAAACTGTTCATCACACTTGTAGAGGGGATCAGCAAACCTCTCCAAATGCTCAAGAAGTAATTCAGCACATCCCTGGGATGCAGACAACCTTTGCTGTGTGCTCAGAATTAAACCAGTCCCACAGAAACGTTGCAAGTAGGAGAATGTGGAAAAATGCGAGTGGGGCACAGGGTCAGGTGTGGCTCCCACCACTCTTCAGGGCCGTGCCATGAAGTGGCAGTGGCGCATCACAGGGACCATGCCTGCAGAGCTAGTCTCCTCCCAGCTGATGCTCACTCTCCCATGGTTTTGCTACTCTTCATCTACTCTATGTTCATCTGACTTAAAGCTCTGGTGGGAAAGTTTGTTCTTAGTCTCCAGTTTCTGCTTCTCTCACTTGCCAAGCCAGGGGCAGGGTAAGAGAGACAGGACAGTGGTTACTTCAACTGCTAGGTCAGGAGCAGCAGTTCTGATCCAAGGGCTTGGTGGGGCAGAGGCACAGCTGAAAATGTCACCTTGGGGAAGGAGAGGATCGAAGTCACGAATCTGGGAAGTGATAACTGCACTTTAACAGGGCTTAAGCACTGGACAGCATAGGAAATGTAGAGATCATCCAGGATGCCTGTGCTCTCAGCACTTCGGTGCTTTAAAGATGCAGGAAAAACAGTTCAATACCCAAAGGTGGTGTGAGCACAGCAGCAGAGATGGCACAGAACAACATTTAACCACCTAAAATAGAGAGTGGGCATTAAAAGGTTATCAGATGACTCCCCTCAACTCCAAAATATCTCAAGAAAATCAGCCTGAAGCAAGAGAATTCCCAAGTTTGACCCTGTGAGGCAAAACATGCTCCAGCTCTCCCACTGGTGCAAAACAGGAGAGAAGGAAGGGAAGACACTGGGTGCTGGCCCTTCTGCTCACAGAGAACAAGCCAAGATCCAGCTGAAGTCCTGAATGCTCTCTAGGGGCTCATGGCTCTTCATTTTACAACACAAACCCACCCCCTGCCATGGGCAGGGACACCTTCCACTAGCCCAGGTTGCTCCAAGCCCCATCCAACCTGGCCTTGGACACTTCCAGAGATGGGGCAGCCATAGCTTCTCTGGGAACCCAGTGCCAGGGCCTGCCCACCCTCCCAGGGAAGGATTTCTCCCTAATATCCAATCTAACATTGCACATTCAAATCCTCTCTCCAGGTAACTAATGACTGGGAAGCAAACTCATCCCTGGTCCTGTGTAGCCTGCAGTGGATTTTTCCTCTTTAACAAATTACTTTTTTAATTCAGAGACAGTTTATGCCTTATTTTTTCACCAGGCTCTACACACCTAAACCTAAACACACCCCACTCCTGGCTCAACCCAAGCAGCGGGTGGAAGGCATTTCATGGCCCAGGCAGGGCCAAGATTACAGGCCTTTATTCTCACCCTAATAAAAGCAGCAAAGGCAGATGCTAATGAGTGCATCTGGCACCATCATTTCTGGAGCCTCCTGCCCATAAACACAGGGAAGGATTCAATTTTGACCACATGGCTGTCCCATATTTAGAGTACAAAGGGCACCGTCACCCCCAGACCAGTTGTCCCACGAATTCCAGCACCACAGACATACACAGTCTCCCAGTCTGGACGGTGGTGCACTCCCAGTCCTGTGTTCCCATGGCATGGATAACGTGAATCCAGGTTTAAATTACATAGCAGGAAAGGGGTTAAAGTTTAAATAACTGTTTTGTATATGAATTAATGTACGTAGCTTTGAGCCAAAATATCTACCATTAATTTTTCCACCTATTTCAGGAGCAGTAAGATACACAAAGTAAAGTTTATTTTGGTACTTGGTATACTTCACTCTCATTAAAAATAAATTAATCAGCAAATTCCTACACAGCTCAACCTTCTTTTATGTAAATACAAGCCAGCTGTAATGAATTACAAGGTGTTATTATCTCACACACACTGTATAATACTTCACACATAAGAGGTTTCTCTGCTTAGCTCAGCTTTCAACAAAAGCATCTTAAATAAACTACAAGCAAGTTGTTTGGGCTGTAATGTTTTCATAGAGAAGGGATACACCTCACACAGAGAGGGGCTCTTTACATGACTCATAACAAGTTAAACTGAGGAAGTTCGCCTTGGAAAGAAAATAACAAAATGCCTGTTTTATACACAGAAGGCTCCCTAAGAGAAGATTTAAAAAAAAAAAAAAAAAGCAAGGGAGTGTGTGAGAGCCTCTATCCTGCATCCCACTGCTCTTAGCATGGAGAAGGGATAGCAAATATTCCACAACACACACACTATGAAGAAAGTAACTTGAGAAGGAAAAACAGTCACAGTCAGGCAGAGTCACACTTTCACCAGATTAGGGATTAAATTCACAAATTAAGGATTATCACCTTCGACTTTTGTTTATTACTTTTATTAGGAATAAGTCCTGATTTTATATGGCTTATTCTTATCAAAAGCACACATGGCACAGAAAACAAACACACAGCAGTTTTACCCACTGACATTTATTATTGACTCGGATTTTGGACAGGAGAGAAATGAAAACTGGTTTTGCCACTGACTTGGTAACAGCCTGGTGAACCCTCCACCCACACAGAGCATCTCAGCCTCTGCTGATCTCATCAGTGCAGCTCCTGCTCCCCTAATTACTGTGTTGGCATCACTTGCCTGCACAGCCATAGAAAGTTTTCTCTGGCCTTGATGGGTCTTGTTAGAAAGCCCTGGATCACTGTTATAGGAAAAGGAGGATGGCAGAGTCCTGTCCCATGGACACAAACAGGGATGTTCTTTACCTAAAGAAATTCCTAGAGCACAACTCTACAGAGAATGTGGAATTATCAGCAACGCAGACTGAAGCATCAGGTACTGAGGCAGCTTTTAGTGCCAGCCCAGCCATAACTTGGGCTTCAATCTCCCTAAGATGGCCAGAGACATAGAGGATTGCTAGGGACTGTGCATTACTCTTTGCATTCTCTCATTCCTGTGCAACAGAGCAGAGTTTCTCAAAAGGATTTTCACAGAAAACCCTTCAGAATCTGTTAAAGCAAGTCTTAACTCCACTGAAGCAAAGATGGACTATCCCATCTCATTATCAGGCTTTTAAAATATATATTTAACATCTAATATACAAAGCTCAGATTTGCATTGACAACCACTCAGGGAGCAGAGGACACCACTGTGTCTCTGGGTAGCAGCTCTTTAAATGAGGCAAAGGACAGAAATGTCTTCTTGAGAGAAGTCTAAGTCATGGTAAATACCTGATTTCCTAAAGACAGAAGGCAGCTCTGTCCATTTGACAGCCAGGGCCACTTGGGGCCATAAAAAGGACAGAGGTTCTCAAACCAATGAGGATTTATTTGCAGGTGAAGGTTCAGAGGAGTATGGCTGTCCAGGTGGCTACTGAGGCACCATGGATGGGATAGCTAATGAAACATTTTCTTTCCAATTGCAGACTTTCCTTCCTGAGCCCACAGCCTCAGCCCAGTCCCACTTCAGACATACTTTCCAAGCTGTTCCGACACGGATCTCAGAGTCCTTCGTCGTTGTAAACCGGGGAGAGAGGCTTGAGGATGCTGCGAGCGTCGCTCTCCACCAGCGGCCGCCAGCTCACCTCACCTGTGAGCAGCAGGTCCTCCCCGCTCAGCGCGTCCAGGTGCTGCACCTGCAAGCACAGCAAGTCACTGCCAGGCGTCCCATCCCCCAGTCAAGACTCTCAAGACCTACACAAACATGTTTCTCTCCAGAAAGCAAGCACAACAGGGAGGTTTCAGCCTACTTTGCCATTGCACAAGGCAGACCTAAAAGGATCGCTTCTGACTGTGACATGACCTGAGGGAAAGGCCTGGAGTTGTGTCAGGGCAGGGTCAGATTGGGTCTCAGGAAAAGGTTCTTCCTCCAGAGGGTGGTGGGCACCGAACAGGCTCCCCAGGGCAGTGGGCACAGCCCCAAGGCTGCCAGAGCTCCAGGAGCACTTGGGTGATCCTCTGTGGCACAAGGTGGGATTGTTGGGGTGACTGTGAAGGGTTAGGGCTTGGACTGGATGATCCTTGTGGATCCCGTCCAACTCGGATGTTCTGTGATTTTGTGACTGCAAGTACCATGGAAAGGCCTGGGAGATAAGGATCTGCAGATCTCTGGAGTCACCTGCGTCAGACTCTCCACTAACACCTGAGATAACGCTTCTTCAGGGTTTGGCAACAGGGCACAGGGGAGCCACACAAAGCTACTGTGAGTCATTTCATTTTCCTCGCAGCTCCTGCAGTTGACACTGCCCATATCATCACTCCATGGAAGGCTCTCATCAGAGCGGCTTCACACAGACTGAGATTTTTCACTATAAAAAAAAAGGCCTGACCAGCAGGAAACACCTGGAATTTATCACATAAAAGTACAGGAGCCTGAGGAGATGAACACAGAATGAACACTCATCCTCACAATACAAGAAATCCCAGTATGGTTTGGGTTGCAAGGGACATCAAAGCCCATCCTGTTTCATCCCCTGCCATAGGCAGGGACACCTTCCATCAGACCAGGTTATTCCAAGCACCATCCAACCTGGCTATGGACACCACCAGGGATGTGGCAGCCACAGCTTCTTTGGGCTAAATACTTGGGATCTAATGAAATCTTAAGGTGAGATGTAAGCAAAATAAAAAACCCTCTCATCATTCAGCACAGGATTCTTCCTGTCACAAGAAATAAATACAGAGAGGGGTTAAAAAGAAAGGAAAAACGTCTCTCAAGGTCAGTCAAAGCTAAAGCCACCACTACTGGCTCAGAAAGGCGGGCAGAGCTGAGCAGGGGCACAGTGCACATGTTGTCCTCTTAGTATATTCTTCCCTGGCATCCACTAATAGCCATTGTTAAAGAGGAATCCACAAGAAATTGTGGATACACAGTGTTACTGGAAACAAAGGATAACTGGACACAGAATTTCTCAACAGAAGAATGAATGCATCAGTGGCCACAGAGAGTCACATGGAAAAGCACAATGTCCTGTTCCTGACAGTCACCACCAGCAGATTGCCCAGGAAAAGTTAAACACAACATATGCACACAATGCTATTTTCCTGATTTATTTTCCGTCCCTCTCAAAATCTGTTCATCCAGGGATTTTGAGACTGAAGTGGTTGTTGTGGATTTAATAGCCCTGGAAAAACTCCCATCACACAAACCTTGCCAGTGGCTTTGGAATCCATGTGCAATGGCAGTGTTTCAACCAGCTGTGGCAATGTTCTAGCCCCATGTTCCTGTGTCACCAAACACCTTTCATTGCTCACCTTTCACATGCCTTTGGGATTTTTCACAGCCTTCTCCCATTCTTTCTCAGTTGTTTTTTTGGACAGAGGATCCTAGTCTTTGCTAATAAAGGAGCTGTTTTACTGTCGCACTTATTGCCCCTCTCTGAGCCTTCTTCAGTTCTGGTGTTGTGTTTTGATACTCAGCAACCAAACCAGACACATTATTCAAGCTCACACAGGTACCATGGATGTAAAAAATGGCAGGGCAGTACCATTTTATTTTTCTATTCCTTAATCGCATTTGCTTTACATTTTTCTAAACACTGCAGAGTGCTGAGCTGAAGTTTTGATAATACAATTGCAGTCTCAAGGCCTCATTCCTGTGTGGTAGAAGTTCAGAGTTCACTGATATATATGGAAAGCTGGGAATGTTCTCCTCAAGTGTGCCACTTGTCTGCTGGAATGACCAGTCTGCACAGAACCTGTGCTGATTCCTTGCCAATGTGCCACATTTTTCTGCCTGATCACTCTTTCCTACTCAACTGCTGAATGAATCTGAGCTTTGCTTGAATATACAGAAGTACAAAAAATTCCCCACTGGGCAGGAAGTTGTCCCAAGTAACACACTTCTTATATGTGTTTGCTCCCTTGCAAACTTTCCTACAGACCCACTGATGATAAGCAACAGCAATCCTCAGCACTACATTAAGCCTGTCCCTCCTGTTAGCCCTCTGGCAGTCCCAAGGTGTCCTCAGCCCCTTAGGAAGCTCAGCCCTTTATTTCCCATGCCACTTTCTCAGATATACACTGAAATACTGTCTCGCTAAACCTCTATCTGATCCTGAATACAGCACTGGAAACACTACGGAGAAGGATGTTGCCGAAGTTCTGATCAACTCCCTCTTCGACAACCTACACTCTTCCTCCAGAACCTCCCTCACCCCTTTTCTTTGGTGCCCACCTGGACTATATCCCACCAACATTTCCTAGAAACCTGGTTCACAAACTTCTTCAGGGTTAAGAGGACAAACAATGCTCAGTATTGTCCTCTCCAGGTAATACCTGAAAGAAACAGAAATAATTCTGGAAAACAAAACCTTTTACTTCCCCAAAGATCATCAGACACTTTCAAGCTCTGTGTGCTATTTCACTATGAAGAGTGAACATCGCTCTACAACATCAATTATAATCTACGAATTGCAGCCCATTTCTGACAATTTTTCAAGCCCCTCCATAGCACAGGCCAGGAAAGAGATGAGGAGGATTGTCTTTGATAGTCCGTAAGCTTCTCTGCAGCCATTTTTCATCAAACTGCAATAATGATCTCTTCTCTCTGATGACCACCACATGACCCCAAGGAATGGCCTGAAGTTGTGTCAGGGCAGGGTCAGGTGGGATCTCAGGAGAAGGTTCTTCCCCCAGAGGGTGGTGGGCACTGACCAGGCTCCCCAGGGCAGTGGGCACAGCCCCAAGGCTGCCAGAGCTCCAGGAGGGTTTGGACAACACTCTGAGGGACAGGGTGGGATTGTTGGGGTGACTGTGCAGGGCCAGGATTTGGACTGGATGATCCTTGTGGGCCCGTTCCAACCCAGGACAGTCCATGATTCTATAATAAATACAATCCAGATTTTTATATTTTTACCTTTTTCTCCTTAGAAATGATCACTGAACATTAAAATCAGGTTTATTTATGAGAACTGAGCTACACATGCAAGCAATCAAAATAAATATTCAATATTCTAAAGCAGAGGCTGAGGAGGAGCCTCACCCCGTACCTGCTTGCGCACGTACTCCACCAGCAATTCCAGATGCCGAGGGTCATCACAGTTCCTGTTAAAAAGGTTCCTCCAAAGAGCTGCTGCCAGAACATGATCATCAGACAAGATTCCCTAAAGGAAGTACAGAGGGGAATTAAAAACTGCACGTGAAGAGGGTCTGAACACGAGACATCCAAGTCAGTGCACTTGGCACCTGGCCATGGCACCTGCCTCACCGCCACAGCTGCCATGGGCTGTGCACATGGAAATGCAGCAACATCACTCTTTCCCAGAATGGAAAAACAACCCTGGCCTTAAATTAATTTACAGAGCAGCCTGTAACCAATACTCTGGTAAGTTAATTTGGAAAAAACCTGGGTCAGGGTATTCCTAATGTAGGAGTTGGTAACTGCATTTCTGTGTTATGAAATCTTTACCATAAAAGGGGTGACCTTGCAGAGAAGGCAGCACCACCTCCTGGGAATGTGTGAAGCCCATAACACTTGGAAAAGAAAAATGAAAAGATATTTAATCCAATCTTACAGAAATGTAGTCTGGATTTTGCTATTTTTCTTTGCTTTTATACTTTTCAATCTAAGTAAGTTCTCATCAAAAACTATCTGTTTTTTTCCACTTAAATCTAATATTAGTTTTGGTTTATAGAACAACCATATCCATGCATGCTTTTTGTCCAAATTCCTCCAACTTTTATTGTCTTTTTAGATTATGTGGTATTATCACCACAGTCTCATAACTCCTGTCTTCTGCTGACACATTTGCCAAAGGCGAAAGAGGACTTTAAAATATTTAGTTAAAAATAAAAAAGGTCAACATTTGTCTTTAGTTGAAGCAAACACTTTGTTTCCAAAAAGGCTGTCAACAAAACACAGGCAGACACATCCTGGCTATACCTAGAAGTAGATTATAAAATTGCATGTGTAACACTGTCTACAACTCTATGAGTTTACATTTACGAGATATTAATAATGCAAATCACCATGCAAAAAACCAGTATCACCATGTGAATAAGAGCATCTGAAGAGCAACACTCACTAGAGCAAAACAATAACTACTAAGAGAGATGATGTAACTGTATTTTTCTCTTGGAAGTCCTGCAGACACTTGTGCACAGTGGTGCTTTTGCTCCATGTATGATTAGGTACTGCCTATAAATATTCTCATCTAGACTCCCTATAAATACTCCATCAATACTCTCTTTGCTTTCAAAGTACAGCTGAGTACAATGGGATTCAGAGGAAGGAAATGACTTAGTGATGGCCAAGCAGGGATGGTGAAGCAGCACAGTTTAAATCCATGTGCTCTGTGCTTTCTGTTTTCTTTAAAGCACTTTTGTTCAAGGTACATAACTAAGAAGTCTTCTCTAAGTAACATTTCTCCACAGATATGGACAGTGAACATTTTACCCATCTGGAATATTCTGTGTTCATGAATTAGATGGTCTAGTTGTCACACATTCTCTAAAAACATCCTTCTTACCTCATCGTATCCAAACAGAGCTGCATAGAAATTTTCTACCATACTTTTCAAATCTTCCTTTAGAGCAACAGAATTAATCTGAAAAATAAACCAGCAAACCATCAGTGTAGGCTCTAAAGAGGGGGTGAGGAGAAAATATTACCAATTTCACTGTGAGCAGGCAAAGAAGAATCAGTACCCAAGCCCATCTCGCTGAGGACTCAGCTGTAAGCAAAACCTTGGTGCAGTCAGTCCCTGTGGACCCCCCCTGTGACATAGCTCTGTTAATTCTGACACAAATTAAGTCGGTGTTACTCAAAAAACAACTGGCAGAAATATTCTGAGCCAACAGTTCTGTTCAAGAGTGGAGAGAAAATGCTGCTGCAGGAGCAGGAAGCAAAGCTGTCCTTGCAATGTCAGCACAGGCCAAGAGAAAGGAGACTCCTCTGTAGTTTAACTACTGATCAGGTTTTCCAGACCTTGATTCATTCCTAGAAACTCAGAGGTTTTTCAACTTTTTTTCCACGAAGCATGGACTGCAGAACTGGATATGCTACTGCAGTGAAAGTACAGGAACGCTAAAGACAAGAGACTGCTCCCTGCCACTGCTCCCTCCTTACCTGTCAGCACTGACCCTCAGTCAGCAAGCACAGGAATTCTGCCTCTCCAGCATCTCTGGGAGATGGTCTCACTAGTCGTTGACTTTGACTACATTTCTTTCAGAGTCTGTGATGATCCAGCAATTTTCCCCCTATGCTGTAAGTGTGACTCAGTCCAAGTTCCACACCGATTTTCAACTAATTTTAACAACTGCTTAAATATTTGCTGGTTTGCCCTAAGCCACCCACTGGCTTGAGAACTGACCCCATGTGAGCTCAAGATGGAACTGAAGCAGCTGCTGGGTGCAGAGGCACGGCTGAAATGCCTCCCATGCATCTCCCCTGTGCACAGTCTGTCCCTTTTGTCTGTACTTGATCAACACAGTGACTCAGTTCATTTCCCAAGGGTTAAGCTACATTTTAGTAAAGCAGCTTCTTTGTGCTGATCCTCACGAGGGACCCAAGCATTTCTTTTCTATGGATCTCACATACCCCAGAAGTAGAAATGATAAGGATAACCAGCCCTGCGCACCAGCAGGACACTCAGATGTGAGAATGAGCTTGCAGCCAGGTTTTACAAAGCAGAGACAGTGACCAGGAACGCAGGGTCAGGCAGCAGCACTGCTGTCCTTGAGGTACAGTCCATCACACACACCCCACTGGGAACCTCTTGTCCTAAATACTCTCTCAGCAACCCTGTGAGTATCCAGCTCGGTAATTAAGCAACAGCTTTTCTATCAAAATTGGAGTTAGTTTTTGCCAAGTGAGCAAGTCTCCAGTTCAAATATTCTTCTATTAAACCACTGTCTTTTTTCATCTGTTGATTTTTATAGCAATGCACATAGTGAAAACACAAGGAAAATTCCTTTTATGTTAGTTACTCATATTTTTCCATTAATATAAACTATTAAAATTCATGCAGATATTTTATAGGCTATCAAGATTTGGAGACTGGTTATTACTGAATTTTAAAAAAAGAACTAAGCATAAGAAATCAGAGGGTTAAATGATGACTGCAACTTCTGTAATGACTTAATTAAATTTTTATTGAGTACATAAACTATGATGTCATTTCTACCCAACCATGCTCAAACCCTCTGTGCATGTCAGAGATCGTGGTTTTTCTCAATAGAACATACTTCTAAATAAGCTGCACTTCTACAGCTCTAATAAGGGGGAGGAGGTCTCATGTAACACACTCAATAAATTATCCTTCCATTTTAAACAAACAAATTCCATGAGTTATTATATATTTGCCACGCACTTTTTATGACATAATAAAAATGTTACCTCAAGGATTACTTAACACATACTACAAATGTTACAGCAAGCAACTGCAAGGGGCAAAGAAAACAAATAGTCCCATTACAGAGACAAGTCCAGGACTACACATCCCTGGGGAAGCAGCTTTCTCTACTAAAAACAAAGAGCAGCAGCTTTAAGTTAGCAAGAAATAGATTGATGAAGGAGATAACCAAGTTAAACAAACATGGCAATAAATACATCTTAAAAGACAGTTTCAGATATAAAATATGAGTTCGGGGATGGAGCTGTATCTTCGGCAATGAAATGGTATTTGAAGGAATATTGTATTTCTGAAGAATACAACTGGCATTGCTTAGGTACCAACACTGAAGTCAAAAATCCTTCTTATAAATCAAGAAAAATGAATAAATCCAAATCAGCCTTTGTTGGAAGCGCTTCCTCTTTCAGAGCCTGTGCATGTTCTTACCACTGGCAACTTTCATGATCTGGTTGGTCATGATTCTGCTGACTCTTCCACAGTCGGTTGTTAAGAAGGAAACTGCTAGTGAATTCCAAGTGAGTAATTGCTAATAACAAGTTAAAAATCAGTAACATCTGGAGCTCTTCTTGGGACTTCGCCTCTTTGCCTTCCTTGGAACAACCCAGTGCGGAGCTGTCACTGGAGAGATTTATGTACTATCGCCTGACTGACCCAGGGCTGTGTTAGTCCAAAACAAGGAACCCATTTTTGGTACATATCTCACCTTTACAAGACCTTTACAAAAGGAAATGTACAGCTAATGTATCTTCCTACCACATGTCACAACTCTTCACTGAAAGTCTCTGTGATCCCACATTCTGCCCGTGGGACAACTGCAGCAAACAGATGCTGCTTTTTCAGTGCTGCATTGAAGGAACCTCGTCTTTGGCCTCAAAGACTTCATGTGGATCATCCAACAGCCAAGTGCTGAGGGTCATAAGTTACAGTGTCAAGACTCAGTCAAGGTTTTGCATTCTAAGATTTCTAGGAAAGTAAGAGTACACTGCTTTCCTGTACTGCTGGACACATAGGAAAATACCTTACAAATGGGCACACTATTTAAAATGAACACTACTTCAGGGTCGTATCAATGGCGTGTGTTGGATCCAGAGCATTCCTGCGTAATGAATCTCCTCCTCCTCCTCCCCACCTGTTTTGGCTCATGGTGCAGAGCAGGCTCAGTGTGCACAGACTGGAAGGTAACAAGTGACAGGATGAGAGCAAACAGCCTCAGGTTGTGCCAGGAGTGGTTTAGATTAGATATTAGAGAAAAGAAACAGCAGAAAGAGTCGTAAAGCATTGGAACAGGCTGCCCTGGGTAGTGGTGGAGTCACCACCCCTAGAAGTGTTCAAAAAACATGGATGCGGCACTTGGGAACATAGTTCAACAGTAAACATGCAGGTGGTGTTGGTTTGATGGTGCCTTGATGACCTTAATGGTGTTTGCCAAGCGTAACAATTCCTGATTCTAAGGGCTGTGGTGTGCTCTGCCTGCTCAGAGCCATCCAGCCCAGCACTCAGCCTACAACAGGCACAGCCCATGCCAGAGCAGGCCACACGGAGCCCCAGCCCCATGTCCTGCCAGCACAGCCTGAGCTGGGACAGCCACAGGCTGCACTGTCTGAGAGAACTTGAACAGGAGTCTCTTTCTGCTTCAGCTTTTGCCAGCATGTGTTGCACCCTTAAGCTACTTTAACACATTAATCCATCCATAGTCTATAAAGCCAGAAGGGGCACTTCTAACTGCCTTGTATAAGCACTAGTCATTGAATTTCAGGCAGCAATTCCTCTCTTTAGGCTGTAAGTTATGCTTGAACTAGATTTTTTTATGAAGAGATTTCAGCCAGAAGAAATGATTAGATCATAGAACCTGACCCTCTGCATATCACAGACCATTACGTTTCACCGACTTCCCCCTGTACTAAGCTCACCAAGTTGTGTTTGGCTAAAGCATATCACCCTCACAGCTGAACATGTGTATCTCATTTTATATTTGAATTTTCTGGCTTGGGTTTCCACCCCTCATTCTCATTATACCATTCCTGCTAGAATAAAAAGGCTCTTCTGTACAATGTATTTGCTCCTGTACCTGCACACAGTAGATGCGTCAGCACAGTCATCTTTGCAAACTAAGATTAGGCTCTTTCAGATAGTGTTTACAGGGGGTGCACTGATACACCACATCAGCAGCACACTGCTAGAGTGGTCAAAGTTGTAGCAGCAAAGTAGTGGCTTAGGCTGATACAGTAAAAATAAATTCATCCCTTGTGCAAAACAAGTTACACAGGTCTGAGTACACTCGTGTTGTTGTGGCTGAGTCCACTCTGTAGATTTCTGCAGGCCCACTGCCATAAACATCATCCGCTCCCACTGACACTTCTGACTGCAGGAGCAGGAATATCAGCAAAAGCTCCAGAAGGAGATACAGGACCAATCTTTCATGATAAAAAGTCACCCTGCAAACATTTAGACTTTTGTATGCCACTTCTCTTAAGCTGCAATTGGAAAGAATAACTTGTAAGATAGTTTACATTAGTTATAAATAATATTTACGCACATACAGTTATATATGGGCTTTTTGAGTGTTTGCTGCCCTCTTAATAAACACACATGACATTAAATAGGCAAAGCTGTATGCGGTCCTTTCATTTCATCTTATACCATCACTATTGCTTGTAGGACAGTAATTTTGAAATGACTGGGACTGTAGCTAGGATCAAAAAGATTAAATTAATAAAACAGATTAAAAATATTTCTGTAGCAGTAAATAAAGGGCAGCTCTCACAGGCAATCTCACATACCTGTGAAATAACAAAGACATCAAAGAAATTACTCATTTTTTGAGTCTTTTATTAACCATTCTGCTATTTTGCCTGCAAAGCAGATCACTGCTTGTAATTAGCCACAGATGAGTCCCTGTATACTTTAAATATTAACTCTTCTGATAAATTTTGTAATTTTTAAATTATAAGTAATTTTGTAATACACTTCAATAATCATTAGCTTCAGAGAATAGTCTTTAAAGCCTTCAACATTCGGTGAAAGCCTACCTCAACATTGTATTAACCTACATAAAAGCTAAATGTTAAGTTGTAGCAGAACCAGTTCCTACCAAAGTCTTCAATCCATAAAAACACCATGTTAATGGAAAAACATGTACATGCTCTGCTGCCTTAATAACAATTGTGCAATCATATAATTGATTAATAAATAAGACTCCTTAGAGCAAGTTTATTCCAAGCAGACACAGAAAAGTTATACAATATTACCTACAAGTTTCAGCAAAACCAGATGCTCATCCATACCTGAATGTTACCCAGAAAATGAGGTTTGTTCCCATCTTGCAGTTTAATTTGGAAACCCTGCCATGGTAACAGTTACAGATGCAGAGGAGATCACAGTACAATAGGAACTGTATTCAATGTAGAGGGGCTTGTTGCAAATTCCTGCTTCCTTGCAGAACATGGCTGTCAGAGCTCACTGACAACCTCTCAAGAGAAGGATCAAGGAAAAGAGGTCAAATTTGCTGTGCTCTTGTCGAGCTGTGCTGATTCTCTGTACAGCGAGCAGTTGTCGAGGGGTTTTCCTGTGATGCCTCTTAAAAAATTACTTATTCAAAGTCTAAAACTGATCATGAATGTGTTTCTGAACACACCAAGACCAGGAATTCAGCCTGATAAACTGAAAGGAAGTTTCAGAACCAAGTTTAAAAGAGGCACTTGGAGGACACAGAAGTAAAGGTGGAAATCACTAAGATAAATATTTACCACAATCACTCACAGAGATGCTGTGAAACTCCAGCTCTTTAGTGAGACAAACCTCAGGAAATGTCCGAAAGTGTCACACCACAAACACTGATCAGACCAAGGCGTTCCTAGGGTATCCTGCCTTCAACAGCAGACAGAATCACTGAGAAAGTCAAAGTCCTACAAGCTGCTATGTGCTTCCTCCAAGTATTCTCTCAACCAATTTCAGCTCAGGGTAAGTCCCAACCCTTGCTGTTTGTTTAGAGAATAACCTCCAAAAGGTCTGCATGTCCAGAAACTTCCACTAGACCAGGTTGCTCCAAGCCCCATCCAACCTCGCCTTGAACACTTCCAGTCCATCATATTCCAGGTGATATGATCTACCCATAGAAAACGACTTCAGAATTTAACAAAAGTCAAGAGCAAAAAATTACAGGGACCAGAAAATACTAAACAGAATGAAATACATTAGGTAACATTAACAGGGTTGCAGAGCCAGGAAAGGTGACAGTAATTCAGAAAAGCATTTCAGCAGAAACAGGTAAGTACAAAATAGCAGAAGATTCAATAAATGAAAATAAAAATCACAGACAATTACAACCAGTGATATTCAGGGCTGATAAAGGTACTACTAGTAGCTGTTAAAAAAGAATTCATAAAATCCATGTAACAATGAGCATGCTTTAGCACAACAATTTAGCAGCTACAATTCTGGAAATGGATCTTAAAGAGAAAAAAAATTAAGTTCAACAATTCAATAGCAAAGAAAAAGACAAATTAATCTTAGAGATTATTATGAAAGGAATATAAACCAAAAGAGGAACCCTACTCTGCCATAAATCTATTGTGTGTCTGCAAATAAAATGCTGCACGTATTTGTTACCTTTTAATCTCAGAACAGCTCTAACAGTTATAGAAAACACACAGAAAAGACCAAGATGATGAGACATACAAGGAAACACTAGCTACACTCAGGATGAAATGAAGATGATGAAGAGGTAAAATCATGACTGCTATTGAGATAAACAAAAAATTATTGTTCATCATTTCTCATTAAAAAGATGGAGAAAAGAATCTGATGAAATGAACAAATGGAAGTGTTTTCTCATGCAACACAATTAAGTGGCAGAAGTCATTGCCACAGGGCATTAAAGAGTAAAAAATACCGAAGAGGTAAAAAAGGGCCTGTGCATTCCTGGTGGATTTCTGTCAGTGATCCCAAACACAACATTCCCCGTGCAGCTCTCAGGTTACTTGTTAGTGAATGCCAGGAGAATAGACCAGAGGGAATACTGAGCCACAGCTCTGCTTCTTACACTTCTGCCCAAATATCTCTGCCACTGGAAGACACAGTACCCTGGACTTCATCTGGCAGTAGCACAAGTTCTGAGCATCTTCAGTTTTGTCCCTTTTCTGCTGACCTTTGCAGATATCGGTGGTATCCCTTCTGTCTGGGCATCTGTTCCTGCCATGACTTCCAGCAGCAGTCACAGCTCACTGTATGATCCTGGACACCAGACATCAGGTCACTTTACTGACTTGGCAGGAATTTCACCTGAAAAGTGCTAGTGCAATTAAAAAAACTGCTACCTTTACCATAGCTTTTAGTACCCTCAGGGGAAGAGGCAACATTTTATGTAGAAATATGAGCAAGAATGATCCTGCTCATACCAAAGAGATCATCCTCCCCTAGGGGAAAAACAGTAAGAATAAAAAAACTCATTCTTTCTCCAAGAATTTGAGACCAGAACAAGCTTATGTTGGATAGGAGCAGCAAGTCACCCCTCTTCTCTTCTAAAAAACTGTCCAAAAAATTGTTTTTTTAATTTCAAATGGGGTCACAACTACTAGAGTCCATACAATTAGTCAGCAATTAACCAGCCTAACATGCAGTGACTGAGGCCAGGACAACTGCAAATTCTCACCATTGCTATCACCTTTTCAAATTCAGTTCTGTAGTGCCTGGCACACTGGCTGATTTGTGTTTGCTCCATCAGCTTTCCCACTCCCTCCTGTCAGGGCCCTGCTCATACATGACCTGTTTGACATTCTCCCACCCGTTCCACATTTAGGTAAAATTCTAATTTGAAGTCACATTGTTTTCACCTTCTACCAATATTCTGCACCTTCTGGTTTCAATCATAAACTGAGAAAAACCCGATTTCCCCAAGAACTCCTTCTCCCCAGGGCTTCAAATACACACAGGCCACAGAAGAGTTAACAGTTAAAATATTTTCTTGCCAATATTTTAAGAGTGTAGAAGGTTCCAAATTGCTGGTAAAATAAACAATGCCAGACTGTGAAAACTCCTGCCTGCCATATACTCCGATGTTAACAAGAGTTTCTTTATTACTGTAACCTTTCAGAAGTGAATAAAAATTATTTCTCTACCCTAGTCCTGCCCTCAAGTAAGAGGCAAGGGAAGAAAGTGAACCATGAAAAAGCTGCACGGTAAGATACTGTGAGTTTTCCATTTTACTTCTGTATTTCGTTCAGACTTGATGCTGCTGTGAATAAACAAACTTCCAGAAGATCCTAAAAGTCTGTGCAAGGATTTTAAGAAGCCAAAAATTTCCTTACACACTGTTTCCTGAATAACATGGATTAAACCTATATATGGGCCATCTTCCCTCCTCCATAGTAAAATAGGAAATAAAAAAGGGCAAATTTAGGATGTTCTCATGGAGACACACTTGTTTTTAAGCTCCGTGGTACCCAGCTCTATCCTCTGGGGCTTTAGCCCTGGATTTCCATCAATTACAGGGGCTCTGCCATTTCCTCACTTTTCAAAAATGAACTCTTCAAACAGCATCTACAAACAGAAGGCATTGCCAGCACTCAGCATCAATGAAACAAATAACTGTATAGCCCAGGTGACACCCCTGAAAACCACTAGTCACTTCACAGGCCGGCATTCTGTTCCCTACCAAATCCATGTGGATTTATGGAATACATACCCAAGCCATCTGAACCAACTCAGATCAGCGTTGCTCATTTCATGTATACCAAGACTGTAGCGACCCCATCTCCCTCCCACCTATGACACCCACAGCACCATCTCCCACCCAGAACATCCACATCAGCACCTCCCACCCACAACATCCACACCTTCTCCCACCTATGACACTCACAGCACCATCTCCCACCCACGACACCCACACCAGCACCTCCCACCCATGCCACCCACACCACTAGCTCCATGTCCCTATTTATGTGCAGTTATCCTTGGGGGTGCAACCTTCGAGCCTGCGCAGTGGATTTTTTATGTGCTCTCTGATGAACTCACCACTGGCTGCCACAAGAGAGGAGCCCTGAAGAGGAGATACAAGGACTCCCTGAAACAATACCTCAGCCTTGGCCATACTGACCACCATCAGTGGTCCATTCTGGCCTCCAATCGGGAGACCTGGAGACACACCATCCGTAATGCCGCCGCTTCCTTCGAGATCACATGTAGAATCAGTCTCGAGGAGAAAAGACAATGCAGAAAGAACCGTGCCTTGCCAATACCGCCCTTGGAGACTTTCTGTTGTGCCTTTTGCAACCTGACTGGTCTATCTCACATTGGCCTTTTGAACCATCAGCGTGCTTGCAGCAAGCATGGGTAGAGCCCTTCCCAAATCTTTGTTCACAAAGGCTAGCCATCATGATGATAATGATGATGATATCCTTGTGGACAGAAGGCCCTTTGACCAGCTTGAAAATCAACAAGATGCACACTTTGCCAGTGACAAACAGAGATCTCTAAAATTAGACACACTGGCTTTTTCATCAAACCTTTTAACCTTTGGCGCTATTTCCTGACGTCTAAATGAAACAATTCTAAAGCTCTTACAGAAGTGCAATGATAGTTAACTCCAAGTCCCGTCCACCTTGCTCTTGAACACTTCCTGGGATGGGGCAGCCACCCCTTCTCTGGGCAAATGGCCAGAGATACTTCAGAGTGTGGCAATGACAACTGGTGAGCTGGGAGAACCAGCAGCAGCTACATACTGGTTTAATCAAAGCCACAACCCACAGGTACTGCCCAGGCTGCCAGAGACACAGAAGCTGTGTGAGGAGAATGGAATGGGCAGCATCTCAAAGCCTCACAGCACCCCCTGCACCATATCAGATCCTTAACAGATACCTGTCCTTCAAGACAGACAGGCACAAAAACATAAGGAAAAGTGAAGCTCCTCATTCCTGAAGAGGAAGTAGAAGATACCAGTGACTTTCTACCTGCAGTGAAAAGCACAACCAACACTGATTAAAACATACAGGAAGAACAGAGAAGCTCTCCATGTTTTGTTTGGTCTGATCTAGAACAGACACTGGTCTTGGTACTTTCTTATTTTCACTAAGGAGTTTAAAAGCACATTCATGTTTTCACTGCAGCAGCTTAGAGCTGTTAAACAGCACCATGTCTCCACTTGAGATACCCTGCTGCAAGAGTCTCAACGGCTTAGCCAAGCAGACCAGCAGATCTCAACTGAGGAACTCTGGGGAAAACTCCAAAAGGATCAGAAGCTGAGAATGCAAATGTCCAAAATAAGTGGCACACCAACATGTTACTGAACCCTGCACTGACAGCAGGTGAATCACAGCTTGGAGGGTGATGGATACCCAAAGCACTGGCAGAAGCCAGGTCACAGTGACAACAGAGCTGTGATGCCCCTGTTGAGCCTGGAGACCACAGCAGGTTCTGCAGGGATCATCTTCCTGCTCCCACCATCACCTCCATACTATCAAAACAGAATAATGATGCAATTGTCGGGAGATGCCATTTCATTGCTCAATGTTTGAACATGGGCAACGGCACCATGTTGTGGAGAGCCCAATGAATACAGGGCAGCACCAACACCTGTGAGTCCCACTGGTGAGGGAAGGGGGAATCATAGGAACACAGAATATCGTGAGCTGGAAGGGACTCACAGGGATCACCCAGTCCAATTCCTGGCCCTGGACAGACAGCCCAACAATCCCGCGCTGTCCCTCAGAGCCTTGCCCAAACACTCCTGTAGCTCTGGCAGCCTTGGGGCCATGCCCACTGCCCTGGGAAGCCTGGTCAGTGCCCACTAGCCTCTGGAATAAAAACCTTTCTCTATAAAATAGATATAGAGCAATATAATACTGAATAATGAGAAAGTACCTCTAGAAAAGGTGCCACAAGGCAGCTTCCAGTGTAATTCCTGCAGGCACCAGAACAAGGCAGAGAACGGACTAAGGACACCACCTTACAGTAACAGGATCCAACACGTGGGAAATTGCAATTGATTTTTTTATGCCAGACTCTACAGAAAACTGGGGCAGGCTAGATGAAAAGAACCCAAGCAAATATTATACCTTGATTTCAATACCAGGAATCCTCAACATGCCCCAAACATTTCAGCCAGGTATGTTTGTTCCACAGACTGCTTCTAGAACAACTACATTAAAGACCACCTGAGAAAGAGACTCCTATTTCAAACTTCCATGTCCTGGTAAAGCTAAATCTGCATCACTATGTGTACTGTTTGTTCCAGACCTTGCCATAGTTGAGATATTTCAAGGTAACATTCCATACACATGCACTGTCCTGCACATTTAAGTTATTAAGATTTCCAGCATTAAATTTACTGAATTTACTCTGGAACAGTACTTCATATTATTAATTATGAAATGACAAAATACTGGAAACTTGCTGTGAACTTTCAAGTTCTTTGAGAGCTTGAAAGAGTTGGTGAACTGTTTTCTGTGATGTTCTTAAAACAGTAACTTCAGGTAAAACTAATCCTACAATGCCTGGTATCCTACTTAGAAAAGCACAAAAGCACACAGCAATTTTATACCTCACTACTTTGACAAGAGCTTTGTTTTTAAAAAGGGAACACTAGAAACTGGTGAGATTTTATATACATAGACCATTTGAAACTAAAACCTTTTCTTCTTTAGTTTTATAGGTTCTTAAAAACACTTTTCAACTGTACTGAACACTGTCCCTTATCTCATATCCACTCCATTTCCTCAAACAAAATCAGTACCTTCTCTGAAATATTTTGCTTCAATACATTTCCTTCACCTCAACTCCCCATTCCAGTCCCAAAATACTGCACCCACCTTCTTTCTGCCTCTGTTCTCTTTCAAAAATGTACTTTCTGTTCTGTGAATCCCAAATCAACTCCAAGACTTTCAGTCAGATTTGAGAGACAGACCTGGAAAGGATCCCTGAGTATCCCACTGCTGCAGCTTCCCACTGCAGGTGAGTCAACAGTTCAATTCATACATAGCTCAAGCTCTGTTTTAAAATTCTATCCGTTTTCCAAATTGTCCTCTCATCCTCTAAAGCCATTCTACAGCCTTGCTGGTCTCACTCCAACCATGACTTCTGGGTCTTCAGTTACACGAGTCAGAGTCTTTGTGCTCTACAGTAGGAAGAACTTAAATAGAATTATACTGAGTTTAGGAAGTTCTGTAGCTACCGTACAGTAAAATGGCATTTTTAATCAACTGAAATCTTCTGATTGTGAAGAAGAGTATCGAGACAGAAAACAGTGTTCAAGTTCCCAGAGGTAATTTCAGCTCTCAGTTCCATGTATTGATTCTGATGGTGTGACTTCAGATGTACACGAGTGTAATTGAGAGCAAATTATGGGTCACTGGTATAAACAGCTCTGGCTAAACGTGTAACAAAGGCTCTATTGTGCTACCCAAAGCAGAGCCAATAAACGAATTCAAAAGACACCTAGATGTGTTCCTGCAAAACAAAAGGGGGCAGGGGTCTAAGTGGTCTGGTGGAAAAACAGGAAAGTGGGATTACAAAAATTAAAACAGGTTTGGCATGCTGGGCTTGACAGACCCCCCCATGTCTTATCTCTTTGGCAGCTTTTAGAACATGGATGGTTATAAAATGAATTATTATTTTGTACTGAAAACAACTTGAATTCATTTCAGCAGCACAAAGCCATCACAACACACATGGGTAGAATGAGTCTACAAAAAGTTACTGAATAAAGCCTTAGAAGGATCTCTCTGAGATAGCCTGTGATTTGCACCCAGAAGAATTAGTGTGGGGTGCTTGGGGGAGGGAGAAGCATGTTGGGCATTTTATGGTGTTTGTTTTTTCAGTTTGGGATTTTTTGGGGGGGAGGGTGGTGGTGATGGACTCTCTTGTTTTTATTTGCTTTCAACCTCATACCTACTGTCTCATTAGCAGCTGAAATCCTGTTCCAGGAAACTCCAGCACCTACAAGTCCTTCTGATTAACTCTGCAGCTTCATCTAAGGGTATTAAAATATCCTTAAACTTATAACTACTATATCCACACAGTTACTAAAGCATAATACTCAGGTCAGCCAGATTAATACTCAGGTGGCTCCAGAACTCTGTTGGGAGGACAAATACCAGCAATGCCTAGTCCTGAGTGAATTCCCCTCCCAACCTGATGAGGCAGCTGCCAGCTTGCACAGTATAAATCTACTCCCTGCAAGCCACGAGGTGGAGACGTCTGGCAAAGCAGAATCCAAAGGAAGTCTTTTACCCAGCCTAATGTTACTATTAACACTTGGAGCCATTGCATCAAGCCAATTTTTCTGTTTGTTTTTAAAGTTTGATAGAAATGTCACTAGTGGAAAAATTAAGTAAAGAGCACTGGTTAGCCACAGAACTGGACACACCTGGCTGCAAACCCACCAAAAGAGACTGACTTTATTAGTACGAGGGACAGCAGAGTAAAATTTATATCTGAAATATGCCTGCACCAGTAGAATTTGCTGAGGCCACAGGCTCTCTGTGTGTTTTTACAGCTGTGTCAAGTTTGGGTTTCTGACTCTTGCCGACATTCAGGAGTGCTGAAGGAGCTCAGGCTAGCAGGTCCCAAAACTTTGTAGCTGAGATTTAGATCTCAGCAGTTTTAACAACCAGGTTTTGAAATAATACAAACTCCATTTGGAGCTGGAGCTGATGTAAATTAGCAGTTAAAATGCTTTACATTCTACCCTTTTTGGGCTCCAATGGACCAGTCTATTTAAGAGCAGATGGCATATTTCAAAAAATCATGGATATCAATTCAGGAATATAGTGTCCATTTTCCCCAAGTGTTGGAATTGTTGCTAGATATGCAGGTGAGCTGAAGAACTGCAGCTTTGTGTGTCAGCAAGTTAAACTAATTGTATCCAACTAGTAATTCCATACAGATGCTGTTATTTGTACCACAATACAGCAATTGGAGTTACATCTTGATCTTTGATAGATGGTATGAGAGAAAAAGCACGGAATGGGATTTCCAAACCTCCTAGGAGCTATGCAGATGATAATTTAGCACCCTAAAAGTATCCAGGAAAGTTTATTTTCCTTTATGTTACTTCTGAGAAAGGCTCAGATTCTGAAATTTGAAAGCATCAACAGAGGAACATTAATGTTGATGTATTTGACTACCTTCTTTTAGAGGTAGAATATATACTGATTGCAGGACTACATTACTTGAAAATAATTAGCTGTTACACATATCCCTCCATCAGCTCACAAACCCTTTGCCATTACCTCAGCTTCAGTTTAAAAGAATCATTAGGGACAAAGAGATCAAGATTTAATAAAGAGAATGTAACACTGGGGTATCTGCCCTTTATTAGTCACTTAAAACTCCTTGCAATTGCTAAAGGTGAGAGGAAAAGGCTCAGTCAGGGTACAGCTATGTGAAGGGGAGGGTGAGTGAAGAAGAGCGAACAAACAAGGGAAAAACAGGATCTGACACTGCAGGGGCACGGGTGAAGTGGGATATAAAGGTAGGATAACTGACACTGAGGAAAGAAAATAGAGCAATAATAAGGAGCAAGGGAGCTGCTGATATCTGGAAACACCAATGCATACATTATTTTCATCTAACATCCAATAAATACTACCAGAATAGACTAAGAATAGACAAAATCACAAAATCACAGAAAGTTTGGGTTGGAGGGGACCTTAAAGCTCATCCAGTGCCACCCCCTGCCATGGGCAGGGTCACCTTCCACTAGTCCAGGCTGCTCCAAGCCTCGTCCAACTTGGCCTTGGACACTCCCAGGGCTGGGGCAGCCACTGCTTCACGGGGCACCCTGTGCCAGGGCCTGCCCACCCTCACAGGAAAGAATTTCCTGAATTTTCTGAAAATGAAATTTCCTCTCGTTCAGCCTGAAGCCCTTCCCCCTTGTCCTGTCACTACAGCTTCTGACGCACAGTCCCCCTCCAGCTTCCTTGTTGCCCCCTCAGATTCTGGATCTCTATACTGCCTTCTCCAGGCTGAACACCCACAACCTTCTCAGCCTGTCTCCATAGGGGACTGACTGTGAATAATGACTGAAAGATCACAAATAATTAAAATATGAAATTAAAAAAAGAACACTAAAGGCCAATGAAAGTGCTATGCCTTCACCAACACTACAGGAAAGGGAACAGTCTTGATTTCCAAATTTACCATCTAGGAGAGTCCCCTCTGCTTTCTCACATGTCCTCAGTGCCTGCTCTAATGAGCTGGTACCTACCTCAGGAGTTCATGTTCTCTCACAAGAAGGCTCATTAAAACAATGGGCCTCTCTCTGTGCAGCTCAGCCATGCTAAATATGCACTAAGGTGTAACTGCTTTGGAGTTCCAGCCCTAGAATGTGCAGGTACTTCATCTGAGCATTTGCTATGGCCACTTAAAGGCTGTGTTAGCACCAGGCTACAGTCAGAAGTGTATTTGAGGAACCACAGTATTGCAAACTAAGCAGGGTCATTCCTATAGACAAAGACTGTGAAATTTAAATTCAAGATAAACTGATCAGAGGCCCAAGCTGCCAGGGCAGGGAATGAATGGCAATCCAGCAATTTCAGAGCTCCCTGCAGTTCCATCATACAGCATTGTAATATGTATGTGTTAACATCTGATGCTCTGACTGCATGAAAACATAAGGAAACTGATGAGTCTTTTATACTTTGGGGGATTTTGAGAAGCAATGGAGTAATTTAGCTTGCAGAAATGGAAACCCTGTGCTTCCCCTTACAAAGAATTGACTGTAGGTACTATCTTTTTTTCTCTTCAAGTTTACTGAAAACTTCTCAATACAGGTGTAACTTGCATTGTGCTCCACTTTGGAATCCTGCACTGCCTGTAAGGGCAGCAAACAACCACTTTTACTTCTCTTTGCTGTCTGCTGCTTCCAACCGCGCACGAAAACTACAAGATGGCATTTGAGGTTCACTCATATAAGGCAAAATTAGGGTCAAAAGGAAAAGACAAAAGAAGTGCAACATTAAATTTACAGCCAGAACAAAGATTGGAGCTGTGCATAGTTCCTAGAGAAAGCAGACCCAACCACTGATATGACCTGGAAGTCAATGGATAAGGACAAAAACTCACAAGCTATTTCATTGAATCTTTTCCTCTGGTGCTCTCATCTGATTTATCCTGGCTCACTCACATTGCCTTATCAGAAAGAGGAGATATTGGAATTTATGTAAGCACATTAACATAGCAAGAAATTCTCAAACATTTTAATTTACGGATTTAAACCAAAAGAAGATTAAGATGATGTCTTGCCTTTAAAAGCAACATGTAAAAAAGTAAAGCTACCCATTCCCAACAACTAGGAACTGCTGCCGATGGAATAACTGAAGTTACACCAGAATCAACACTTTCTAAAACCACATACAAAATAAAAGACCAGAGAGAAACTTCTTGAATTACTAATGTGATTGCATCTCAAATCCTGACTCACTAGTTACCCTGGCAGCCTCTCCAACAGACCTGACAACTAAGGCTTGACAATATGCCATTAGTGCTATATGGAAACTGTCACTTCTCTAACAGCCTAATTTATTTTAATCACAAACCTCTGTTTGATCACTGAACAGTTCTTTGCCTTTTCTGTAACACAGGAGACCTTTCCCAGCCTTGTTCTTCCACACAAGTGCCCTCAACTTAGACAGCCTCGCCTGTCTGCTGTCACCTTACTCCACTGCTTCTGCAGTGCCTTCTGTCAAGGCAATCACCAACACAAGACTAGAGAGACAGACTTTAAGACCAGAAATGACTATTCCAGGTAACTGCCATAACCTTCCTCAGAATAGGCCAGAAAGATCCAAACCTGCTCTTAGTTCAAACTTGCAAATGAACTCTCCTTGGAGCTACTCTCTCCTTAGAATGTTTCTTTTGTGATAAAGACCAGGTATACTGAGAATCCAAAATGCAAAATATACTAATGACTAGTTACAGTCATCTACAGGAACTTGACAGAAGAACCTTGTTGATTAATTTTCCTTTCACCATTTTAGATGCAGAGAAAACTCCAAGCTCTGCTGGAATTACTGAAGTTGTGGTTATAGATTTGGTACCAGTCATGTTTCTCCTCATCCAAGCTGCTTATTCCTAACCCCAAATGCCCTTCCTGTTGTAGCCGAATCCATTTGTGCAATCACATGGCAAACCGTGTGGAAAATTAATTAATTTCAGACAAATCAATACCTTCAACCAGGTCATGAGGCGCTTTCAGAAACAAGATCAGTGGCTCAATACAGCAGCTGAGGGAATGACTGCTCAGGAGTGAGGGCTCCATGTACCAGCTTAAGCTAATGAACACACAAAGGAGCAGCTGCAGGATGATTCTCAGGCATTCTAACATACGCAAAGTCTGAAAAGCATTGAAAGATGGGAATCATCAGGATTACCCCAGCAGAGCAGACTTACCCCCATGACCTTACCACGCTGCTCCACATCCTCCCACATGCAGTGGACTATGTAGCGACACATGTACTTCCCTGTGCGGCCCTCCTGCTTCATCCGGACCAGACACATCCTGCAACAACACACACACCACACTCAGAGCTCCCAGGCTTTCTTCAAAAGTAAAGAGTAAATTACAGATATTTCAGTTCATTTAAGATTTTTCTCACAGTATATGTTTGTCATCAGGAAAAAAAAAACCCTAGGTTTTTTATTTTGTTTTTTTTAATAAACCATCACAAACTTTTGTGTTCTGTACTCAGGAGCTGTTATCTGCTGGATTTTGGTCAATCCAGCCATGGAAGAGTGATAGTGGGCTCTAGTCTTGCTGTCAGTACTGTAATACAATTAAACGCTACTGTAACCCAAATTCCTCAGCCTTAAGAACATCTCACCCTTTGGAGCAGGAACATGTGGCTTGTCTAATCCCAGGCTCTGGGCCAGCTGCAGCTCAGCTTGGTGCACTGAGGTGCTCTCAGAGCCCCAACCAGCTGAGCTGGGAAAGCTTAACAAGTTACAGACTTCAACCAAATTCACATTAGCAATGTCCTAAATTATTTCAACTACAAGGGTCTTTGGATACCTGTCCAACCACCTGGCAAAGCCCCCACATGCAGCACTTGTGAGACCAACTCAGAGGTTTTATGAGAATATCTTAGTATCAGGTTGAGTTGGTTTAGTTTTTTTTAAAGCATGAAAGCCATTTGAACTTTGTTGCTGTTCTTGTGTCTACAAAATAAATCATTTGAACAAACATTTTATTTTGCCTTTTCTACAACATCTGTAAAGTGCAGGAACTGAAGCCCAGGCTGATCCCTCCCTGAGCTGGGACCAGTCCCATCACCTGTCCCATCTTCCTCTACCTCACAAATCGACTCAGCTCCTGTGCTAAGAGGCAGAAGTGCCTGCCGAGGATTGCCTAAGGGACTGTAGAGAAGGTGATGCTCAGACCCTGGAGCTGAGGGAAGTCACTGCTTTTCACAGACATGCTACAGGTGGGAAACTGCTCACAGGGGATTATTCTCATGTAAAACCAAGAGAACAGAGCTGCTGGAGGCCACTGTGAAGCTGGTACATACTAACAATGGTCAGTGTGCCACAAGACCTGAGAGGAAAAAAACTATGATTTTTTTTAATAGGTTCATTTCTTTAGTGCATATAAGACCTACAGGCTTTAAAAGTATTCAGTGACCTGTGAATGCCAGCTCAACAGGGAGAATCATAAACACCTGAAGTGTGTCCTGTAAAGGGACAAATGCCAATCTTTGTGATGGATTATCTTGACTACTGACTATTAAAGGAAAGATATTAATTTATTAACCAAAACTTATTGCCAGTGATAGTCACAGAGAGAAAGCAAACAGAAGGCAGCAGTAGTCCCATGTTGTTCTTTCTGATTAGAACCAGATATGTAAAGGGCCATTGAAAGAAGAAAAGCCCCCAGATCAGAATCTGATTTCTAGATATATAGAAATATATCTATATAGGTATACTTATAGCTATACCTATAATTAAGGTAACTTATATAGGTATAAGTTCTCAAAATGACAGTGGCTATACAAGAGACAGCTGCAGCTCCAACACAAGAGGGTGGAATGAGGTCAGAGACCAGAGAGAGGGACTGAGGCATGGCAAGGAGACCTCCAAGGCAGAAGGACTGAGAGATTCCAGGAAGCAGATAGGAGGAGAAAGGCAGGGCCAGTCAGCCAAGGGAACTCTGGGGAGACTGTGGCAATTTTTGTCTCAGGAACCAGAGCTACATAAGCATTCCCAAGGTTTACGTTATGGCAGTGACAACCTGGTGTCTGTCCATCAGCACCACTGTCCCAGCAGACAAATGCAACTAAAATGGTATCAAAAACAAATCCTCACTTGCTCATAGAAAGATGACAAAGCTTTCTGCTCAGTGGATAGAGAACAGCTGTCCAGGTACCAGACCTTCCACAAAATAACAGCACAAAGAGCTTAAAACTTTTGCTTTACTTCCACCAGTTTCAAAATCTTCACTCCTTTTGTGCATTTACATAACTGAGCTGTACAAAAAAGTGAATTAGTAAGAGTTACTGAATCCAAAGGTTTTACTCACTCTTAGTAAGTCAAAAAGACTCATTTTAAGAGTAATTTTGGGCTAAAATAAGTATTTTTATACTTCTCTTGTTGAATATGCAAACTCAGGGGTGAAAAAAAGGAAAAATGAAAATAAAAATAGCCAGGTGGCTTGGCAAGAAAACCTCCTCCCAAGCATTAACAGTGGTTCCTACCCTGTGTGCCCTTACTGGTGGAGAAGCAGGAGGAGAGAGCAGTGACAGACCAAGAGCCAACAACTGGTCACTGATGAGCAGGTCTGAAGTGGTATTCAGAGGAAAACCTGCTGCTCATGGAGCCTAAAAGGCAGCTCTGTGTTTGGATGCATAGTGGTGTCACAGAGCTGTTCTGCAGCACCACAAGTGAGATCATGGAGTTTTGCAGTTTATTTGAAAGTTTGGTAGTTTGTTACTACACCTGCTGTCTGAGGTTTTAAAGATACAGACACTTTAAAGCCTATAAACCTCCTAACTAGATCACCACAGTGTGAGACATTTTATTGTTTCAATCCAGAATCTGTGCTGTAGTTTAGTGAAATACTGACTCATCTTCATCAAACCATGAAAACAAAATTACTCCACACTTTCTTTAGAAAGTTGTCTATCTCACACTGCTTGGGCTGGATAATTTTTGCTGTATTAAAGTCATGCAGAGAGATTATTGTAGAAGAAAATGATTTGAAAGGATGACTGAAAAGGAACAGAAGCATCTGTAACCCAACTCATCTTAGCCGAGATGTCGCAGTTTCCCGCAACAGCCTCTGCTACCACTGCTTCTGTCAGTACTCCCAGAGTGCCAGGCTGGTTGGAACACCAGAAGTCGGGGCTGGAAGCACCCTGATTACTGCTGTGAGGTGCCCTGTGCCATGCACTGAGGTGAGATGATCCATTAAGGGCAAAGCCCACTCAGAGCTTCCTGCTGTCCCCCAAGCCGATGGGTGTCCATGAATGGGTCAAACAGAATAATGCCTTCCAAAACTGCTGCTGATACATGTGTTGTTAAGCCAGAGGAATTTCTCTGAACAACTATAACATAGCTCCAGAAACAGTTGCTCTGGAGCAACTGAGAAAGGAGGAATGAGTGGTCAAGTGCAGGGGACAGCAGGAAGCTTCTGCCCCCAGCTCTGTTGTGACATTATACTGCAGTGAATTGTGACAATAAGCAGAATTCTGAACTCACCCCAATGAGGTTTCATGTTCTCCTGTCCCCCAGCCTGGCCACCACGGCTGTACCTCCAGCAAGGATAGGGCCCTGCTGGGACCAGCTGACAGAAGCAAGCCTGGCTGAGCAGCCTCCTCTTCCCTGAGGCCTTTGTTTAGGCCATTGTAGCCCATTACCTCCTGCTAAGGAGGATCAACTAAATACCTGAGACATTCCAATTAAACCTATTCCTAAAATCTCTCTCAAGCAAGACTACGCCGACGCAATTAAAGCCTTCCAGCATGAAACAGAGAGTCTAGTCCCCTTCCTCTGAAGCAGCACGTTTCAAAAGAGTACAGTGACCTCAGTCTTCTCTATGCAAATCAGAGGGATCTTTTTCTGCAGGAATTGTTTTCCGCATAATTCTTGTTCTACTCTGGACTTCTTCAGGCTGATCAAAACTTTCTCAAGTGCAGATTTCCTTAAGAAAAACAGTGCATAGATGAACTTTTGCAACAGGTCTTTGATCCTTTTAGAAAAAGAATTGTATCATCATCGTATTTTGATCCTGACTGCTTGAGATGTCACCATACTTGGTCTGGTGAAAATATGAAAGGAGCTCTAGGTATCTACATGGTAACTACTGAACCAAGACATTTCTCAGCAGTCACACACGTAGTTTCTTTGACCGTTTGGTAACAGCTCTAGTCTCAGCCAATACTCCACTCACACTGCCACTGCATGGGAAAATACAAATCCAGCAGTGGAGACGAACAGCTTGAGATTTTCTAAAGGTCTGGACTTCTAAACATAAAGACAAGAGTCCTCCTGACATCAAAGGTGTGAAGGTACAGAAACAGCATATGAAAACATGACATTTAGAAAAGAATAATGATAGGGTGGTTTTCTAAATAATATTGATGGGTTGATTTTTTTAAAGCATGATTTTAGCACTGCCTTGGAAGGCACTGGAGTGTTTCTAAAGCAGCATTATCTTGAAAAAAGTTTGCAAAAATAGAGGCTAAAAATGATAACCTGAATTTCTCCCTTTCTGACTCGAGGTAAGTAGAAAAATCCTATTCACAGACAAGAAGAAATAAGAGTCAGAGACCTAAAGAGGACCCACAAGAATCTGTAATATAAGAAATTATGCCCTAACGAGCACTTTAAATCTATAAAAGCTGGGATGCAAAAAGCACATAAAAGTTGACTAGAACACCCTGGGAAATGACAACAGCAAGTAAGGAGGCAAAGTCTACCAAACTAGGAAAAATTCTCACCTTCACTGGCTTCCGAAGACACTGAAAATCAGTTGAAACTAAAACCCTCAATAAGAGGGAAGGAGTCAGTACAACACAGAGCGACATAGACTGCTCTGCAAGGGGGAGTAGGAGCAGATGGTGATCAGAATCTCTGTGGCACGTTGTTGGTCACCAGATCAGGAAGGTGTCAAGCCTCTGAGGCAGATGGCCCAGCAGGAGAGACATGGTTGGAGCCTTTGGACATGGATAGGATATCCTGGACCTTGCCAGAGCCTGCAGAAGCAATAATGTTCTGCTCCCACTTTACTGAGGTCAAACTGCTTAAAGAAAGACAATCCCAAACAACATGGCAATAAACCTGCCTGGGAAAGCAAATGATGTCATGGAGGATGCTGGGCACTGAGCTCACCACAGGCAAAGCCTGCGCCAATTCCCAGTGACCCAGGTAGTGAGCATGCCTGTCACAGGCTTCCCTGTGTCCTGGAATATCAAAATGGATCTCCCATTTGCAGTCCAGAATGACAGTGCTCCTTAAGTCAAGCTGTCAGGAACACAAGGAACCAGGCTCATACACCCTGTAAAAACTAACCTTTAGTGCCACCTTCCACACTCAAATTTTCACTGCTGTCATATGAGGCAGAAGGATTTGGTTCTCTCCTGCCTGTGTAGGATATTGCTGTCCACCATATTTTATACACAGGAGAACTTCAATTCTCCTCAGTAAATCTCTCCTTAATGTCACCAGCTCAAACTGTGGCAACAATTGGCCTTCTTCAAAAGAAGCCCATGTACCTTAGATCTTAGAAATTTGTGCCTATCCTATGCCAGTTTCATCTCTGTCATAGTCCCCTTATTTATTTTTATTATTAATCTTGAATTTAATACTGTGTATCAGTCACAGGATGTATTTTCCTGTCAATGAGAAAAAGGGATGATGTGAAAAAAGTGTGTTCTTTGCAGATTCATCTTACCTGTTCTTGTTTTTCCATAGACACAGTTTGCTTTTCAATAATTATTGCACTAGTTTTCCAAATATCTATATGAATTAACTTAACAATTAATTTTTAAAGCCTTTTCCGACAGGGAGCAGTAAAAAATAAACTGCAAATCTCAAAGGTCTTCCTTTCTTGATTCCACTGATATCACTAACTGATTATAATTGCAATGGTTCTGCTAATTTATTCACTCTTTAGTGCAATGAGCTGCCCCATCTTCCAATATATTGAGGAGACAGGAAATTAAAAGGAGGAAAGGGGAAAAAGAGGAGGCAAGGAAATAAGGGGCCTTAAGTGCAGCTATTTCAGGATAAGCTTTCTTTCAGCCTTTGCACAGCTGAACCCCAAGTCTATGGACTTCAGCTCCCTGAAAGATCTTACAAAAATTACTGTACTTCCTTGTGCATCCCCTGACCTTTACAAGGATGTAATGCTAGATGAAAACCTGATTTTTTTAGCTACTATTTTCACAAATGAAAAAGGGAAAAAAACCTCCATGTTTAAGGTGTTAAATATTTTTACATGCAGCCAAGCTGGCATTCACCCCTCTGCATGTGCCTTTCAGAGCTGCAGGAATAAATGCCAGTGCTATAATTTGCTAAATGCTTCTCATCACCACAAAGTCTCCTGATTTAAATGACTTTTACATAACTTGAAACTTTTCCTAAAACACCCAAGTAAGATTTTTCCACATAGCTTGAGAAAGGCTTTTAGAAAACTCATGGCAAAGATCATTCCATTAGTGAGGAATTTTGAGATGTATGAGACTTCTTGTTCTTCAGTAGAAAGCTGCTGTAATTCAGTCATCAGTAAAATGAATATAACCTCTACTATCAACAACCACAGAGCCAACTTCTTTCTCACATTGAGGTACATATCACTCTTTTTCTTGAAAATAATTACATTACTATTTTGCTTTTCACTTACCAGACATGAAGCTGGGCTACTAGAAACCATGAATTCAAAGTATCAGGCATTTGGCACCCTTGATGAGAGGGGGAAAAACACAAAACCCAAGACTTAATATTAATATGAACTTCATCACATTTTGTCCCTAACAGAAATTCACTACACAAAAAACTGAATGCACTTTGGTAATTTATTTTCAGTAATTTTCAGTAGTAGCAGTAGTAATAGTACTACAACTAAGAATAATAACAATAATAGCAATAACAATGATAATAAATAGTAGTAGTAATAATAATTTATTTTCAGTAACAACATATTGGAAGAGACATCATTTACCGTCACGTTTGTGCTCAAACTGTAAAACATGCAGCCAAAGGATGCTGTAGATTCGGAAAGATTTCAGGTGTTTGGGGCTTACTTGGGTAGCATTTACAGGGGGGAAAATTTAAGAGGAGACAAACGTGGCTTCTAGGCTGGAAAGTCCCAAAGCAGTAGTGAGTAACAGGGGGAATCAATGTGTGCTTTCCTCTGTTCCTACACTCTCCCTTCACATGTGCTGCTGTCTCCTGCCAGGGACAGAATTCTGTGTCTCTGCTCCGATTCCACTGTCTGAGTAAATCTGTAAATCAGGAGATGTGCCCTGACTGACCCCCCCCCCAGTGCTCTGGGTGTACCTGTCAGGCTGCATTTGAACCAAACCAACCGGCCAACCACAGAAACCACCTCCAAGAGCCACTGTTTTTCCCAGAGCTGATCTATCCCTATGTGTTCTCCATGTGCCCGTGGCAGAGAAACCACATTCCTCTTCCTCATGCTTGAAAACAATGGACC
Source organism: Campylorhamphus procurvoides (assembly GCA_013396655.1). Classification (NCBI taxonomy): domain Eukaryota; kingdom Metazoa; phylum Chordata; class Aves; order Passeriformes; family Dendrocolaptidae; genus Campylorhamphus; species Campylorhamphus procurvoides. The sequence continues at coordinate 898,461 of WBMV01003759.1, read as the reverse complement.
TATAGGTTCTGTGCACCCTAAGTCTTTCGGTTCCTGTCAATCATAAACCTTCCTCCCGGGCACTCACCTCTCCACCTGTTTGTTGGAGAAGCTTTAAAGGGAAGTTCCTAATGAGAGGGATCTGACATGCTCACCTTGGCCTACCCAGCACTTGGCCTTGTCTTGGGGCTGCTCGAACCCAGCTGGAAGAAGGCCAGAGAGCATTCAGAAATAGACTCTTCAGTCAGATGGGCCCCAAGGAAGTCTATCTTATCTTCCCTGTGTTTAACATATTCCTTCCTGACTACTGTACTTCCTGGCTCTCCAGTACTACCAAGGAGATTCACCTGGATCATGAAGCAATACTTTCACAGCTTCCTTCTTTTTATTTGCCAACTCTGGTCAGGCAACCACCAGAAGCACCAAACAATCATGACTATTCTTCCCTCCCCTGAGAGATGACTCCATCAGTCCGAGGAGGTGCCAAGGTTCAGTATCAGTGGCCATATACCACCTCTAACATAATACAAAGACACTAACAGTCTATGTTTGGAGACTAAACACAAGTCTCCCTCACCCTTCTCCCCTTTTGGCTCTCTCATTCCTATTAGAAATAGTTCCTGTGCCTAGAAATTACTCCTTTGACCAAAAGCCACGCCAAGGCATCTCTAACTAGGGCAGGAGCACACAATGCCTGCATTAACCAAACCATTCCAGTAAATGGAAGCTCCACAGGCAAGAGTCAAACACCCAGTTCAGACAGAGGTTTCTCAAAGAGAAGTTCCCATGGATCAGTCCCCCACCACAGAAATCACTCTGCAGTGGAAAGCAAAGCTCACACCTCTACTCCTGGAAACATGGAAAGTTTTTAAAGACCTATTCAGTACCCAGGAGGAAAAAATTTTTTCTCTAACTTTCCAAGTGTTGCAATTCTATTTTTATAAATCATTTTTTAACTTTGGTGTTAGGACTGTCTGCATGGTAAATTTGAAGAAGGGGTGGCTCCTTTAAAGCAACAAACTTGTTCTCAGCTATCAGCTTTGTAAAAAGAATGAAATTCTAAAATTTAGGGGGTTGGATCAACTTATGCTGGGAAACTAACTGGGGAGAAAGCTCCATCCTATAATGAAACAGAAAATTATTCCCCTTAGAATACAACTAGGTACAAAAAAATGCCTGCTGATAAAGCTACCTATGAAATTACCGTGATAACAGCTGGGGAATAAACTTGTTCTGTGCACAGAACATATCCTGGTCACACAGCTGGTTCTGTGAATGCTCTTATGAGGAATTATGTTTTCCTGCAGTTGTGTCCTGCACTTAAAATTCACCAGGTAAGGGATGCAAAACTTGACCATGTACTTTTTCAAGATAGATCATCTTTGCCACTCCAAGAATTTTAGGAAGAACACACTGGGATAATATTCCCACATTCTGCAAAAATGCACCGTATCAGTGTTCTCCTGTGTGTGAAAGACAGCAGCAATGCCTGGAAGGCACCTGACGGGCTATGAGAGACAGAAGAATCCAGAGTCCCCTACCCTCCAGCCCTCTGGAGCTGCTTTGAGCCCCACTAGGAGCCATCAAAAGGCTGTTTAGGTATGGCCAGCTCTCTACTGCTGCAGCTGCCTGACAGGAGAGCAATTAACAGTATTAATAGTTGAAGATAAATTCAAGGTAACCCTACAGTCCACGTTCATCAGCCAAACTCCAGCTCAGCTCTGAGTATCACCTGCCTGATCCTAAAAGTTCTTTTGAACTTCCAAGTCTGAGGTCAGGCATGAAGGTGTCTCCTCACAGGCTGCCTCCTCTGCTTCACTAGAACTCCCCAAGCTCTGTGCCAAGCCTGGCACCAGGAACTTTGCTATTCCCTCTACTGCTTCTCTCTTCTCCTTTACACAAGAAACAGCTGAAGTCCTAAAATAGCTCCACTTTCCACATAAGCAGCGCAGTACAGACATTTGGGACACAGGCTCTGAAGCAGAGTTCCCAAAGTTTTGCCTGTGAACGATCCAAACACAAGAGACAACAGAATGGCAGGTATAATAAAATAAAGTGCAGTTTAATACTGGAGAGTCTCAATTAAAACACCCCCTTTATATTCTACAGTAGCTTTATGACTTTTATATCCATCGTCTGTATTCTGGGAACTGCTGTTCGAAGGCACATACAGAGACAGGAAGTTCACAGGACTCACACTGTGCCACAGAAAGTCTTGGAAATTCCAAGGGCATCAGCAGAAATACAGGGAGATAGAAGAGACCCCATAAGACATTGTCCTAGTCCTCAAACTATCCACTCTTCACACTGTCACCTCAGCCAAATTCTGACAAATTCCACACACCAGTCCAAGGTCACAGTGCAGCTGCTATTCCTGCCACAACACAACCACACCAGAAAATCATGCCCAGGAACACTGAAGTAGGGCCTGTGAAGAACTGGTTCTGCTCACTGAGGGTTAACGAGCCCACCCGTGGTTTCACACATGAATGGCTGTAGGTTTCCAAGGTCAGCTCAGCAGGTTAACAGTGCTCAGGGCAGAGAGTGAGCTAATAAGCTCTCCAGAGAGCAGAGCTGACTCTGTGCAGTTCACTTGGATATCAACACCCTGCAACTAGAGGCAGCAGTGAACAAACACAGCACAGGCAGCGCCCAGGCAGCACCACCCTGCCCTCGGGGCTCTCCAGCCAAGCATGGCATCAGGAGGGGGTGCAGTCCCCACACCACAGGCTCAGGCACACCTGGGCTTGCTGCAGCACCAGGGCAGAGTTCAGAGTTTGTTGCTTCTGAACCTACTCATCCCCTAGGCTGCTCCTTCAGAAGGGAGCAATGGGCTTAAGCAATGTCCATCTTTTGCTGAAAAAGGAAAAAAACCAGCTCCTGACTGACCCAGTTTGATGAAGACATGGTGAACTCACTGGAAGCCAGATATCTTGCTCCATGCCACGTTGCCCATTCAGTGATGGACTCCTCAGCATCTGCTTCACATCACAGCTGCTCTCCACCAGCCCCTTCCATGTGCCACATTAATTCACTAACACAGCACACCAGGATGTCAGTAAACTGGGTGACCTGAACAGTTCACCAAGGACATAATTGTCCAGTCCAGGACATGGGCACAGGAAGATGGAGAACTGAGCCTTTTCCCTTGGGCCCCTACTTTGACTCAGCTGCCCATGGAGCCACAGCCTAAAGCTTCTCCATGGCAAAATCACTGTAAAAGCTTCCACCTCACTCAGCCTGTCGTTTAGGGAAACTACCTTTTAAATACTGATTGCAAGCCTGTTAAATTTTAAAGCTAATGCCCAACACAGCTGCAGTTCTAAGTAGGCAGAAATAAAAGAAACCTCTTATATCTGTTTTGATATGAAAACAACAATTTCTTTGGAACCACAAGCACTAACCCCAGCACCACAGGTGTTCTTACACTACCAACAGGTGCATCTTGTATTCCATGAATCCCAGCAAAGTGTCTTGATCCTTAGGCAGCAACTGTGTCAAGTCAATCCAAATATGTGTTACCCTTTAAAATACATGTTTTCTTTTTAAAACAGTATGACAACATCAAAACCACAACTGAAGTTATTTTACTCAGTACTGAGCCTGAAAATCTGTGCCAGTATCTTTATCACAGACATGCTTTGATAGTCAAAAACACATCTTCCCCCTTCACCAGCCACATTCAATAGAACTCAAAGCAGCAACAGATTTTGAGCTAACAGTTAAAAGACTGTGTACAGCATAGAAAAGCCATCCCAATGCAGTATATATCTATATACTTACAGGAGGGACTTGTGTCTCTGTTCTAGTCGTACTCTCTACCCAGGCAACAGATGGTCACAGTCAGTAAAAAAGTCTCTAAGTTGTGGCCAAATCTGGCCAAGCCATGAAGGAGAGGGACAGGCTGGACTCCGTGATCTAACTGACCTTGTACCATAAAAAAGTTGTGCATCAGTGGATGGGGATGGTTCTCATACCTGCATCCCAGTTATAGTGGGGATGGCACAGGGTCAGACACAAAGACCATCTGTCCAGTGCAAAATGAGCTCCTAGCTAACCATGTGCTGGTAGGGCCTGACAAGTATCAGGTATCAGTGTATATGTGACATAATTCCATCCTAAGTTGTCTCACAGGGCAGCTGGCCAAGTGCCATCAATTCATTACTTACTGTTAAAAAACTCCTCATAGTCAGTTTTTTCCACACAGCACGTGTACATGCGCAGCGCCGCCACCTTGATCTTCTACAGCAAAAGGAAAGACAACACTTGGAGTATTCATTCATGAGAGCTACTGAACACTGCTGGTTTTGTTAAATGCATGGCCATTTCCTGAAAACACTTCTTTTGACAATCACAATCACTTGAGATTTTCAGGAGCACATTAAACTATCATATCTGCCAGTAATGGAAGAAGTATAATTAATCTTGCCTTGAGGGAAAAATGTTATTAAATGACTTCTTGAGTATTCTTCCAAATGTAGTTTGATAAAATACTTGATATAATAACAGAAAAAGAAGTCAGGGGGCTTTCCTTACAGAGGCTCCAAAGATAATTCACCATTTCTGGTTTCCTCCAATAATTGATGTACACCACGGAAAATATTTTGTATATTTTAAATTTTAAATGTTAAAGAAGTCACATACCAGACACGTCCTAAAAACAGCTTTTATTCCCTAGAAAAATGAAACTTGACTGACTGAGCTTCACAAGTGAGAGAGGAATCACAAATGATGAATGACATGAGGTATTCCCAGGTGCTTTGGCACTTCTCATTTTGTTTCTGGCCTGCCACTGCACCCAGAACATATCTAGTGGATCATCTAGAACACAGACAGATGTGCCGAAACTCGAAACATCACGACGACTAATAACAAAGATCTCAAAGACCTGTCAGCCATTCTTGTTTGCTAACATCAGGAGAAGAAAAGTTTTAAAAAAATGAAAACTTCAGAGCCCACTTCCCTTCCTAAGCCAGGATGCCATGTTGGGTTTGAGTTGCTTTGGTTTGGATTTTCTTTTTTACTTTTAGTGACAAGTACTAGAGATCCTCTCGTGCTCACTATTTTACAGGGATGAGTGCCATGTCTGTTAAATGGCAGTTCAAATCACCAAAGTAATTATTTGTGACTCCTCCAGCCAAAAGGAAAATAATTTGCAACTGATTGCTGAGGAAACACAGGAGCCCATTATTTTTCTTATTCAGTAACCTCAGGCTTCTGTCAAAAACCAAACCTACTTCTAAACTTCTTGAAGTAAAATAATTTACATTGCTTACAGGAGTTCTGAAGGTTTCCCTGTAAAAGGAAACACTGCCTGGCCTGGGAGCAGAGACGTCCCTGGTGAGAGCCACTGCCCCAGAGCAGGAATTACTAGACATTAAAAACATATTGCAAAGAACAGTCCCCACAATCCAGCCCTTAAATAAGGCAGGTAACAAAGGAGAAACTGATGAAATTTAATCATGGAAGTTTTAGGGTGTAGAAGAGGTATGGGGGAAGGGAAAAGAAAATGGAAAAAAGCAGAGAAATATGAAGAAACTTCCCAAAGATCTCCTAGAGAGCACTGGCAAGGCCAAAAGTGAACTCAGGTCTCCTGGGCCCTAACCACAAAATAACTCTTTTCCAATCCAAGTTCCCCAGCCAAAAGCAGGCAGTAAAGAGCAGCAATTAAGGAGAACTCTGAATCAACACTTCGAGCTAATAAGCATCTTTATTACAACAATATGTACACAAGCACATGGGAGAGAAACTACACTCTCAGGAGGTTTAGCATCACCTGATTAAAGCAACTGATTTTAACCAAAATACCTAAGCCTCTTATGGGTCAGTTATCTTTGCTTCCAACTTTCTGAGAAGCGAGATGCAATCAGTAACAGGTTCAGACCAGTCTCGGAGGAGGTGCACTCTACCTTGCAGATATTCAGAGGGCCTTAACATTTTTATTATTTTTATTTTTTTTAATTCAAAGAACTGGTTTTCATTCCAATACAATGGGGCTCAGCCCTTCCTTCAAGCTGCCTTTTCCTCTCACTCTTCTATACTCTCTCCTAGTTCAGAGAAAAGAAATTATCAATTTCATCTTCTCCCTCCTGCATAAGGAACTGAAGGTGTCTCTTACAGAATTGCTCTCATTTAGTCAGTGTTAACAACTGTTTAATTAAAGCACTATTTGAAAAGGATAAAGACCTATTTCTGACTCTGCCTTAGCTACCACTGAACACTGCAACACAGCATATCTGGGAGGCCGGAGGAGCACGAGACAAGTATCACAATGTGCTTTACCAGTAATTGAATCCTCTCTAGGTAACTGCAACTGGTCATTATTAGGGACAAAATGATGGACTGTGTGGGTGTTTGACTTGCACAGTAAGGCCGTTACTGTGTTTTTTGGTGCACGAGTGAAGTGAAAAGATCAGTTATGTGAGGAAATGCAGGAAGGCTTTCGACCATACAAATCAAATTAGTATGTATGTCAATGATGGCAATGCACAGATCAAGGGAGGTTTAAGCTATGGATTATTAATCCTTACATCAGAAAACATGTATTTACATGGGTAATAGTTAAAAATTTTCCATTAAGTACTATTGCTATAAGAAAAGAATGGGGGGAAGGGGGGGGGTCTGCTTTCTAGTACTATCAAATAGCCAAAGGAATTATGAAATGACTGCTTTACCCATCTGCTGTACTTGAGTGATCCTGTGAACCCCATTGCTTCTATTATCCTCGTGAAAGCACCCACTTTCTCTTCAGATGGTTGCAAGGAATCTTTTGCAGAAAGATACTGTAAAATTGAAATAGCATATATTTCAGTCTCAGCAATTAAATCTGACAAAAGATTTTAGCTAGAAAAGCTACAAATTTAACCGACAATTTTACGTTTCTTGTCTAGTCTCTTTGCTCAACAAAACAAACACATAATTAGGTCTTCTCTGAAAATATTACCCTGGTTTTCCCATGTGACATTCTTCTGCTGATAAATGCAAACACTGCATAACCACTGTGATAAAAACATCCCATTGGAAGCTCGGATTCAAACAGTAGGTACAGAAACATATTTTCCAAAATATGGCTCCTATCCTAGACTCCCATATTCTTCCTCGGTCTGTGTCTTTGTTTGGGATTAAGTTTTTTGCAGATAAAACAAGCAAATAAATCACAGAAACAGAGTAAATAAAGCTGACCTTTCACACTCCCTGTCTTCCTCTCACAGACATATCACATCCCAGAGTAAGTATACATTATAGAAACCAAGCAGCCCCATTTTAAAACCAATGAAGCTACATGAACCCTCTGTTGTTATTCCCCTTACAGTGAATCTATGTGGTACTTGCAGAAAAGCTGGAATAGGAAAGCATTTAGTCCCCAACGATTTGCACTGTCTGCAAACGTGAAGATAAATGTTCTCTTCCAGAACAACCACACACCTTAAACACCACTGGGCTGATGCTGTGGCTTAAGCCCAGGGGGCAGGTGGGGATGGGGAAGAGAATGGGAGGGTAAAAGAGAAAACTTGAGGGTTGAGATAAAGGCAGTTTAATTACGAAATTAAAAACTCCTACACACAAGCAAAGCAGAACAAGGAATTCATTCCCCACTTCCTGTGGACGGGCAGGTTCAACCATACCAGGACACCTGGGCTCCAACATGGTAACAGTGACTTGGGAAGGCAAACACCATCACTCCAAATATCTCCCCTCCCTCCTTCTTCCCACAGCTTTATGTGTGAGAATGATGCCATATAGTCTGGAATGTCCCTGGGATCAGTTTGGATCAGTGTCCCCCCAACTCCTTACGCACCCCCAGCTACTCCCCTGGTGGGGTGAAGAGCAGAAAAGACCTTGACTCTGTGCCAGCTCTGCTCAACAGAACTAAAACATCTCTGCATTAGCAGGACTGTTCCCAGCACAAATCCATACCCCAGCCCATATCAGATATTGGGAAGAAAATGAACTCTACCCCAGACCAAATCAGCACAACTGGTAAGAAAACTTGATGGCATTCTGCGTCTGTGCACCCTGGCAGCAACAATTAGCCATCAGGAACCACCACTGGTACTCCAGCAAATCATTTCCACCAATTAACTCTGCAGTATAGGCCTTTGGCTGTCAACAAATGACTTTTAACCCACCTGCTGCACATGAATTCTCTAACTTGAGGAAATAGGGCTGAGAAGCATTACAATCTGAGAAAGTTCCCCGACCAAAGAAATGTTAAACTGCTTCAAGTAGCTGGCATTTTACCCTAAATATTTCCTCCTAACACATCAACACACTAAGGATTTTTTTAGCAGGGAAGCAATTTAGCCACACCAAGGCTTCCATAGGTGCCCAGACAAGACCAGGATGCCAACTCCAGCAAGGACCAGGAGTAGACTCTTGGAAAAGACAGGAAAGCACAGAAACACAGCGCACACACACAGAGCTTCCTGGGCTCTACCTATCCATTTGACAGACATTCCTGCACTGTATGTATCCAGTCATTGTTGGCAGCTCCAACTGGATGCATCCTCAGTACCCCAGTGTTTGAAACTGTTTAACCTCCATAACACAACGTTGTGGTACACTGAGTTTCATGGTTTAATGATGTAAAAAGAGAAAATTGCCTATTCTCATATAGAAAGCTTTTCCCATTTCTGATCATTGTCTATAGCCTTCCGAGAACTAGTATAGTGATTTTTGAAATGGCATGAATGATACATAAATGCATATTAAAATACAGACCCATATCCTGCACAAGCTGCTACACTTAATTAAAACTAACTGTAAAGGTGACAAATGCTGTAGCTTGAAGACACAATGCACCCCTGAGTACATCCATACACAGGCCTGAGCATTTGGGATAAAACACTTTGATTGTGTACTGTCCACTGGTGGCTGTTAATGCCTCGAACCCCACTATGCCCAGTGTCTGGGGAAATAGGGAGAAACACACTCAGCACCATTTTAGCATCTGTGATCCAGTAAGAGTGTCACACTGCCCAGGACCTCTTGTGATACTCAGACCCTTCTTTGATTGTTGAAACTGTGCACCATGTCCCCTCTCACCACTCAGAACAAAAGTGGCCGCAAAGGCACATCCCACCCTCTGCCACATGGGATGGACCCTGCGAGTCTGCTGCCACGTATGTGAATATTCAAATTAATTTTTGGTACCACTTCTTCAAGAATATCCCACGCAACACTCTCCTCTACCCTACAAATGACTCTTACCTTCCTCTGTAACTCCATAAATGCCCTCCAGCCAGACAATAACAGGAATTGCTTAAAGAAGAACCTGTGTCCAGTAACCACTGCCACACCGAACTCACTAAACCAACCTTCACCTACTCCACAGGAATTACAAGCACACTGAACCTCTGGTGAATCCAGGCAGAACTTCACTACAGGCCTCTTATGAACAAGTGTATTATGAAGCTTCCCTCAGTGTAGAGGAAGTTAAAAACCAAAATTATCTCAACTCAACTGCTGTTAGCTGGTCACTAAAACAATGAGTGGCCAGTAAGCAGGTTGTTTTCAGAAATGCCATGATTCCTGCTTCATTTCTCTGCAAGTTGGCCTGGACTAGCTCAGGAGATGGAGAGGGGATTTAGGCAGGGAGTGCTTGGTTCAGCCGATGGACAGAGGTCTGCATCTCATCCTGCCAATGCCAGGACTGCAGCCAAGTGCGACTAAACAGTCCTATAATGTCTATAAAACCAGACCTAGGAATCACTGGGATGAGGTGGGGGAAGCAAGTGAGCAGTTCTCTGGTGCTTAGCCATCAGCTGGGCTTAAACCATGACACAGAGAGAAAACTTCAAAAATATGTTTTATAACTCACTCAAAACAAGCCCATCAAGACACTGCAAGGGACATAAACACCCCTCAGGCTGCCTTTCCTGCTCAGTGAAGTGCTTAAAGCTTAATTTTGACACCAAACATAAACTGAAACATCTTGGGCTCACCATTAATTCCAAACCACTTTCCCACCAGGAGTGAGTAGTCAAGTTCACATTTCAAAGATAAGTAAGCACTTCTCTATTCAAAATAATGAGATTGCAGTCCAAAAACCCATCCCAAACCTACAGTGTTTTAAACTGCTTACTCTCTGGTCATAAATCCTGCCTGGCTTCTTACACTAAGGCTATTTTAACCAGGAAGTTTACCAATTCATCTTTCAACCATGTACCTCTCCCTTAGCCCTTTCCAACAGACCAAAATCAGGTCTTGTGTCCTGCCTTGGAGATCTTCGTGCCACTCCTGGTTTGTTGGATCTGCTATTTTGTCATGCACTCCTCTCCCAGATCTGCTCTGCAAATGCTGTTTGTGCAGGTATCAGGGAGCTGTGCAGGCAGGAACAGGGATTAGGGGGATGCTGCATGTCTGGGAGCCTGGATTGCATCTTTAACTCTGGCCATGAGAAGTTGTGCAACACCTTTTTACAGGGTTCAATCTCCCTGTCTGCAAAATCTTTGGTTTATCTCACCAGCTGAAAAACACTGAAAAATTGACTAAAAACCAGAAAAGCTCTAGTTAAGCACTAAATGCAAAGACCAGCGCCAGGGTTTCTTTCCTTGCACACATCTCCTTGTACTCCTTCATTTTTTATTATCCATGTCAAAATGACCAATTTAAAATACTTCTTAGTATGCACCTCTAACTCTACACCAGCAAAATACACTCTACACAGCAAAGCACAAAAAAGTAGACTCTATACTATTAGGTAGATAGCAAACTGGGGTTGCTGCTTTAATGGAAGGTTTACCCATCAATCCCTAACTTTCTTCTTCCTTCTGTCCTCTCATTTCTTATGCAAGCATTCCATTTTACCATTTTCTTCACACTGGGTTAACAAGAGCCAGACCAGCATATTTATTATTTGAGGGATGCTGACATCCTTAATTTAATCTTAGGGAGCTAATTTATGCTACAGAAAACTTCCATTCCAGGACAAAAGACAATAAATGTATGAGACACATGTAAATATATAGACCACAGATTAACAAAATAGTACAGGTAAACAGTAAATAAATTATTACATGTGCCCTCCAACAATAAAAACACACAACTCTTCTCACCATATTTGTATTGTAAAAGGTTCTGTTTTGCTGTGTGGTAGCTCCATTGGCTTGAATCAATCCTCCACAGAATTTAGACAGCTGGAAGGGGCCAGCCTTGTGTCTCTAGTAGAAATGATAAAAGAAAAGAAAAAAATTAAGACACGATTCACTTAACTTCACATGAATTACTCCTAGTTTGCTTCCAAGACAATTAGTTTAAGCTAATTCTGAAAAACTTCATATCACAGACTGCACAAACTGATTATTATAACTGTTTCAAACAAACTAGCTGTCCATGATGTACTGATGCACACCACAAATGTACGGATGAGATGGACTGGCAGAACAGTCCACTCAAAAACCACAGGCTGTTTTGACTTTCTCACACTACTTGTAGTTATGGTTTTGTCTTTTAAAAAAGATCAATTGCTTTTCCTGATCTGGCAGACAAACAGACTTTATACTATACCTACAACTTCATAGTCCATTTAATTGTCTTTGTAGACCGGACTTGAGAAAACACAAATTACAGGGTAAAAGCTACCACTACAACCCCTGTAACTTCACAGCACAAGACTTGTATTACAGAGCTACTGCACAACAAAGAAAACTCTCAAGCAAGAGCGAGTGGGCTCCCCAGGAAAGAGGCTGCACTCTGAACAGAATACCCCTCACAACCTCCCAGCACACCCATCTTTGCAGTACCCTACTTATAAACTAAATCAAAGTAAGTATGCCATTCAGAGCAGTCATCTCCAGACAGGTACTGAAAGGTGGCTCAGAATGAACGCAACTTCATCAATAACTTCACAACTGCTCATTTCCCTCTCTACTCCGAACATCATATGCTAATTGGTATGAACTGCGCTTTAATAGTAGGGCTGTGTCATAAAATCACCAGCAGTTTTTTCAGAACTGGAAGGTCCTATCTGAGGAGAGACACAAGCTGAAGAGCTTACAGGGAAATTCCTAATTCTGATCATCATTACACAAGCTGTGATATACAGGAGGATGAAGAGGAGGTTTAACTCCCTTGTTTTATTGAATGCAGGAATGAAACCTCAAGAGACAGACTAATTCTGTCTGAGAGCTGGTATGTATTCCCATTATTAACTGCTACTTCATGACCTCCTAGTTGATTTACTCTGGACAGACACACCATAGCACTGTGCCTACTGTCACACAACTGGAAGCCAAACTGCAAAGCTTCCTCTGTAACAACACTAAATGTTGTGCTGAGCAAGGTGAACATCCATCAGTACTAGGCAGTCCAAAGCCACTGTACACTGGAGACATTCTAGAACATAGGAGTGTTCTGTAAAATAAGGTGCTGGAAATTACATGCAACTGTGATGAGCTTGTAAGAGCTGCTTTGGAAAAGCGACACCTACAATTGGACTTCTGTACTTAATCTTCCCACGACAGATAATTTGGATCTATGAAAAGGCACAGTTGGAATGAAGATGTATAACAGAGTGGGAGCTCACCTTTGCAGCGGAGACTTCTAGAGTTGTCTTGATATTTCAGCAATACAGTGAAGACATCACTTTTGGAAGACTCTTTATTAAAAAATGCTGACTTTTTCTTAGCAATTTAAGCTCATTCCATTTTTTTAAACCACTTTAACATGCTCCAATATCCTACCTGGAAAATACTGCAGAGCATCCGTCTGCACTGGCCCGGGACTGCGGCTGTCTGGAGCAATCCACTGCATCCTACTATCCATTGAGTTACTCCAGTCTGGCAGCTCTGCAACAGGGACAGGAGCAATGAAGAAAAGGACCCAAATATGCAGAACAGTTTAACCCTCCTTCTGCTTCCACAGGTTTTATTCATTCATACAAGAACAACCTGGAGCAGAGTCAATGGGGGGGTTAGGCTGGATCTCAGGAGAAGGTTCTTCCCCCTGAGGGTGGTGGGCACTGACCAGGCTCCCCAGGGCAGTGGGCACAGCCCCAAGGCTGCCAGAACACCAGGAGGGTTTGGGCAACACTCTGAGGGACAGGGTGGGATTGTTGGGGTGTCTGTGCAGGGCCAGAAGTTGGACTCAGTGATCTTTCTGGGTCCCTTCCAACTCAGGATATGATAGCAATCCTCAGATTCAACTCCCAACTTGCGCTTGACAGGAGTATAAATTTTGATTATAAAAATATTTTGCCTTCCACTACAAGTATCCAACCAAAGTTTGATGGCAGAAACATATGAGTGTAAGGAAATGGTGGGCTGCCTACATCGCAAAACCACACCACAATTTTTCTGTCTATATGATAAATTCAAATGCTTAAGAAGCATTCTTCAATTGACAGAATGAGCTCCAAAAAGCCCTCATCCAACTCGCGGCTTTTATGAATCTTTGCCTTACTTTACTCAGGCATGGCTAAGAATTTTAGTATTTCAAAAGCACATCTTGTTCCAGTAAGTTTCAGTGAATATAATTATTTTCTCTTATGAAAATGTCAGTAATAGGGAAAAAAGATGGAGTTTTCTTTTCCTGCACTTTCATTGCTTCTTTCACTTTCCGCAATATTCAAGTCAGTACAATATTTGCCTCCTTCATACATGCACTACATTACTACTGGAAATAATGTATGTATTATTAGAATGGATATGCCTTTTGCTAATAAAAATAGTTTAATTTTCAAACGAACACAAAGATGATTAAGAGACTGAAACATCCAACATGCGGAGAAGATTAGCTTTGAGATAAGAAGACTTTACGGAAATCTTATCAATTTGTGTCAGTACCTGGTGGGGTGGGCAGTCAATCTCCTCAGTGGTGCCCAGTGAAAGGACAACCATGAGAGCAGTAGATCTGCCCAGAGATTCGGAGGAACAGACACAAACCCACGCAGGTTCCTCTTCCCTGTACTGTCACTGCTGTCCCACAGGTGCAGGGTCACCTCACAGGCTGTCCCTCAACACCTCACAGAGCTGCACTTTGAATCCATACAAGGAACTGATGTGGGTTTTTACAAATTACAAGGGCAGAGGTGCTCTACCATAACAAACGTGAGTAGTGCTCGCTGCCACTACATCTTCCCACTTGTACTGGAGAAAGATGACTACGTTTCTGCTCTTTCAACTTCACTGCCCAGCAAGTGAAATACAAAGATTATACATTTCCATACAAAAAAACCATTTCAGTTGAGTACCACAAAGTATTTCTTGAGGTAACCCAGTTCTCTGGCACAAACAGTTTACCAAACACTTCAGTGAGAAAGAAGTCACTATTTTTTATAAACAATTATTACAAGATTCTAAGGATCTGACAGAAGTTTTTTGAGGCTTTTTCTCTGTAGTAATAAGAAAAACATGCCCAGATTGAAATAATGGCTTATAACTTGAACATACTGGAGTTTATAGCTGTTGAAAAGCACAGCTGCAACAAAACTGGACAGAGACATATGAAAACATAAAACAAGCATACACACACTTAAAAGCTGAGATGTGATAAACAATCCAGTAGTAAAGAAAGCAGACACCAGCAGAAAGCAGGGAACACAAGGAGCTAAGGAATTTTCTCTAAGCCAGCATCACTGTTTGCAGAACACAACCCTCCTTTCAAATTACAAGTGATACTTTTGCTTGGCTGAGAGAAAAAGTACCAAGCCTAAACTGAGCAGGATTACTCAGGAACAGCCTCCAGAGAGCTGCCTTGTCATGACAGAGATGAAAGAATATCACTGTAGTCCTCCAAATCCTCTTAGCAACCATTGGGAAAGTCGTAGGTGGCAGACAAGCTATTTATCAAGATCTCTTGGGTAAAAATGAGCTTTATCCTAATGGCAGTATTAACAAACAGAGCTGAAACATCTGGAAGACCATCAGGACTCTATCATACACCAGGAGCTCCAAAGAAGCGTTGAAGACAGACAACAAAAATAAATGTCCTTATTTCCAGTAGAAAGAAGAGACATGGAAAGTTTGAAGATTTACTTTCATACAACTAGGCAACCACTAAATTCTAATGCAGCAACAGGTGCTGGGAAATGCCAGGGATGAGCAGTGCTTGAGCTGAAGCATCGTGCATTTCAGATCACAAAATGGCAACTAACTGCATCTCCTCCCCTCGAAAGAGAAATCTGCTCAGGCTGAAAAATTCAATCAGCTTCCTTTGCCACAAGAATGCCAGCAGCAGCTGGACGAGGAGCTGCACAGGGATGGGTAAGCCCAGGAGGCAAGTCCTTCCCCTTCAGAAGCAGGTTTTCAATGCAAACCCTGCCCTCAGGGAGCAGCTCCACTGACAGCTGAACCCATCTGGTGCCTCACCACTTCCCTCTTGCTCCTCTCCTGCCTGGCTTCCCCCTCCCTCTCTGCTGGCCGTTGCTTCTCTAACGCTTTAAAACTCCACAGAACTATTTTTATGTTGCCACTGTTCTGCTGCTCCATAATTTGGATCATAGGGACCAAAAAAATACTGGAGAAGGCAATTGCAGGCAACAGAGCAAGGACAGGAGCATGGAGAAAGGTCAGGAATAGGAGGAGGAAGCAGGAACTCAAGCTCACTCCACTTCAGCTGCTCCTGGGTTGTGCTTGGCTGCTTTCACCTTGAGAGTGGAAAGGACAGGGCTCACCGAGCTGGTGAAAACCACACCCTGAGCCATCGGCTCCCAGAACTTGGTGGATTAATCTCATAAGTGGATATTGCCCTCTGGTCAAAGGCCTTTCCTGTTCCTGGGAAATCCGTCCCCACTTGGCAGGGCTGGCCATCCCTGTATTTGTGTGGTGGCATAAGATCAGACTCAGGTACAAAATTCCCTTTTCTAGACTATATGCTAAAAAGAACTCTGCTGCAGAGGCTTTAAAGACTAATAGAAAGAAAAACGCACATAAATGCATGGGAAAGAAAAAAGAGTGGAGTGATTAGAAATCCACTCATTCACAGGAACCCAAATTCTTCCAACTTGAATCACTAGGGTTGGAAAAGCCCTGTAAAATAATTGAATCCAACCATTAACACAGCACAGCTGGGTCTGCCACTAACCCATGTCCACAAGTGCCACATCTACCTGGCTTTTGAACACTTCCAGGGGTGGTGACTTCACCACTGCCCTGGGCAGCTGTGCCAGTGCCCAACCAGTAACACAGGAATGGGAATCTTTACACTATCCTCGGTATCAAACACCTCTGAAATAAGAAGAGAAACTCGAGCAAGGGCAATACCTCCCTCACAGGGGACACAGAGCCCAGAGGGGCCCCACACTGACAGACACGTGTCTCCAGACTCAGTCAGGAGCCCAAACCCTCACACAACAGAACCACGGAATGAATTAAATTGGAAAAGACCTCTGAGATGAGTGAGACCAACCTATGACCCAACACTACCGTGTCAGCTACACCATGGCACTGAGTGTCATGTCCTGTTTTTCCTTAAACACCTCCAGGGACAGTGCCTCCACCACCTTCCTGGGCAGTTCATCCCAATGTCTAATCACCCTTTCTGTGAAGAAATTCCTTCTCGTGGCCTCCCCGCCCTTGCCCTGGCCCAGCCTGAGGCCGTTCCCTCTGCTCCTGTCCCTGTTCCCTGGGAGCAGAGCCCGACCCCCCCCGGTCCCCCCCTCCTGGCAGGGCCTTGCAGAGCCAGAAGGTCCCCCCTGAGCCTCCTTTTCTCCAGGCTGAGCCCCCCCAGCTCCCTCAGCCCCTCCTGCAGCTCCAGCCCCTTCCCCAGCCCCATTCCCTTCTCTGGACACGCTCCAGCCCCTCAGCAACCCTTCTGCAAACACAAGCTCCGCGGGGAAAGCTCGCCCCGCTGCCTCGCCAGACACACTGCGGGGCTGCGGGGCCGCGGGAGCCA
>WBMV01003759.1:853105-881267 GCA_013396655.1 Campylorhamphus procurvoides | reverse complement strand
GGATGGTGATGTGAGGGGGGGAATGGCGGTGTGAGGGGGGAATGGCGGTGTAGGGGGGGCAGTGCATAGCTCCCCGCTATGCAACAAGCCGATTACGACGGCTCGAGAGGGTAATTATCTAAGTGTGTCTCCACGGCCTTTCCCAGTGTTTTAGGTGCTGTTTATAGGCTGCCCATGGGAGGTGGGTGTTCTGCTCTGGAGCCTCCCTGGCTATCACATTCCCAAAGGCCAGAAACTCTCAGAGCTGGCACTGCAGCCTGACAGGTCTTGTACGGCCCCACACACAGACCAGGTTTCCCATGGCAGGGTCTCAGATGTCTCCTTCCCTAAAGCAGTTTATTCACACAAACAGCTCGACCCGGTGCCTCCAAGAATCACCCCCAACCAAGGAACCACTGGGCTTTTATACCTTCATAGTCTTACCTCTGTGAGCCTTGCTCTTCCCCCCAGGTATTTGGCTCATGTTGCCCTCTGTGTGTCTGTCCATCTCACTGCCCTCGATGTCCTTCATAGGCTTTTTTATCCAAAAGGTCAGCAATTCCCAGCTCCTGCTGTGTCTCTTGGTTCATAGCTTCTTGTTTTGGGCTCCCATCCCGAGTTCAGTCTGCATCTCAGTGTGCAGCTTGCAATCCGAGCTACCAGGAGCAAATATATTCCTCAACATTAAAGGCCAGCAACAGCTTTCTGACTCGTGGCATTTTGTTTAGGAGAGAATCTCTGGGCATATTCAGTTTTGGAGCTTGGCTGCAGGTTACAGGGGTTGGGTCCAGAAAGTGAATCAAAGCACCTTTCCTTGGGAAGGGAAACATTTATTCTTCCTGTTGGCGCTGCAGATCATCTGCCCCATGGGGGTAAAGTCCAGCAAGACCTTTCTATCCTGGCACCTTTTGTATATGAGCAATCCTGAGATGTATTCAATATTGGAGGTGGTATAAATTTTGGTGGTCGAGCCCTGAATGGGAATGATAGTGCTTTTCTGTGGGAAAGACAGCATCTAGTCCCAGTGTTTCAGGTAGAGGCGACGGGCTGCTGAGGGGAAAGTAGAGGCCAGCAAGACCTTTCTCTCTTGGAACCTTTTGTTCTGTACCGATGCCTGGGTATATTCAATATTGGAGCTTGGCTCCTGATGCTGGAACTGAGGCCCTGAGTGTGACTGACACTATCTTTCCTTGAGAAAGGAAGCAACTTGTCCTCTTCTTGGAGCTGCATAGGATCATCTGCCCAGTGGAAGTAAAGGTCAGTAAGTTTATTTATTTCAGAGTTGCACAAGCCTGGGTGGTGGGTAGTATTCCACAAGTCCAGTGTACCCGACCGGACTTTGCACAGCATTATTTATACACAGAAATTCAGAGTTAGTAACTTCCCAAGTACAGCCCCTCTGTTAGGACTGGTTAGTCATTTCCATACAAGTTACATAACCCAGAGGTCTTTTTGACCTGCAGGTGTGATTTTTAGTATTATAATGAATATAGTTCAGCTATGGAATACATGGACCTTGAGGATTGTCACAGAATCACAGAATATGCTGAGTTGGAATGGACCCATCAGAATCATTGAGTCCAACTCCNGTCCCCCAGGACAGGGATGTCCCTCCTGACTCCAGGGCACTGCTGACCCGTGGCCAACTGGCCACAGACCAGGACCCCCAGGGCCCTTTCCTGGCACTGCTTTGCAGCATCTCATTCCTAGTCTGTCTGTCCATCCAGAGTTGCCCCATCCCAGGGGCAGAATCTGGCACTTCCCCTTGCTGAATTTCCCGTGGTTGGTGATTCCCAGCCCTCTGAACTGTCCAGGTCTCTCTGCAGGGCCTCCCTGCCT
Source organism: Campylorhamphus procurvoides (assembly GCA_013396655.1). Classification (NCBI taxonomy): domain Eukaryota; kingdom Metazoa; phylum Chordata; class Aves; order Passeriformes; family Dendrocolaptidae; genus Campylorhamphus; species Campylorhamphus procurvoides. Next base: position 879,449 of record WBMV01003759.1, on the reverse strand, counting down.
TCCAGGGACTCAACAGCTCCTCCCAGTTTGGGGTCATTTGCAGACTTGCTCAGTGTCCCTTCCAGTCCTGCATCCATGTCATTGATGAAGATGTTGAAGAGCACAGGGCCCGAGATGGAGCCCTGGGGAACCCCACTAGTGCCAGGTCACCAGTCTGATGTCACCCCAGTCCCTGTCACACTCTGTGCTCAGCCTGTGAGCTCACCCACCACAGGTGTGGATGTGTTTATCCAGCTGTGGGCTGGACAGCTTGCCCAGAAGGATCCTGGGAGAGACTACTGAAAGCTTTACTGAAGTCCAGAAAGATCACATCAACTGGTTTCCCTTCATCAACCAGCTGGGTTACCTTGTCTGTGGGGTGATAGCCCTGATAAGATCGTGATGGATTAAGGGAAACACCTCAGCCCCTAGAGGGGTGCTCCCAGAAACCACTGTCAGAGGACAAAGAGGCTCTAGTAGTTTCCTTTAAAATGCTGGAACCAGATTGATAAGATCAACAAACAATGGAGTGCTATGCATATAGCATGGCCTTTCTTTGCTATATCTTATGGAAGCACACGAAGCCAGCCCATAAGCCTATGTCTATCACCCCAAGAACTGTTATTGCCTATAGCCACTCAAAACTACCTAAGGAAAAAAAAGGTATGAAAAGACATTGGTCATGAGCAAAAGGGGGGAAAAAATAACCACCATCTCTGCCGAGGTAACCATTGAGCTGCCTTGTTTCCTCCCACACCTTGAACAATGAAGTGGTGAGCAGTCTTTTACTCTGTTTTCTCTCTCCTTCCTATTACTTTCTGGTTAGTTTTCTGTTGTTAACCGTTGAGTATTGGTGAGGGGAGTTGTTTGGTGCTGTATTAAGGCTTGGATTGACATGCTGTCCGTAGAGTATGTCTTGTGCTGGTTTCTTTGGGGTCTTTTGTGTTATCAGTCATGCAGCTAACATTATCACCGACAAAGTGAAACCCACAATAATTGTCACACCCTTGTATTAATAAACATCATTTTGGGAACTCTAGAGTTTATTCCAGTCTGTTTCTGGTCCTGACAGCGATATAACTGCTAAGAGAATCTGATGGAAAAGGGTCTCTTGCTATTAAGTGTAGTTCTCATTGGAGTATCAAAGTTCCTGTTCAACCAGTGAATCTGTCTTAGCAAAGGGTCCCTGTTAGGTGGGACACAGCCAGTGTGTTGGGCATTAAAAGGCTTTGTTATTCTGAGGATGCTTATAGCTAATAAAAACATTAATACAAATGGGGGCGGGACAAGAAATCTTTGCGTTTCTGCTTTCCTTTCCCCTTTTAACGTGACACTTGTCATAGAAGTTAGAAATGTATTCATAGACATACATCAGCATCTTGATTAACTACATCCCTAAGGTTTGTCAGTTCCAGGTTGCCCATGACTAGGGGGTGCTCTGGCTGCCTGTTCCACTGATCAGGTTTCTTTTCTTGCTCCTTAGGCTTGAAAGTATACAAAGACTTTACAAAGAACATCCTGACTTCAGATAATCTCGACACATTCCACATTTTGCAATAGCAAGGGAGGCTCCAGGCCATGCTGGGGTTCAGTTCAGAAGGGGTGAAGGTGGTGGGTCTTTGCCTGCCTGCTGCTGTCAGCCCTGTCCGTGGGTGATGGCAGCTCTGCTCATGCTGAGGGGCAGCAGAGAGAGCAGCATGGAAGCAGCTATAGTTCCTCTGGCTGAGGTTGGTCAGCCATCCTGGCTGCCCCAAGCATCATTGTGGGCCTGCACAGGCGCTAGCGCTGGGATAGAACCAGGAGAACACAGCAGATCCCCTCACTCAGAGCCCCTAAGAGCCAGCACCTTGCTTCCAGAAGCCATCCCACCTGTCCTTGCTGTGTGTTCCCTGCTCCTGGCTGCTACTGGCACCAGCTTTCATGAGGCCTGAGCCTGAGCAGCGACCCGATGGGGTAAACCAAGCTGGCTTGTTTGCCAGGTTAGACTGAATCTGGATCACATCCACATCACCTCACAAACACCAGTGCTGGTGCAGATGTGAGTGGCAGCAGCTGGGGCAGGGAGTGAAGTGAAGCTGTGCTCCCGGCACCAGTGCTGACTTTGAGGGCTTGGGGAACTATAATATTCTCCTCCTCTCTTTCCCAGCATGTTAACTGGGATATCAGCTTCTCAAGAGGGCAGTAGCAGCAGCTTTAATGGCCATGAAACTCCACAGTAGTCCTTAAAAATCTTTCATATGTTCTTAAATGTCAGGCCTCAGGGGCCCAATGGAATCACCTGCCTGGACTTCCTTTCCACAGGCATCCCAGAACCCTGTGCCTGCAGCCAGTCTTTCCCAAGATATTCTGACACACCACAGCTATCTGCTGAAAGTGCTTTAACTATGTCTTACAACATGTTTCGTGAACAAGTTGTTCTGATGTGGGGCTGGATGTTGAACAATGCAGGGAACTGTGGATCTCTGTCAGGGAAATGCCACATTTCATTTTGTTCTTGTGCCTGCGGTGAATTCTAGGCAGGAAGGTTAAAGCTAGTTCTGCTGTTTCCTATTTGCTAAGCTGTCCTTCCTCTATTAGACTCAAAGCAATATTAAATATTGTTAACAGCAAATCTTTATGAGAAGGCAGTGGAGGAGGATGGTTACACTTTTCTGAATACTCTGCCATTAATGAGTTACAGTCATTAAAAGTGACAAAGCTCAAGAAGCCCTAATGTGTAGTCGTGCAGAGAAAAGGCTCTTGCCACCAGCAGCCTCTCATGCTGTGACGTAGTCTATCATCACAGCAGGCACTTTCTAACTCAGAGCTGTGTGACAAATACTAACACTAACCTGGATTTGTGTTAGTCCTACCTAATGATACACAGGAGGATTCTGACACATTTCAGTTGGAGAAAATTACTGTTCTTCCTGAGATTCCTCTGCCTGTCACTGTTCCATCATTTCTCCAGGTAGTACCAAGTCCTCTCCCTGTCAGTGTGGCTGGACACAGCTGCCCCAGGGCACAGGACAGCACAGCACACTGCCTCAGATAGGACGTGGAGCCTGAAGAGTTGCCTGTGGACCTGAATTTCAATTTCAGCTCTAAAGGGGTTCCCTCAGTCAGAGCTCTGGCAATTTATTGTCCTTCACATAGACTTACTGCTGTCCGTAAGTTCCTCCACTCAGCTCTGCTTAGTGGGCAGCTCCATAGCTGCATGGGTCATCCCTCAGTGATAATGAATCTTCCGTGTGGAACTGCTCCTGAGAGAGCATCTTAACCAGCAACAAGCAGTCCCAGAGACAGGGCAGCAGAGTTCCTGTCTGACTGGTGGTGTCCTGTCATCTGAAGCCACTAAAGTGGCCCAGAAACTTTCAGCACATGTGCTGAAACATACTGGGGAACATCAACAATGGCCTCAGGTGTGTTGGCAACCAGGTGGCTGAACAGGAAAGAGGAATCAGAAAGGCTATGATGATATTTAATATATATAATGAATTATAAGTTTCTCATTATTTTTAATAATTATTTATTAATAAATTATATATGAGCCTCCTGATTTGGCCTCAGTCCTGTCTTCTGCAGGCCTGCCTTTGAGTTCACCATTCCAAGAGACTGGAGGGAGCAGCTGTTAGGGAGGAGATAAAGGGCCACAAATAAAGGGCTGAGAGGAAGCAGTCTAGAGGAGTTTAAGGGAAGAAGAAATGGAAAACAAAGGGGGACAGAGGAACATCCTTCCCTGAAAGTGCTAAAACATGCTGGAGAACAGCAGTGGTGGGGCTGGGTGTATATGCACATGGAGAATGAGAGAGGAGACTCATTGGGCACCGACGCATGGAGACAGCAACAAGCACAGTCTGGGAGTTTGGGAGAGGGCAGAGGCACAGAAGAGACAGTGGGCAATTCCATAACTCTATTGGTAACATAAACCTCCAAGCTAGAAGCTGCAGGTTACATCTTTCCTGAATTTTCCACTTTTCAGACTTCAGACACAGGCACCTTTATGACCTCTCCTGGTATTTTTAACTTGCCACAATTCCTCCTTTCCTGCAGGCTTGATGTTCTGTGCAGACCACTCTGCAGTCAGACCCTCTGTATCTAACTCACCAGGGAACCGATTTTCTGTGTGTTTTCTTAATTTGTGCATTTCTGTCCACTTTCAAAAGCCTTTCTATATACTGCACAGAGATCCTTGGGCTGTTACAGTCCTGAGACTATGGATTTAAGCTCTCCCAGGCTGGTTCAGTGGTCATTAACTTTTAAACAAATGTGTTTAGAGATTTGATCTTCCAGTTCTAATGCCTCATCAGTACATAATTTTCTTTCAAATGTTATCATAGCACATGCTTTTCCTGTTTCCACATGGAAAAGCAGACTGATCATTTTTATGTAGGCCTGTGCTTTTATATTTTAAAATATAATTACACAGGTAATCAACCATCTTAAAATATTCTAAATATATAAAGTCTCATAACAGCCTCTCATATCTTTCTCTTCTCAGTCAGGTGAAGAGTCAAAATCAACTTGATAAGGCAATTGTTAGCCCAGCGTTTGCTGGGGAGAGCTCCCTCCTTCTGATAAACAAACATGGCTTTAGACCAGGGCAACATAAAGTTGCAAAAAGTACAAATCTTTCAACTTCAATCTTTTCTCTGCTCAGCCTTGAATTCCTAAGTGCAGATTTAAAATTATATTCATTTTCCTTTTTAACCAGCTGTTTCTGCTTCTGCAGAAGGAAAGTCAAAGGAGTCTCATGATCATATGAGGAAAGAGGATCTGTCCATGTTACCTGGGACAAGCAAAGCAGGAGCATTCCAGCTAACAAGAGAGAAAACAGTCTGTATGGGTATTCCAGGATGTTCTGGTGATCACGATAAAGAGAAGCCCAATTGAAAAAACTCAGTTCAGGTCCAGCAGGTCTTATTAACTCTGGTTCTGTGCCAATAGAAGAAGAGTGCCAGCTGGCCCCCTCAACTGTGTGAGTGTCTTTCCCAGTGCTCCAGGTTCTGAAAGGGCCTTGTATGTACCCCCACAGCCAGTGTGGATCTGGCACTGCATCCTGTCTTATGCACTCCATTAGGACTTGAAGCGTAGATCAGTGATAACATATACCTTGGAGCCCTGGTATATGTGGATTGACTTCTTCCAGAGCTTTCTTGGATGTCTTTGCAGTGCTCTTAGCAGAACTCCGAGTTCCAGCAATGTGGCGAGGGGCCATCTGACCGCATGGGGAAATCAGGTTCGCAGGATTCCTACCTCTGGCTGGAGCTGAAGGAAAAGGGCATTTCTAAGGTTGAACTGGTAGTTCATAATAAATCTGGCATACTTTGCTTTTGCAATTTTTTTCTCCTTTTCATACAGAGTAAATCTGGACACTTGGAGACTGAATCCACGCATTGGAAGACATTTCAAGCTAAAAAAGGAGTTTTTATGGAAGTTAATCATATTTTAGCAACATAAAGATGCTTAGTCCATCCCATAAGACTCAGTTTGATGTGTCGATGTGCATACATTTTTCTATTGCTATTGCTCAGGATAAATGCTATTTAAAAATACGAAATTAAGATCTTTTTCAAAAAATGTACAATCCTTACAATGCATTATGAACCTCGAAAGGTTTGGCAAGTATGGAGATCAATTCCCTGATCTGGAATTCTTGGCTAGGGGTGCAAAGCAGTCCTTGCTGTGGTCTCCAGCAGGGAGTTACCCTTTCCCTGCACCAGTGCTGCAGGAGGAAAAGCAGACATGAAGCAGAACAGGCTGCTCAGTACTGCGCCTCGCTGAGTTTGGTGAAGCCTGGGAAGCACAACCTGAACTGCATGGCTGAACTGTTCAGGGGCTGTAGAAATAGGACATGGTTACTTTTTCCAGGCTTCTATATCCTAGTGGCTGCTGCTACTGTTAAATATGATAAACTCCTATTTGTTCACATTAGCTGGCCATCAATACTCCCTGTTTGCCGGGGCAAGCCCAGGACGTTCCCCTCCCCACCTGTCAAACCTGGAGTGTGCTTTGGCACCCTGCCACCAGAGCCTCAATGACTTGAGCAGACTGCTTCAGAAACAAGACATCCCAGTACTTAAGCCTCTTCTGTTTCATGAGCTTTTCTTCCCATCTGTCTGCTTTCTGAAGAAGAAAGTGTTTGCTGGTTGGAGAGGTTTTCCACTTGCGCCTCCTTCAGCTTTCCATTACCGCTCCGAGGTTATATGGGGTGCAGGGCTATACACTGTACTGTACTATATGCAGAGGTGTTCAGACTTAATTTATTCCCTTCTCCTGGATAAAGATTATTGCAGCTGTGTGTTTTGGAAAACTATCAATGAAGGGAGTTCAGCTCGTACAACACACTTTCAATAGGGTACTGTACTCTGTATTTCCAGGTTCTGTTTTAATTACACTTGCATATTACCTTGGAGGAAGCTGAAATCTGGAAAATGTTTTCTCATACACCATGTCTTAAACCTTCCTGACCTTCTGTTTTATACCAAGTACTTTTATGTTTGTGATGAAAACCATATAATATGGGGCAAGGTCTGGCTATCTGGGACAATCTACCAGGGTCACGCTGTCACCCCCCACCAGCAAAGACTGAGCAATTCTCACTGAGAAATATCCCCATCATCCCTCACCCCACCATCTTCCAGCAGTCAATCCTTCTTCCCTCCCTTCACAAGGCTCCCAGCAAGAGCCACCAGAGGTGGCCCCGTGCTGTGAATAAGGCATATGGTGGCCCTGTCCTGTGGCAGTGAGACCCCAGCTGCTCCACAGACTCTTGAGGGACTGAGCTACAGGATGGCTCAGGCACTGCCAATGTACTGCCCATACCCTGAAAAAAGCAAGGCAAAGGCCCAATCTCAGAGGGGCAGTGTCCAGCAGTGCATTCCCACAGTGTCTTGGAGGCTGGTGAACCAGAGCAGCCCAGGAGCACTTGGGGTGGGGGAATGAGCACTGCTCTGGAGTGTCTGGACTGGCTGCACTGGGTACCACTGGGGAAAAAAAACCAGCCCAGTGTCCAGAATTACAATCCCCTCAAGACAGCTGGCACGGTGCAGGGAGAGCAGGGAACTTCGGCATGGCATGTGTCTTCTGGCCAGGAATAAGCAGCTACAAGCAGGTTGCAAGCAGGTTACAATCAGGTTACGGAGGCGCCCTATGGACTCACAGCAAGATGTGCAAACCTCTGTCAGCAATCCAGGAGCGTGTGTTGCTCAGGGCTGACAGCAGAACAAAATCTGTAGAAGTCAGGCATCTGGTCCAGAGCAGCTTTCAAATGACCTCTAAATCCGTGCCAAAGAGAGCACATCTTGATCTTCACATCCTCAGGATGTCTGGAGAATGTCCTGGTAGAAAAGGTCTTAGTGAATATGTGTGAGCAGCAGAGGGTGTGTCAGTCCCCTGCTCAGATCTTGAAGGCCAGCACTTTGGCATTCCAGAAATACAGGTTGCTGCCTGTGTCCTTCTATGACTTCCTGACGAGCTTGCTTCTTTGGAGGCACATGATGGTGGAGAGCCCTTCAGCCTGGGACACTGGGCTCTGCTCCATAGCCTAACACTGGCAAGGCTCATGAGGTTCCACCTTTACTTGTCTCAATGCCTCATCCTAAAAAGCAAGTAACTTTTACTTCATGAGTAACAGTAATTACATAAATCTGGTCAAGCAGGGACTTTCTAGTGGCCCTAAATCACTTTTTAACTCAGCTGTAAACAAGGACTTACAATGATAAGGCAAGAACTTATAAAATGGAAAGCTTTTCATCAGAAAGCAATGATTATGGAAAAGCAGCATTGGTCATTGGAGAAGGCTGAGTCTGAACTCCCAACCTGATGCTGGAGCTGAGAGGGAAAGCTCATCCCTGGACTGTAAAGGTCAAAGTCCTGTAAAAGTAGAAAGTAGTGCCTCTGTGGCATTGGTGAGACCGTTACTGCAACGTTAAGTGAGTCCTAGTGTTTACATACTAAAAGTATTTGGAGAAGTGAGAGACTAAAGAAAAAAAACCAAGAAGAAAAAATCTGGCAAGGAAGGTGCACGGTAAGTGGAGAACCAAGTCAAACAACCTCTTCCACGGAAAATAAGAGAAAAAAATTCATCACAGTCTGCACAGGTAGAACAATGCCCATAGGAGTAAGTTTTTTCATGTAGCAGACAAAGAAGCCAATTCAGTAATTCAAAGTGGAAATTGGACAGTAGGTAGAAAAAGCTGCTTATTAATAAATGAAGTGCTAATATTCCCAAAATTAGCTTAGAGCTGAATGTGGTGAGCTTTTTAAAACTTTTGGGCTTTAAATCACTCCTGGATCTCTCTTTCCAAATACATAATACCCAGCTATTACATAGTGTCATTTAAAAATACGCTTTAAAAATAAAAGAGATGGGAAAACAGAGACCACATTAGACAGCCACTCTTGTAACAAGAGAGTGGCCAACCCCAGGTAAGTCCTACTGGTTTGAGCCAGGAGGTTCCACTGTTTTAGTTCTCTCCATGTTCACGGCTTCATATAGAACATAGGAGTGGTTTTGCCAAGTCAGATCATGGATCCCATGGAGCCCATCTCCTGTAGGACAAAGCAGATCCCTACAAAGAAAATAAGGACAGGACAAATGTTCAGCAAGGTTTTCTTGGCACAGCTTCTAAGCTTCCAGCTAACACAGGCTCAGAAAGTCCCATGACCTCATGGTCAGCAGCTTTTTATGGATTTTTCTTTCATTCTTTTAAACATACATGTATTCCAGTGTCCCAACCAGGGTGTGCTCAGGAATTCTGCAGCTGGGCTACCCTGGGGGAATCAGTGTCTTTCTGCTTGCTTCAAACCTGTCCTGAACCGCCATCATTTGGTTCATTGTGGTTCTTGTTTGGGAGAAAACTTGCTCACAGTTCACATTCTTACCCCTCATCACTTTTCCTTCTTGCCCCAGTCACTTCTCAGTGAAGAGGTCCAGTCTAATTACTGCTCTCACAGAAGCTGTTCTATACTTCCAGTCCTTCTTACCATCCTTCTCCAGCCCTGCTGTATCCCAGACTGTTTGTGTCAATCCCTGCAGTGTCTGCATATTGTTTTCTCATTTGTTCTCTCTTTCTCTCCCAGTCATTCCTAAAGTTGTGTTTGCTTCCCTGATTGCAGTAAAAACTGAGCTGACACTTCAGGGGCTCAGACTTTTTTGCCGGGGTAAGCAGGGCTCATCAGGCCAAATGACTCTCCCTGTTCTTCCTGCCCTTATAGCCTGTAATTAAACTGCCATCCTTCAACCACACTGGGAGATTCAGTCAGTATCAACAGACCCATAATTTGCTTGTAATTGCCAGGTCAGCGCAGTCACCCTTTACAGTACAGAATTAAATTCCTTTTCTCCTGAGTCTCCCAAACCTCTGGAATTTCCCCAGAATTCCAAGATTTATTAAAAATCAGTAGGCCTATTGATGCAGGTTAAATGTTTTAAAAGTCTGACAACACCAGCACATGCTCCTCATCACTTTCTTATCTTACTGGCATGGGGAATATTTCATTACTGTTGCAAGAAGTGAATTATTTCTTATGGGTTTTTCTCTTACAAAAACATTCTAATGTTTTGGGAGACAGATAGCTCCACTGTGTTTTGAGATAAAGAGCAGGCCATTTTTCTAGAGTTCCAAAGAATCAATTTGTGTTTAAAATTTTTATACCATACAAAGCTTCCATCTTATATTTTCTGGAGCTCACTGATCAAATGTTACTATGCTGCTGCCAGTCACTCAAGTCCTTTCTTTCTCTCCTCTCTCCCTCCCCACACTTGGTGTTTCTTGCCTGTAGGACTCATCCAGCAGCTGTTTTCACGACAGCTCCTACACTACCAGGCCGTTTGTAACCCAGCTGTTCCCATAAGAACCCAGCAGTAAAAAGAACCAGTTAAAGATATTAACCTCTTAAAGAGTGTCCAAAGGAGGGCAGTGAAGATGGCAAAGGGCCTGGAGGGGAAGTGTGTGAGGACACTGAGGGCACTTGGGGTATTCAGCTGGAGAAGAGGAGACTGAGGGGAGATCTCACTGCAGTTCCAGTTTTCTGTGGAGAGGCAGAGGAGGGGCAGGCACTGATTTCTGCTCTGTAGGGACCAGGGACAGCACCCAGGGAATGGCTGGAGCTGTGTCAGGGCAGGCTTAGGTTGGATCTCAGGGAAAGGTCCTTCCCCCAGAGGGTGGTGGGCACTGACCAGGCTCCCCAGGGCAGTGGGCACAGCCCCAAGGCTGCCAGAGCTCCAGGAGGGTTTGGATGATGCTCTGGGACACAGGGTGTGACTCTTGGGGATGGTCCTGTCTGTGCTGAGGGTTGGACTCCATGATCCTTGTGGGTCCCTTCCAATTCAGCATATTCTGTGATTCTGAGAAATGTGCCAGTATTTAGTACAAGTCCTTCCTCGATGTCAGATCAGCTGCTCCCCAAAGGGCATGCAGGGGTAGTGTCTGTCTCAGCACTCCTTTGCAAGCTGTCCAGCTTCATGTTGTAGGGTGCAGGCAGGAGTGTGACTTCCCCAGTAGCAGTGGGAAACAGGAGTTCCCCCTCTTGTTGCCTCCAGCCAGGTAGAAGTGTAGCAGAGTGAAGGAGTCAGGCCCAAGCTGTCATCATCTTGGCAATTGAAAAAAAAAACGCACAAAACCAGGGGCTACTGTGTTTAACAGGAACCTCTCCTCTACTTTTTTTTTTCCCTAGACAGTAAGACCTCTCATACCTGCAGCTGAGTCCCATCAGGACAGAGGGACTGGTTTCTAGTCCCTGTCCCCAGTGAGGGGCTCCTGTGGGGCACTGTGCCTGGTGTCACTCACCAGCTCCTGCTCGGCACAGAGGCTTCACTTCACTCTCTCAGAGCCTGGCTCTTCCCTCTCACTATTGGGAAAGCTGCTTATTTTAGTGCTCTGTATCCACTGCTGGAGCCAAAGACTATTGTGAAAAGCATCAAAACACCAAAATGAAGCACTTTTTAAAGTCCAGAACTACATGATCAGTCTTTTTAACCCCAGAAAAGGAGGCTCAGGGGGGACCTTCTGGCTCTGCAAGTCCCTGACAGAAGGGGGGAACCGGGAGGGGTCAGGCTCTGCTCCCAGGGAACAGGGACAGGAGGAGAGGGAACGGCCTCAGGCTGGAACAGGGGAGGCTTAGTTTGGATATTAGGGAAAATTTCTTCCCTGAAAAGATGGTCAGGAGCTGGCACAGCCTGCTCAGGGCAGCAGTACAGTCACCATCACTGAGGGTGTTCAAAAAATGTGTGGATGTGGCACCTAGGGACGTGGTTGGTGGTGAACCTGCTGGACTTGATGATTTTGGAGGTATTTTCCAACCTAAACGATTCTGTGATTCCATAATTCAGCAGCCTGCTCTTAGCATCTGGGCCTGAGGTCTGAATAAAGCCCTGAAAGCCACTAGCATGAAAAGGACAGACAAGTGGGAAGAAAGAATTACTTGCACCAAGCCCTGAGAAAAAGCTGGGGTTTTTTTCCTGGTAGGCATGTAGACAGAATCACAGAATCATTTCAGTTGGAAAAGACCTCAGAGATCATCAATTCTAACCTGTTCCCTATTCCCAGCTTGTCCCCCAGCCCAAAGCACTGAGTGCCACATCCAGTCACTCCTTGGACACCTCCAGAGATGGGGACTCCACCCCCCTCTCTGAGCAGCCCCTTCCAAAGCCTGACCACTCTTTTCATGTAGAAAATCCTTCTGATGTCCAACTTGAACCTCTCCTGGCACAGCTTGATCTATGTCCTCTCATCCTGTCACTGCTTGCCTGAGACATGTCTGCCCTCCCCAGGACCACTGCCACCCACCCTCTCTGTTCCATGTGGGTGTACATCCACCCCTCAGTTGCTCCTGCACTTGGTCCCTCTTATTATTCACTTTCACCCAGTCTCAGCCCCTGCTGCCCTCCACTGCTGTGGGGCTGCCTGCCTGCCTCACCCCCGAGAGCTGCTTGTCCCCAGGTTGTCTCTCCCAAGCCACATTCCCTTGGAGCACCTCCTCCTGCTGTGTGAGCTGCCCTCAGGCCTTTATCCTCCCTGCTGGGTCCCTGTAACCTGATCACCAACCCTAGGACTTAATGACTTCTTTGCCCTCTGAAGTTTATGAGTCTTATTGCACCTTTGCAGAAAAGAGAGCTCTAGGGCAGATATCCATCCCCTTCTCTCAGCATGGGGAGGACCCAGGTTGTGTTTCTCTTTCAAAATTTCTGGAGAAAGATTAATGTTTTGAAGGCATTTGCATGAACAAACTGGAAAAGTGTCTGGTTTTATCAATTAAAGGCTTATTCCTGACTTTATGCCACAATCAAAGGTGTCGTAAAAACAGGCAGACAGAAATGGGATGTGCAGAAGCAGTACCTTAATTTTCGTTCAGTTTAATTAATTCGATGGCATTTTTCTGGCAGTGTGATGGGCAGAGGCTGCTCAGCCTGGATTCCTGGATGGCAAGATACTATATCAAAGAGATTCCTAGAGAAAAATGTGAAAAGGGCATTTTCTGTCCCCTAGCAGAGGGTCAGCCAATTAATCACTATTATTGTTAATAGAGTCATTTTTTCTTGACAGCTGTGCCCTTCAAAATGACATCAGGGAAAACTGAATCCATTTGCGTTACTTCAGCTGGCCAAATCATTGCAGAAAGTTGAAACTAGTTCTGAAAAATAAACCAGGAAAATAGGGACATCAGTGAACTTGGAATGACAGAATAAATGGGCTATTCTAAGCACTCAGCAAAGTGCATTTACTGCTTTGTATTTACTGGGGTTTTTTTAAAAAAAAGTTAAGATTATTGTTTATTAAATTTGTTGAGAAGCAATGAAATCTCCTGCAATTTTATTTTTAAATATCGTTTTACTACCCAACAGCAACAGTAAATCCATAAAATAACACATGATTGACCAGGACTATGGAGTTAAAAAAAATACTGTTTGCTTTGTACATTCTTATTAGTCTTGGCTAAGATGTTATAAAAGCAGTATCTTTTAACACCTTTTATTATACAAGGGTCAAGGGGTTTTTATGTTTCTTAAAGAAAGCTTCAAATAGCCCACATAGCGGGTTCCTGCATCTTTCATATGGCTGCTGTATAAACAAGCCCATTTTACACAGGAAATGACATAACCATGTAAAAGTGTACATGGAGTTTAGGCACATATTCAAACACTAATGGGAATGCATTGTTTTCAATGGCATACTTTTATGTTTACCTATTGAGCTTAGTACCCATATTTTAGCCAAATACAACAAAAATTATCCACACATACCTGTCTTATAGTGTACTGTTTATTTGAAATTTGGACCTTCACAAAGACTCTCGTGGGACAGATAATGACCCTAGAAAGTAAATACAAATGAGGCATTCTCAGTGAGAGAGTGAAACCTGCCATCATAAAGGTGGAAAGCTGAACTTTTAACCTGTATTGCTTTACAGCTCAGGTTTCTCTGCCTTTCTGCCATCCAGCTGCTCACACCAACTCACCCATGGGAAGAAAGCTGTAACAATGATTTAGGGTGCCTATCTTTGCACATTATATAATGACCAGGCTAAAGAAAGTAGTGCCAAACTCCTGCTGTCACAGAATCACAGAAAGGGTTGGAATATACCTCTAAGACCATCAAGTCCAACCTCTGACTGAGTACCACCATGACAACTAAACCACATCACCAGCTGTCATGTCTACTCATGGTTTGAACACTTCCAGGGATGGTGCCTCCGCCATTTCCTTGACCAGTGTCAAGGTCCTCTGTTTCTCTCCCCTTTCTGTGCTGTGTGTCAGTCCCAGGCTGGGCCCTCTCCCTAAACCTCTGGTTTTGGAATGGAATGAGGGCTGAGTGAAGCCTTCTTGGGTTGTGCTGTAGTGCTCATCGGTAACGTTCACGAATCTTGGGAAGTTTTGATACATGTTTTGGTTTTCTTGCCAGAGAACTGAAACTGTAGATTTCCATGTAATGTCTTGACAAGATTGGCAGCAATTTGTGAGCAGACACTGAATGAATATGGGGAATTCCGAAAAAAAACAACAGGTCATGGTGGCAGCATCTGTTTGTTGATACTGAAATTTTAGGAGAATTAAAAATAACAAACTGCTTTGAAAAGAGCGGTGAAAGAGGTCACTCCCTTCAATATTGCAGATTTAAGTGATCATAACCACTCAGTAAATATCTTACCGTGAATTACAGAGACAGAAGTCTGTGCCAGGTGATTCCAAAGCCTCCAACAACATACCAATAAATCACTTACAGGCAAGCACACATTTACACCATTGGGAAATTCAGAATGAAATAGTGTTGAACCGGAATTCCCAAAGTTATCAAACAATTTCATAACGTAAATGCAAAATTACCCTCTGGATATCCCCAGCACTGGTTTATAACTATTAGTATAAACCAAGAATACTCAATTTAAGAGTTAAAAGTGAAAAAACCCTACCCTATTCCTCCACCCACCATTATAAGCTCCTCACCATGAGCTGACCCACACCTGAGCAGTGCCAGGACCGTCCCTTCTGGGTGTCACCACATTTGAGCTCCAGCTAAACAATGTGAATGTCACATTAGCTCCTACCCTGAACACTCAGGCTAAAATTGCTTCTGTTTTGGCCAAACCCCATTCTGAAGTGGTAATAATCCATCATAATTCCAGCATTTTAATGTAGTTTCAAATTTGTTTAAACTGATATTAAAGACCTGCTAGTGGTTTGTTTTTTTTGTTTTCCCGTCTAGGTATAACTACCACTGAGCAGAATCTGGGGGTTTGAACCATTACCAAGACTTTAGTTTTCTTTTAATTCTTTCTCAGGTAATTTTTCCTGTTTGCTTTGGGGTAATTGCAAATTCTTAGCATATTTTTCCATTTAGATGCTGATACATACTTGATTTAAATACCATTTACCCAAACCTTTATCTTGCTTTTTTCATGCATTGAGACGTTCATACAAGGACAGGAAGCAAGAACCTCAAAGAGGTTTATACCTACTAGCTTTTACAAACTTTCTATTGTGACCAGTCTCACCAGGACCCTTAGGCCGGTCTGCAGTGTGAGCTGAATAGGAATTTTCCTCCTCAGGTTTCCAAACTATCATGCCTTGTGTGTAACACCAGCACTACCTTCCCTCAAAGATATTGCAGCATCTGAGGAATCCAGGTGGAACTGAAGCAAAATGCAGGCAGTTCTAATCCCAGGAGTTCACTTGTCTGTTAAGGCAACTTAGATTTGTTTCAAGTATATTTAAATAGGCAGAATTTGCTATTTTAAATTGATCACCCTAAGCCATCAAGAAACGTGCCTGTGTGGTTGGTATATGGCATGGCACAGCTGTGTCTGTCATACCTCAGAGCAGAGATTTCCCAGGGAATGTGCAAACATCATTTCCAGAGAGTGATGGGGAGCGCCATTGCCACATAAGGAAGAAAGGAGACAACCCTTTGTCATGGTCATCTAGTCAACCTCCCCAGGACGTAGCTGGAGCCAGTGCGAGGGCAAGGATCTTTAAAAGCTGCAAGGCAGTCACCTGAAAACAGCCAAGAACAGGAAAAGAACTGCTTGAACAGACTGAGCAAGAAAAGCCTGAGCTGCCCTCTTGGCTGTGGATTTGGCAGAGGGATGTTTTCTTTCCTACTGTAGCAATGGTCAATCATAACTAAATCAGCTTTTAGTAAAGCTTAGACTTCTTGTTTGGAAAGTCTTTTGAGGCTGACTGGTGATAAGTGGTTAGTGCAGGGGTCAGCAACTGTTGGGCCCAGCCTAAGACTCCATCAGGACAACCAAGAGCAAGACCTGGGAAGTGCACACTGAGAGTCCAGAAGGGAGATGGAGGATGGCTGGGGACAGCCCTGACCCACAAAGCAGAGCCATAAGATGCCAGGATTTCTCGTGCACATGGTACAAGAGTGCCCCTCATTCCAGGCACATGGGGGACTTGCCCTCCGGGCACCTTGGCATGCACCAGGCAGTGCCAGCCCCTGCGGGCAGGAACCACGGGGCTGAGCTGGCACAGAGACACCACAGTGACCAAACCTCCCTGCAGAGCTGTTTCTGCCTCGCCAAGCTGTACAGGGGGTGCCCCACAGGATCCCTGCCCAGGCAGCAGGGCCACCTACACAGGTATTTTAAGCTGGTTAAAGACTCAGCTGCCCAGAGAGTGCAGGATAAAGGGCAGAGCTTTACCACACTGTTTATGGCAGGAATTGCCTGAGCTGTAATTGAGCAGGAATTGAGGATGGTTTGCTGATGGTGTGAGCTGGAGCACATCCAGTTTGGGGTACCAGGAGGACGTCAGGGGCCACACTCAGCTCCCTGCCACTACCCACACCAGTGATGCTGGAGAGCAGACCCAGGAAATTATTCCCCACCAGATCAAACCAGGCCATCCTTTCGGATCCTTCTTCCAGCATTTCCAAAGTTTCTCCCTGTGGCAGCAAAATACACAGACATGTTTTGCATACCCCTGGTATTCTGCTGCACTGAAAATCCCTTTCACTTGTATTTATTGTACAAAAACATAAAAACAATTTCTTAATAGCATTATAATTATGCAGAGTTGGACAGCTAGACACACCGCAACACTGTGTCAATAATTTATTACATCTTATGCCATAATTGAACACTTTTACTATGAGCATTTGAGAACAACTTGGACCTTATACAGAATAATACATCTTGCTACATAATAATGATGGAAAAGTGGATACTTAAGAAAGACACGTAGCTTGGAGGAAAACATACATGGAAGCAAATACCTCCTGCATCACCTATCTTTATGTAAAACTTAAAACTAAGCCAACATATTATATTTAATGACTCCTTTTTTTATAAATGCATAGTTTCAAGAACTAATCAGAAAGAAATCACATTACAGTGCAACTATTTACACCAAGATGAGGGGACACCAGAACACAACCTTCCCTTCTAGACATCGAAACTCTTATATTTATGAATGGACAAAGCACATGGGAATCAGACATAAACTCAGTCTCAAGAACAATGTTCAAAGGATCAAACAGGTCATATCCACAGCTCACTGATACCATCTTTATCCACTGCCTTGAGGCTAAAAACAGGCTGTCTAGCCATGTAGAGGTATCATCTTCTCTGTTGTGGACTTCAGTTGGAGCCAGTCTCGTGTCACTGGCACAAGGCCTTATATCCAGCTGCATGACAGCATCCAAATGCTACTGAAATGTGCCCATGGAGAGACATCCAGCAGCACTTGTAAACATACTTACCCTAGAGGTGAGAAATCTAGTTAACCTTGTTTGAGGAGAGGTTATGTCTAATGCGTCATATTATCTTTCAAAACATATTCACATGAGAGACTGTTCTGCTACCTGCAGCCACATGACTCCACCACCATGTCCTCATACTGCTTGTAGACCACATTGTTTGCAGAGTCAATGAACAGAATGCTGATGGGGCTCAGTCGGGTTGGGACACAGCAAGTCGGGGGAGTGGATTCTGGGTCCATCGAGTTCATTAACGTTTGGATAACTGCATGGTTGGTGGGCTCCAGGTGAGATCGGAGTGGGAATTCACAGAGCCCTTCGCAGTGATATGCTTCATATTCCAGAGGGGCTATTATCCAGTCATCCCAGCCCATATCCTTAAAGTTCACGTGGAGGGCTTTTCTGCTACACCTTGCCTTCAGGTTCTTAGTGGGCCTCTTCCCTTGCCGTGTTGCTAGAGGAGCTCTTCTCTTCCGCCTCTGGTTGAACAAGTACTCATAAACAGTTTTGTCATCTTGGCCAGATCTAGCTTTGATTTCATTGAAGAATAAGTCTCGTTTGTTTGTCCTCCCAAACACCAAGAACAGAGCCCTTTCGTTGACCTGTCTTCCTGCTCTGTTAAATCCCACACTCCTGAGATCAACAGCTCTCCCCCTGTCAAACGTTTCCAGCTCAAAGCACAAGTTAACCAAGTTTTTAAAGTTCCTGAAAAGTTTCCAGATGTCAAACACTTCCCACTTTGGTGTATCGGTGATACTGACAGTCCGAGAGTCCAGCAGTGTTGCTGCTTGTCTGTTTGTAGAGCAACTAAATAATTTCACTTGAGACGTTTTTCCAGAAGAATGAGACTTCCATGTATCAGAAGGCTTTTTCCTCAATATTCGAAGCTCTGCTCCCAACAAACCATCTTTTTCTAATGCACTGATGTCAAAAATATATTTTTGTTTTCTTACAGTTGGTGCTCGCTCATCTAAAAAAAGCACACACATTTTTAAATGTATATCAAGCACAGATGAGTATCACTTATTCAGTTCTCAGAGGTTTTCCTAGAAGTTGTCTTAATTAGCCCACTGAACAAAAAGAGCAGTTTTTACCTGAGGCATCAGGTCTGTGCAGAGCCACAGACAAACTCAGTGACTCACCAGGACAATGAGTTTCTAAGATTGCCTTGGAGAAATCTCATTTCTTTCACCAGTTGGCATTTTCTACCTTTTGAAGGTATTTTTCTACCTTCAAAGGCATTTTCTACCTGTGATAAGCCAATTGAAGAATAGTAATTTTTCAGGGCTGAGCACTCACAGGACCTATTCACCACTTACGTGCTACTTCAGTTACAGAAGCAGAACTTCACTGGTGGCCAGGTCTCATGCTGGCTCCAAATATGAGCAAATTTACCCTTAGATGATACAATAGTGAATTAGTCCTTTAAAACCAGCATCCCCAGGCACTGCCAGACTCAAGGATAATTGCCTTATTAACTGAACTCCGCATGATTCACAACTTTTTCAAAGTGGGCAGAAAAACACTCCTCCCTTTAACCTGACCTTACATTTGCTTGCTTCAGCTGGTGAGGAATATGGGAACACGGCTGAGCCAAGGTTTTAGTGACGTGATACTAACAGTGGCTTCCAGTGGCAAGCTGAGAACCTGAATGCAGCACTTGTGAGCAGTGGATCATCCTTTCCCAGCAGCCGAACTATTAATAATTAAATGCCAAACAAATCCAGTGCTGGTGAGTCTTCCATTCCCATTACTTCACCAGCTGTAGCCTGTGTTGCTTCCTTGAGTCTGTGACAAAACTATTACCAGCGTCACTGGAAGCAAGATGGGACTCCCCAGCCAGAGGGGTGAGGTGAACATCATTCTTTAGGAGCCTGGTTATTTCTTCTGTGAAAGCAAACAGTAGCCCAAATTTCCAAAAATGTTGGAGCCCAGGGTGTTGAACCGCAAATTCTGGAGTCCCAGAAGTCATTATTCCTGTTAGTCTGTGCTTAGCTGTGGGTGCTACATCTTGGTCCTACCTGAGAGCTTTGAGCTAGTATAGATACCCCCACCCTATCTATAATGACTCCTGGGTCTGCAGTGGAGGTCCTCACAATTCTACCTTCAACAAAGCAGGCTGACCCTTTTATACTGAAACCTGTGGGAGTGTTTCACAGAATAGCCTCATTCTTAGCATATTATATGTTTTTAGACATTACACTACAATCTAACATTAGCAGTTTTCAGGAGCTAGTTCCCAGCTCCCTAGAAAGAAAGTAAGACAAAAATGCAGAAGGTTTTTAAACACCTAAGCATGCAAAGACCTCTTGATTTTCAACAATACACACCTAAAATACATCCTAAGTGTTTTCTTTGGCTGCCACACAACCATTTAGTTCTGCCTCTAAATGAATTTTCCAAGATGGGGCAGGAGGGCAAAATCTACAGCGAAGTCGTGTGATTTCATTTACATTAAAAAGAGCTATTTGACTTCACAACAGTATGATTATTTTCTAGTAATCTCTACATGTATAAACACACTCAGACATCTCTGTCCACACTCACTCACACAGGAGCTCCTTTCTTACCTTGTCCTTTGTCTATAAAGCTGGTTATTGTATTGGCAAGTCCAGCCTCCAGTTTTACACTTCCATTAACACCTTTTCTTTCTGCATCTGAGAGAGTCCTGTACAAAGAGAGCATGTATTCATGTGGCGTTATCGGGGGATGTCGGAAAGTTTCCTTAGCTTCCCTCTGGGTTACAGGCTCTTTAGTCTTTTTGGTTTTGAAAGAATCAGTGTCAGTACTGCTTGTGCCAGTTTTTTTCAAAGCCACCTTGCTGCTAAGATTTTGAACCTTTGGAGTCACTGTCCTTACTCCAGAAGGTCTGCTGGGGAGATGTCCTACCTTGCCCTCTGTGGCTGCTGTTCTTGAGGGAACCTTCTTTGACTCATCGTTCTTGGCCAGCAGAGCTCCAGCCTGAACAGCACTGCTTTTAGTCCTAGCCTTTGAGGTCCCAGCACTATATCCATGGCTTGCAGTCCTCAGTGTGCCTGCCCGTGCAGAGGGACTCCTCTCCTTTCCTTCAGCTTTTAAAAAACCTAGTTTAGATCCTGGATTACCCTGCCCTGCTTCAGAATTACTCAGCACTCCAGGAACTAGATCCAGAGACAACCAAGTCAAATGCCAAAGAAGTAAAGTGAGAAAATGCAGGATTTTCATCCTCTGGTCTTCCTCTGAATGCCACTAAAGAAAAAATCAGAAAAGGTTCCTCCAGTTTGGCAGAAGAAAGCATGAAAGAAGTTAAAAACCAAAGTCAGCAAAAATGTTTTTTGTTTGAGATTAAAACATTTCAAATCTTGTTGTTCAATACTTGTATCCAGTCCCATAGTGGAAATGCTCATGTACTCAGATAGGATCTCCCCTGACTTCAGTTAGCAGCTATAAAGAACTTGTTCTTGAAAAGAGAAAGTTTACCACCTCGTTTTCTTCTGTAAAACTGACTGAAAACTTGAAGGAGTCCTGTTTAAATCCAAGGGTTTTTTTTTTTTTCCAAGAAGGAAGAATGGCGTAATGCTGCCTCTGTGTTAAAAGGTTTTTTTAAAGTTTTGAATCCTTTCCAGTGAAAATATTTCACACACAGAGACCTGCAGGTGCTCAGAAATCTTTTACAAACCTGAACTCAGGAATTGGAAACGGAATTCCAACAAACCTATTTAATTACTCTCTGATGTCATGCTGTCTAAACTAATTTAACTGCGATATATTTCTTTAAAAAAAATCTTCTTTACCCTTTTCATTAGCATGAGTCATACTCTGCCTCATGTGAAACAGCTCCACAGGCTCAAAACTCCAGAGGATGCCTTTTCAAGTGGCAGCACGACCTCTGCCTCAGCCCTCGATGAACTTCACCTTTAGACAGGACAAACTGCAAGATCAACAACCGAGACCTGTCACACAGTCCACTGGATACACACATTAAATAATCTAAGAATAATTCATTTCATTCTTTTCCCAGTGAACTGTAACAGCGGCTTCGCTTTGTCCTCCGGTGACTGAAGGGCTGCGCTGTAACACAGCCGCTTAACGAGGGTAGCGTTTAATTTTACACAAACACAACAGGGCCGTGCCTGCAGACGGCGTGTTTTGGCTTATTTATTGCTATGCTTAAAACCCCCGGTGTGAGCCCAGCTGGAGAACCAGCTCCTGGCAGAGGGGATGCCCCGCACGGTGCAGCGAGGCAGCAGTGCACCCTGCAGGCAGCCATTCTCCTCCTCCTCCTCCTCCTCTTTCCTCCCCTTTGTCCACAGCCACTGGGGAGCTGGAGACGAGCAGAACCTTCATCTTTCCTCCAGACACTGCTGAACACCAGCCTTTGTTTTAATATTGGTGCAAAATGTTCCATGGCCCCAAGAAGGCTGGCAGGTCAAAACCAGGTGCTTTCAGCCCTACACAAGAGTGTGAACCAAGCATGTCTTTCATAAGCTGCAAGAAATGAACTGTTGTTCTAAAGGAGCCTTCGGGAAATGTGGCACGGGGCTGGCTTGGACAGGGATTACTGGGACCCGTGTCTCATCTTGCACTGACGCTAAGCCCAGTCCTCCTCCCATAACTGCTTTTTTATTCAGAGGCAAGAAGTGAAAAGGTACAACACTTCTTAGCTTGATCTGTGTGTGCTGTAGCATTCCCCGTCCACACTGACTGGTATCAGAAACACTAAATTACTTTTGTGAATAACAACCTGCATGACATGAGGAGCTCTGAATGCTTCACCTTGTTTTGTTGAAGGAACTGAAGGACAGAAGAGTTCAGTGACTTCATAGATGTCACAATTAAGGTAGATCCAAACCCTCCTGATTTGATCTAATAGCCCTTCCTCTGATGTCAGTTGTACTTTTGAAACTCCCTGTCAAAATAAAGCAGATTCTCCCTGAGTTACCTCTGATGAAACCATTCCCCAGCAGTGACTTCACACTATCGCACAGCCCTCCCAGCCACGCCATCCTTTTATCCTTCCCATATTGCCCACCTTTCTGCTGGGCAGGAGGCCGTGTGCCATGTCTGGTTCTGTGCCATGGGGGATCTTGCCAGTAAGACAAAAAAGAATGTTGAGTTCCCAGTATTAATCCATCCAGCTTCCAGTTTTCGCAACACTTATAAGAATTTAATATTTTCAAGTGGCTCTATCAAACCTGTCTGAGATTTGCAAACAGATTTACAAATTATTTAAGAGATGGACATGCAAGAGCAGGAGGTAAAACAATGTGATTACATGGGCTGTGTTGTAGTTAATCAAACTACAAGCAGGATCATTCATATGTTCCAACAATATTTACATGTCTGAGATTACAATGTTTTAGTGGGCTGGACAGAGCTAGACAGAAAGAAAAAGAAAAAGCAAGCAAAACAAGCTGTGCAGACTAATCTTTAAAAGAGGCTTTCTTGAAGCAAACTCCATCTTAAGTGCTTGGATCCAAGGGAGCATGGATGCTGCTCCTGCATTGCCACCTGGTGAGGGTTTGTCATGCAGATGCAGCTCTGCCGCTGAACTCCAGCCAGCTGAAGTCCTACCTTGTGCTGCAGCAGGCACCAGCAGGGCCCTTCTCAGGGACAGCTCAGAGCACCTGCTTGGTCTGTCAGCACACACTGCAGAATAAAGCAGGGGCTGAGTCAAGCAGGGAATGCCCCCAGAGCCCAGAATTCCAGGGGAGCACTGTAAAACACACCAGGCACCATTCACCACCCCAGCCGGCTCCAAGGAGGCTCTATTGGGTACGGGATGCCAAGAGTCAGAATTTGTTCACTGCTGCAAACGTGCAGTTTGAGCTGCACATGGAAATCTTTATTCTAGTGATCTACCAGGAATGTCATTGTTCTTTCCCAGGTGAACAAATTTCCAGAAAGGACTTAAAGGATTGAGTTGAGTAAACTCATATCAGGCCACTTGCTGTCACATTGCTTTTGCTTATTGAAACTAATGGACATCCTATTTCTATGAGAATTTATCCCTCTGCACCATAGCTTTTGGGGGACTGTTATTTAAAAGCATCAAGTTATAATTTTAGGAAGGGACTTAACAGCTCTATGCTTTTCAAAAGGAAGGAATTACAGAAAACTCACAGATGTTATAGTTAAAACTTGCTCAGTTTTGGCCGGAGCAAAACCAAAGATAATAAAGTTCCCACTACCATGGGAAATTGTGGCATAATTTTAAAACACTGTGCTACAATGTCATGGTGTTAAATAAAAAATTGGAAGGCCAAAGAAATAATGGTGTCATTGGTTAGCAAGAGATTTGGCTGTATCTGTGAACAGTGGTGAGCTATGAATCACAGAATCATAGAATTACAGAATCACAGAATATCCTGAGCTGGAAGGGACCCACAAGGACCATCCAGTCCAACTCCTGGCCCTGCACAGACACCCCAACAATCCCACCCTGTCCCTCAGAGTGTTGTCCAAACCCTCCTAGAGCTCTGGCAGCCTTGGGGCTGTGCCCACTGCCCTGGGGAGCCTGGTCAGTGCCCACCACCCTCGGGGGGAAGAGCCTTTCCCTGAGATCCACGCTAACCCTGCCTTGGCACAGCCCCAGCTCTTCCCTGGGCTCTGTCACTGGTCACAGGGAGCAGAAATCAGAGCTGCCCCTCCTCTGTCCTTCAGGAGGAACCTGCAGCCCTCGAGGAATCTCCCCTCAGCCTCCTCCAGGCTGAATAGACCAAGTGACCTCAGCCACTCCTTGTATGACCTTTCTAGGCTCTTCACCATCTTCGTAGCTCTTTGGTAACTCTCTTAACAGCTTTACACCTTACATTGTGGTGGCCAGAAGTGCCCCCAGGACTCGAGGTGAGGCTGCCCCAGCACAGACCGGTCCTATCCACAGCACAGCCCATCTGAAGAACATTGGGACTAAGCTGAGGCCACAGCGTTTTGCTGGCAAGGCTCTTGCTTTTCCACCAGAGACCCACGGACAGAGGATGTCCCACCCCGCGGGCCTGGGAGCTGTAGGAGCCCACAGCTGGAGCCAGCCTGGGCTGGTGCTCAGGGCCAGGCAGAGCTGCTTTTCCAAATCAGGAATTCATTTCTGTGTTACTTTTGTTTCTTGGATCCACAGATTTACCTGATTCTCCCAATTCTGAATTAAGTGGAAATGATTTCTTTTCCTACATTTTGGTATCTCTGCCTGTTGTCAATTAGAGAAATACAGGGTTTACATCAAACTTTTTGAAGCCTATTTAGTTATGGAGTCCCTTTATTTGGCTCGCAGTGTTAATTAGCCTGCATTGCCTTCTACAGGTGCGATTCCTCTTTGCAACACAAGCACATTTAAATGATTCAAGATTTGAGAGAGATTCGGCGATCCCAAATTACCTAGCTGACCAAAGTCAATTCTGGTGGCAATTCATTTGTTCTGCCTCTGCAAAACTAGCACGTGGGTGACAAAGCCTTCACCACCACAGTTAAAAGCAGGGACTGAAAACAAGTCAATGTTACTCAGCAGCCAAATACAACACTGTTTTAAACAACGAGCTTAACCGACTGCCTCGGTGAAACGCGGAGGATTCGCCATCACTGGGAGGTTTTTGTCCTAACTAAATTTTCCCACTTTCCCCCAGCAGAGGGGAAGAGCTGTGGGGGACACGGAGGAGCCTCACCCCGAGGGGAAGGGGGAGTGACCCTCGGGAAAAGAGGGACCTCCAGGAAGGGAGAGAGACCCCCTGGAAGGGGGAGGGACCCTCGAACAGGGAGGGACCCTCAGGAAGGGAGGGACCCTCGAGATAGGGGAGGGACCGCCGGGAAGGGAGTGACCCTCGGGAGAAGAGGGACCCCCGGGGAGGGGGAGACCCCCGGGATTGGAAGGGACCCTCGGGAAGGGGAAAAGACCCCCAGTGAGGCACACAGAGAGACCCCCAGGAAAGGGGGGAGGCCCCTCACGTGGTGCCCGGCCCGCGGTCGCCGCGGCCCTGCTGGGGCGGGGCCCTGAGGCGGCCCTGCCCGGCCGGGCCATGGCGGGGGAGCCGCAGCGCCACCAGCACCGGCACCGGGACCGGGACGAGGTGGGCACCGGGGAGGGGGGCAGGACANACCGCCGTGGGCCCGGCCCGGCCGCCCGCGCTGCCCACCCCGGGACCCCCATCGAGGCCTCCCCGCTCGGCCCGGAGCTCGGATCCGCCTCATCTGATGCTCAAAACCCCCTCGTTATGAAAGGAATTGCTAAGAGAGTTTGCTCTTTTAGCAGCAGAGGTGTTTATTCGAGCAGCGCTGGAGAGCCAGCCGGCTCGCGGTGGGCAGAGTAGCTTCGAATCAAGAGTGCGAAGTGAGCCATTTTATGCTTCTCATGNCTCGATGGGGGTACCGCCGTGGGCCCGGCCCGGCCGCCCGCGCTGCCCACCCCGGGACCCCCATCGAGGCCTCCCCGCTCGGCCCGGAGCTCGGATCCGCCTCATCTGATGCTCAAAACCCCCTCGTTATGAAAGGAATTGCTAAGAGAGTTTGCTCTTTTAGCAGCAGAGGTGTTTATTCGAGCAGCGCTGGAGAGCCAGCCGGCTCGCGGTGGGCAGAGTAGCTTCGAATCAAGAGTGCGAAGTGAGCCATTTTATGCTTCTCATGCCATTTTGCATAGTAATAAGATTAAAGTATCTGATTATGCATATTAAGGATTAGGCAGAGGCAGGGCAGAGCCTTCTGATGTAAGAAATCCCTTCTGATATAAGAAATCCATTTATATACTTGATATAAGAAAGCCATTTCTATATTAGAATATATACTTGATATAAGAAAGCCATTTCTATATTAGGATATATGAATTATTAATCCATTTATCTACCTGATATAAGAAAGCCATTTCTATATTATAAGTGGATTAATAATTCATATATTCTATACTTGATATAAGGAAGCCATTTCTATATTAGAATATATGCATTATTAATCAATTTATATACTTGATATAAGAAAGCCATTTCTGT
The DNA here is from genome assembly GCA_013396655.1 of Campylorhamphus procurvoides. Classification (NCBI taxonomy): domain Eukaryota; kingdom Metazoa; phylum Chordata; class Aves; order Passeriformes; family Dendrocolaptidae; genus Campylorhamphus; species Campylorhamphus procurvoides. The sequence goes on along the minus strand of WBMV01003759.1, from coordinate 853,339 downwards.
ATTAGAATATATGAATTGTCTAACATAAAACAGGAAGTCTGCAAAGCTGTTTCTTGTCACGTAGCCAGGGGAAAGGAGATATATATATTACTAACTCTATTCAATATAGAATCTTTGTAACCAATCAGAATGGAGCAAAAAAAGAAAAACGGGATGCCTTGTCAGATGGAATTATTGTCTAAGTAGCAAAATAGTGAAAAACAAGTGAACAGGGCATGCATCAAGACATAAGGT
>WBMV01003759.1:740579-851326 GCA_013396655.1 Campylorhamphus procurvoides | reverse complement strand
TATATACTTGATATAAGAAAGCCATTTCTATATTAGGATATATGAATTATTAATCCATTTATCTACCTGATATAAGAAAGCCATTTCTATATTATAAGTGGATTAATAATTCATATATTCTATACTTGATATAAGGAAGCCATTTCTATATTAGAATATATGCATTATTAATCAATTTATATACTTGATATAAGAAAGCCATTTCTGTATTAGAATATATGAATTGTCTAACATAAAACAGGAAGTCTGCAAAGCTGTTTCTTGTCACGTAGCCAGGGGAAAGGAGATATATATATTACTAACTCTATTCAATATAGAATCTTTGTAACCAATCAGAATGGAGCAAAAAAAGAAAAACGGGATGCCTTGTCAGATGGAATTATTGTCTAAGTAGCAAAATAGTGAAAAACAAGTGAACAGGGCATGCATCAAGACATAAGGTGGAAAGCTGACAGTGATGAAGACTACTTTGTGAGACGCCCGAAGTGAGCAAGAAACAGAAAAGACCACCATGGTTCTTAACTGCGCATTCTCCAACAGAAAGACTGATGTCATCAGAAGTGTAAAATGATACGAAGAAAAGAGGCTGTCTGTTCACAGTTTCCTGTTTGTTAAAGTGTATAAATATCTAGATAAGTTTTTGTTCTGGAGGGCGAGCGAGTTTAGCAAAGTTATTCGCCTCACTCCGGGTACCGTGAATAACAAATATCTGCTACTTAAAGATGAAAACAAGTCTCTGAGTGGTTTTCTGGCATCACTTCCANAGAAACAGAAAAGACCACCATGGTTCTTAACTGCGCATTCTCCAACAGAAAGACTGATGTCATCAGAAGTGTAAAATGATACGAAGAAAAGAGGCTGTCTGTTCACAGTTTCCTGTTTGTTAAAGTGTATAAATATCTAGATAAGTTTTTGTTCTGGAGGGCGAGCGAGTTTAGCAAAGTTATTCGCCTCACTCCGGGTACCGTGAATAACAAATATCTGCTACTTAAAGATGAAAACAAGTCTCTGAGTGGTTTTCTGGCATCACTTCCAAATCATCTTTTGGCATCAGGATTAGGTGGTCATTTCACATCTTCGGCCTCGCTCCAGGGGTCTTTAACTCCTCTTCTTCACCTTGACCTCTTCAGCCTTCCTTGTTCATGGCCTAGTCACTGAAGCTTACAGAAACTACTGGCTTAAGGCCATTTTGCTCCATTCAAATGTCTACATTGTCATGATTAACAGCGCTAGGTTGTTTGTGTATAGTTTTCTAAGATCAGATCCAGTGGTTTGAACAGAACACATCTCCATGTTCTCCGATAAACTCAAGCAAAGCAGGTGCTGAACAATTTCTACTGATCCCATTAACCATTCCTGTGGTTCATCCTTGTTTCAGCTCCCTTGAACACCTGAGGGCTGGCTTGGGGTGGGCTGGCTGAGCAGACAGCACTGCCTGTGAAAGGATCTCTGTCATATTAAAGTGAAGCTTCGCTCTCTTGTATGCGCTTCTTGTTGATGTATCGGCATCACTGTGCTTGGGCTGTGCAGACTCAGAGAAGCTAATGCAGGAGCAGCCGACTGTTACAAGCTGCATTCACTCATCTTCATTCTCTGCATCCACCCAGGTACTGCCATACCAGCCTTGGTGTCGAGAGCTGGAGGAGCAAGTGAAAGCTGGAGGGGTGAGTGTGCAGGTCATGAACTATAGAGAGTGTGTGTAGCATTCCCAAGTGCAGACCAAGAAAAAACCTCCCCAAAAAAGGGACAGGAAAACAGGCTCTTAGCACCTGAGCGTGTAGAGAAGCGCTGTTGAATTTTCCCATCAACTTTGTCCAGTTGCCATTCTTAGGGCAGGCAATAGTCCCAGAAATGCCAGTCCAGAAAGCTCAGCTGAGGATTTTAGTTTTGTGAGAGTGCTTCCTTGCTGTGGTAACGTTGGTCCTGGGTCTCAGAAGAGAGCTGTGCTGCCTGTTATGTGCTGCAGCTGTCTTGGAGAAAGAACCGGTCGAAACAGTGTTTTAAAAGGCAGGAATGCTGATGTTCAACATACAGAGCTGGAGCTTTTCTTTCTGCTACACAGCTAAAGTAAACATAGGAGCTGAAGGGTAGGACAGTAGGAGAGCATTCCCAGGCTTCAAATAAAAGTCAGTACTTGAGGTCATGAGCTGAGGATACGTAGCTGTGAGGGCGCGACAGTGAGAGAGTAAGGACAGCTCCTCACACTGAGTAACACCTTTCTCTTCCCTTCTTCCCTGTAGTCACAACACTATTAGATCTGTAAAAAGCCATGAGCTCCTGAGATATCCAACAAATGGATGGGAAGGTGGTGGATGCTAACAGTGATGAAGGAAATACCAGCATTTGACTAAACGTTTACTTTCTTCTTAAGGCATCCCTTCCAGGCAGGTGGGAAGCCGCAGCAGACCGGAGCCTGGAGAAAGCCCTGCTTCAGGTGGAAGAGGAGCAGCAAAGGTACAAGGAAGAAGCATTTCTTCTTGGTATCCTGGATGCTCATGGAAGTGAGGGAAAACCTGTTGGTGCTACCTAGTCTCCCCAAGGGAAGCAGTTGGGCAAGCTGCTTTGACAGGAGAAAGGTCCATGATCTGTTTTCTGTGGTGCAGTAATAGTGCTGTGTGCTGAATGGCTCTGCTTTGAGTTGGGAGGGGGAGGTGTGTATTCTTAGTGAAAAGCACCTTTCCGGCCTAAATAACTCTGTGGTTCAACAGTTGAGTGACTCAGACAGTGCTAGAGAAAGGTGATGCACCCAGTGACCATCAGCCTGAAGGGGAGGCAAGTTGTTAAGTGTGGCATTGTCAAGGATGAAGGGGAAAACAAATCATAGATGATAATTAAAGGCTCAAAACAAGGAAAAGCAAGTGAATTTTTCATCACAGTTTTTAAATAACCCTAGAAAGTGATTTTACTGCCTCTCAGACAGCAAAGTCAGTGTTAAGGAAGCAAGGGTACTGGAGAGCAGTTGTTCAGTGACCTCATTGCTGTTTCTCCCTTTCCAAGGTGTGAGAATCTGGCAGAAATAAACTCTGTCTTGCGGGAGCACCTCAGTAAAGCCAGTGAGGTTAATTCAGCCCTCAGAGAAGATATTGGAAAGCTGACGGTGGATTGGATGAGGGCCCAGGAGGAGCTGGAGTTGAAGGAGAGTGAATGGCGCCATGAGCGTGAGGTAGGGATGGACTTTGGGAATGTCAGCTGTGATGCCAGGTGGGAACAAGAATGCATTTCATTCCTGCCATAGAAAACTTGCTCTGTGGAGCTTTTGGCTCTGCTGAGGATGTTTTGGTGTTGGTAAGCAGGGGACAGGGGAGTGAGAGGGAGGAGTGTCAGCAGGAAATGCCCACCTGCTGTGACTGTACTGCTTGCTCAAATGGTGGCTCTTGCTGGGCACTGTAGGGCAGTCACAGGAATGCTTGTCTTTTTAATAGTTCCTGGGTCGTTGTCTCAAGCAGTGGAGTCCAGAGAGGTCTGTGAGGGCTGAATTGGCATTTCTTTCTGTCTTTGCATGTTTAGCTTTATGACAAGTACTTAAGGGGGGAACATAACCGTCTACTCAGCCTGTGGCGTCAGGTGGTGACATTCCGCCGTCATTTCCTGGAAATGAAGACTGCCACAGACCGGTGAGTGGAAGCTACGGCAAGATCTCCTGCAGAAAAAATGTGGCTTGCCTTCACACCTGCGTTTTGAACCTCGACATTGTGTTAGTTACAGCAAAAGAGAGGATTTATCCTACCTTTTTTTCCTTTGGCAGTCAGAAGCAATGCCGTTCAGCTTGCTATGGGCTGCTTTCAGAAGCATTTTGTTTGCTGCTGGTTTTCAGACACAGCTGAGGGGCCTGAGCCGTGAGCACTGCAGAGGCCCTGAGCAGGTGACTTGGCTGTGGTGATGTGTAGGCATATGAACACAGGCACAGGCATGTGTGGACACCTGAGAATAGACTCGCCGAAGCTGGGCATGTTTCGGTGTATGGAGCAGTCCCCGGTGTATGGAGCAGTCCCTTTTAGAGAATGATGCAAACCTGCCCTAAAAATCTCACCAGGTTTCTTTTAGGTTTTGTGGGTTTTGTGCTTTTATGTTACAGCATTTTAGGATGATTCCTACACCACCTTCCTGAAGTGTGTATTATGTAGGTATGGTCATGAGCCTCTTAGCAGACCAAGTGGGGATAATAACAGCACTTAAGGCTGATCCCCTTGTATAAGAGCTGGGGACCTTGGTAAAATTCCTAACATCTACTTACGATAAACAAGAGTATGCTAATAAGATAAAAGAGGAGCAACAATAAATAGGAATAATTAGGGGTGCTTGAGGCCTTCTGGCTGTGCCATATCTTTCTTCTTATATCTGAGGAGAAAACAGACTCCTCCCTCAACTACCCAGGAAAGTCATTGCTCAGCTGTCAAGTTGTGTCCTGGTCCCCAAGTGTCACATGAATGACTCTCTGCAATGGAGATGTCATCTTGCATGCCAGTATTTTCTGTTGCATGATTACATGCTTCAGAAGTGAGTGAGCTGATAAAGATGGTGGTGTGAACATTGGCTCTTTCTTGGTTTCTCTCCAGAGATTTGGCAGAGCTGAAGGCAGAACAGATGAGGCTTTCTGGATCTATACTTGTGACCTGCTCCCGCCTGAACTCCAGCATATGGCTCAGGGAGTCCATCAGTCTGGGTAACCCTGTCCTGAAGGATCAGACGGAACAGCAAGTGGAACAGAAGATAAACCAGAAGACTGAGGAAGTGGTGGCCTTACAAGTCAGGTGGGACCTGGAGAAGAAGGAACTTCAGGACAGGTAAAGATGTTTGAAACTTTGCTGTTACAACATTATCTTTTTGCTCACATTTAGAACACACCCATTCTACACTGTTCTGTTTCTGTCCCCAGGCAAACTGTTGCCTTAACAGAATGGGTAGAAGAAAGCATCTGCCTGACATAAACTCTTCTGAGTAAGATAAGAGTGAAAGAGAGATTGCCTCTTACACTGTTTTTGCTAGTTTTTTTGATAGTTGATTCTTAGTGGAAAATTGAGACCAGTACAAAGAGAAGCGTGTCCTTATTGCTACTCAGGGCTGTGCTGAAGGAGCTGGGAGGAACTTGCCCAGGCCCATCACAAGCACTGTAGGGTGTGATGCAAGCACTGTGCTGACAGTTCGTTGCAGGACTGAGTGCAGAGGCCTTTGGGGCAAGAAGTACCATTTTGCAGCATCAAGCATATTAACCCATAGAGATAAGCGCTGCCTTTGCTGTATTTTCTGGGTTGAACTTTCTCTGCTATGCTTCCGGGAGCTGCTTTGCTCTTTAACAGGTGATGGTGTGCAGAGCTTTTGGAATGGCACATGGACCTTCTCTTCTCAGGGTGATGGAGCTCTCAGCCTTGCTTGTACAGTCTCAGAAGCAGAACGAGGAGAAGGAGAAGACCATGAAAACACTTAACGACACAGTGGAGATGCTAGTATGTTTTACCTTTACCTGGGACATAGCCCAGTGTTTGCTCTGCAGCCTGAGCACAGAGGTGTGGCTTCTTCAAGAGAAAGAGTGGTAAAGATGCTCAGCATATGGGAGCATCAGGCACCTTGCCAACCTGTTCCATGTGAGTTTGGCAGATGTGGAGTCAGCTCAGGTGCAGACAGTGGCAGAAGAGCTGCAGACAGTTCAGTTGTCTTCCTCTGTGGGATTGCACCAATGCTCTTCTGCCTGTGATTTTTAAGTCTCTGGAGTTCAGAATTGCTTGGAGCTGACAGCTTAATAGCAGTCTGTAAAAACTAGCTGTTGGTCTTTGTCTTCGTTTTACCAAGGAAGAAATGGGGTAGGTATGGGCAGGAGTGTACTGGAATCACTAGGGCTGAAACTCACCAGCATGACAGTGCTACTGAGGATGGGAATGCTGCAGATGGGAGCAGCTCTTCCCTGCCTACCCTTTCTTTATTCTGTGTTCAGGAATCAAGTTGGATAGAGAAAGAATTTGAAGCTTCATTGACTAAAAGTGCCAAAGAAGAGAATCTTTTCCTCCAAAAGCTCGTAAAAAATATCACTGAGGTGAGTGCAGACTTGATACAGGGACCACGTCCCTGTAAATTTGATTTTAAAGTACTTGAGGAAGGTAACAGACCAGCCTGGGGGCCAGAGAGACGTGTGTACTGACTATGTTAACTGCCATTGCCTCTTCAATTTTTAGACCACTTTTCTTACACAGAACCTTTTCTAACTTGCAAGTTGCTGTCCTTCCTATGACTCTTCAGCTGAGCCACTAGAAGTTTCAGTACCTTTGCGTTCACTGTCCCACTAAGATCTCTCTTGGACTGTGCTTTGAGTGTGCTACTTGACATTTGTATTCCAGTGTTTCTTAGGCACCTCCCCCACTCTCCTTGAGCAATGACTCTGTTGTTCTTCAGATTTTTATAAAAGGTCACTGACTCAGTGGATGCACTTGCCAACTCTGCTCTTTCTCTTTATGTTAACTGACCATTATAATCTCCCCAGAACTGCAGCTGTTCAGGAGTAACCTTAACTTAGTCCTAAAATTCACTCAGTGGAAGAGGGTTTCATTATCAGCTCTTTTACACAGCTTCACAAAAGTGAGCGTGCAGGCAGCCTTCAGCCACTTCACACTTGTAAAGAGTAACTATATTCAGAAATCTCGAGTACCTGAGGCCACAGGGACAAACCAAAGAAATGAGAGAACTGAGTTTTTAATGACTCCAGGGGGAAGTGAGGGGAAAAGAAGAACAAGATAAAAACAAGTAGAATGAGCAAAGACTAACAGCTTCATGGGCTCTCAGGTGGTCTTAGATGACAGTGACAGCCTGGTCAGCATTATCTGCACTGACAACTCCCAGCATGCAGTGTCCGGGAACATCTTCTCAGCTCCGAGATTGGTTGATACAGGACATGCTTTTGGATTGGTTCTGGAAGCACTGGCAAGGATGCGAGGGGCAACACAGGTGAGAACTTCTGCTTGTCTTGCTCACTGGCCACAGGCTCAGCTGCTGATGGCTTGCTCAGCTTGACACCTCTCCATTTCCTCAGCCAGTTGAGTGAGTTTCTTTCTCGTCTCTGCACTCATGGTCCCGCTCTGCCTTGCTGGTGTTGACAGCTCTGTGTTCTACTGCTTGTTCTGCTTGTTGTCCTTGATCCCCATTTCCTCAGCAGAGCTTTTGCCCTCAGGGGAGTTGTCTCCCTGCTTGCTGTTTCTCCCAGCTCTCTGCAGCCTTCTTCCCTGCTCCTTATTGCTTCTTTCTGCTCTTTCCCTGTCTGGTCGTGCAGGCCCTGAGAGAAGAGCTTTCTGCCAGGCAGGACTCAAACAATTTGCTGCTGCAGCAGCAGAGACAGCAGGAGAAGAAGTGCAGGGAGGTGCAGCAAAAGCTTGACAAACTGGAGGAGAAATGCAAGAGGTCCAGCAGCCATCAGCAGCACCTGCAGTCCTTGGTAGAGGAACTCAGGAGGTGAGTGTTTCCTCCTCGTCCTCCTGTGTTCAAGAGCCATTCTGCTTCCAGTTCTGTGAGGTCAAAGGTGTTCTGGGCAATACCTGGGCACCTGTCCTACCATGTGTAGGCCTCAGTTTGGCACTTCACCATTGTCCTGTCAGGGCTTTTCATGCTCTACTGTGACTCCCAAGGCTGTCTTGGAGATGGACAGCGATGCTGGAACACCAGACGTCTCCCTGTCGCCAAGCTGCATCTCTGAATGCTGTTCTTTGGGTGCCCTTTCCTAGCCACTGGTTCTCACGGAAGGGAGGCAAAAGCCTGCCTTCCTTTCCCTCTTCATGAGTTTCCTTGAGAGGGAGAGAGCAAGGTCTTCCTTAGCTTGCTGCTCCCAGCTCCCTTCTGGAGTGCTGAAAATGGGATCTGTGACTCTCCAGGCCTCTTGGTTCATCTCACTGAGCCTTGTCTCTGCAGGGACTGTGCAAACCTTGAGAAAACTAGGGAAGAGCTACAGCAACAGCTTGAATTAATGGAACGAGAAGCCTCTTGTCTGCGTCAGAGTAAAGCTGAGCTGCAGCTGAAGGAAGAGTCAGCCCAGGCAGAAAAGGTGGAGCAGCACGAGAGGGCGGAGAGGGCGCGGTGTGACCAGGAGCTCTTGTGAGTGTTCAAGCTTTCTCTGGGCAGGGATGGGCAGGGCTTGGCTTGAGGAGGCTCAGCGGAAAGGAATGAACGGTGCACAAATGCTCCACATTTGGAGCATTGACTGCTTTTTGGTAAAAACCTTGTCTTTCCCATCCTCATAGAGTGAAGGACTTGGCAGCACTTGAGGAAAAACACTCATTACTGCAGAGGGAGTTATTTGTCATGAGACAGACACTGGAGAAATTGCAGCTTCAGAGGGATCTGCTGGAGCAAGAGAAGGATGAGCTTACCATGGCTCTGCAGAAGGTATGGACACCTTATTCCTAGGCACTTGTCAGAGGCAAGTTGCTAGCAAAACTTCCCCAGATGCTGTTTCTAGCAGTAGAAGACAGGGACAATGTTGTTCTTGGAAAATGGTGACCTAACCAAACTCACTGTTTGTGGTCCTTGATCCCCACAGTCTTATTGGGGGTTCTGCCCTGGAAGTAAGTCAGAGACAGCCAGGGAGGTGGAATTTCTGCCTAAAGCCTGAGATTTTGCTGCCCTTGTGCCATTGTTCTTTTGCAACTCCAGGCAGAGCAGTCAGTGGCAGAGCTGACAGGGGCTCAGAACAAGCTGAATGCTGAACGAGCTGACTTACAGGCTGCAGCAGCAAAGCTGAGCAACATCAATGAAGCTCTTGCATTGGACAAAGTGCAGCTGAACAAACATGTGCTGCAGGTGAGCAGAGTTGCCAAAGATGTTGCCAGGTGTTCGTCTCCAGCTGCTGCTTCTTCTCAGCCTTCTTGCCTGGGGACAGTCTGTTCATGGTAATGTTCCTTTTGTGTCTGAGCCAAACCTTCACAGTAATTCTTCTTGTACTTCATTTCCTTTGTGCTTCTCTCAATGTAGCTGGAGCAAGAGAAGGAAGTTCTGTCAGCTAAAGTGGATGAGATGGAGAGAGCAAAGGTCTCTGAGCAGGAGAAGCTGAACATGTGTGAAAGAGGAAACAAAGAGCTCTGCACAGAGAAAGCCCAGCTGGAGCAGCTGCTGAAGGAAGCAGAAGAGCAGCAAGAGCAGCTGCGGCTGGAACTGAGGACACTGGGAGAGGAGAAGGCAGAAACCCAGGAGAAATTCCGTCAGGTGAGACCAGAAAGGTGGTGTATCCAGGTGCACATCTGGCTCCTTGGTTGAGGGGAGATGTACCTGTTGGATTCTGCAGTGGTTTAGTCAAGGGGATGTGGTAGAGCTGGAGGTCACAAGGCTTTGTTTGCTCCTTTTTGGAAATGTGTGGGTGGCTTGCAGAGCTCTTCTGCAGTTCTCTGAGTTACCCTGTGTTTCTACAGAGTCTTTTAGTCCACCTGTCTCTGTTGGCCTCTTGTTTGGCTTTTGATAATCTGCAAAGAGACAAAATTGTGTTGCCCGTAAATCTGAGTGGGGCTACTACTCTCACATGTGGCAAAAGAAACAAACTGCAGCTTTGAATCCTTTTTCTGAAACAAAACTGGGCTGCATGTTTCTGTTGATGCTTTTTGTTGTGGAGTCTGCAACTTTACTTTGAGCCTGGAGAGCTGGAAAAAGCTGCAGGTCCATGGCTGCTGACTTGTATTGCTAAGAACAGTGTGACATCTTGAAATTCCTGAAATTCCATTTTAAGACAAATGTGCAACTCTGTGGCTTTCCTGGGGGAAAAGGTTTTGGGGGGCCCTGGTGGACAGTGGCTGCACCTGAGCCGTCAGTGTGCCCAGGTGGCCAAGAAGGGCAAAGGCATCCCTGGCTTGTATCAAAAATAGTGTCAAACAGCGCCAGGGCAGTGACTGTCACCCTGTGCTGGGCACTGGTGAGGACTCATCTCAAAACTTGGGGTCAGCTTTGGGCCCCCAACAACAAGAGACATTGAGGGGCCATGAGAAGGGAAGAGAGAAGGGAACGGAGCTCAGGAAGAGTCTGGAGCATCAGGAGGCAGCCAAAGGAGGTGCTGGGGCTCAACCTGGAGAAAAGGAGCCTCAGGGGTGACCTTCTCGCTCTCTGCATCTCCCTGACAGGAGGGCGTAGCCGGGTGGGGATCGGGCTCTGCTCCCAGGGAACAAGGGACAGGATGAGAGGAAACGGCCCCAGGTTGTGCCAGGGAGAGGTTTAGACTGGGCATTAAAGGATAACTGTGAGAGAATGGTTTGTTTCTCACGTTCTCCTCTCTGTTAGTCAGTCTCAATTTTGGAGGATGTGGCAAGTTTGCAAATACAAAGCAGAGGTTCTCTACTGAAGAAAACAGCTCAAAAAGCAGTTAATCTTAATCTACCTTAGATAACTTCTTTGCGTAAGACAAGTAAATGGTACTTGTGGTGTGAACTGCTGTACAAATAGAGTCTGCTTTGGCCACATCAGCCAGACTTCCATAAATCACTACATGACTGCTCACCCCAGGGTTTCCCTGCCAAGCATCCCCTCATACATACAGCTGCTTTACATCCTGGGGCAGGTGACACTTTCATGTGGGGTGTTTCTCTTAGACAGAGAATCCCTTTGTATTTTCACTTACTTCAGCAAGCAAAATTGCTTTTGCTCAACCTTGGCTGAAAATTTCCAGCTCTGGAAGAGATTCTGATAGAAATTTTGTTTGCAAAGTGGCAGTTCTGGAAGATGCAGTATTTTTCATGACAACATGTGATTTGGAGCAAGGATGTTTGTCAAGAAGGAGGTGTCTGGTCCCAGGCAAACCAGAAGGGCCTGACACATCATGTCCAAGTTGACAGTGCCAGTGCCTTTTGGCAGCCCAGGGTGTCTGCTGGATACAGCAGATGCTCTGACACTTTGAGCCCAGAGTGCAGGAGCTCTTTGTCCTCTGGCTGACTCCAAGGGGGCACTGGCTGGCTCTGCACAGTGCTCCCGAGGAAGGACTCGAGCTGCATTGTGTCCATCTTCCAGGTTTCCCATGAGAAGGAGTCAGCTGCCACAGCTTTGGAGCAGCTGCGCCAGGAGTCCTCTCACCAAGAGCATGTGCTGGCCCAGGTGTGCAGAGAGAAGGAGCTGCTGGGGTGTGAGAAGGCTGCCCTAGAGGTGCGACTGGCAGCCATGCAGCGGGACAGACAAGGCCTTTCGGGGCAGCTGGCAGAGGCCAGGTAAAGGCAGGGAGGGGCCCCTGGGCAGGACATGACTGAAGGGCTGTAACTATAAAGGTGGCAAGCACTATCCAGGGGTTTTGTTGTATCCTCTGTGCTTTTCAGATGTAGATTTGCTATTGAGGTCAGATTGGGCCAGGCTGTCTGCCCTAGGCCAGGCAGTAAGGAAAGCCTGGGCATTCCCTCACAGGGCCCTGCTTTGCCATGGAAATGGCACATATATGCCTTCCGTATACAAGTTTCCATGCCACCCAATTTCTATACTCAAGTATGGTGATCTTGAGCCACATTATACTGAAATAATCCCTGTGGGTGTCAGGAGCAAGAAATTCCTTTCTCTCCGTATTTGCAACTTGTAGGTCAGCGAAGGAGACCCTGGAATCCAGCCTGTTTGTGGCTCAGCAGCAGGTATCTCAGCTGGAGATCACCAGGAGTCACCTGGAAGCTCAGCTCCACACAGTCATGCAGGCCAAGGAGGCGATCCAAGGTGGGAGCATCATGTGCTTTGTTTCTGGTGGCTTCCTGGCCTAGAGAAGCTGGTGTAAAGCCCCCTCTGTCTACAGGGATTCTGAGGCACGGAGGGGCTGGAGGCAGGGCCCTCCTCCACTGAAACTGAAAGGGCTGAAGGTCAGTAAAGACTCTGAATCTTGCCATTGGTCGTGTTTGCAGGGGAAGTGAAGTGCCTCCAGTGTGAACTGGAAGCAGAGAAAGCTGTCAGGAAACAGGAAAAGGAAGACACAGCCCAACAGCTCTTGCAGGCAGAGCAGCAGTACCAAGATACCCTCAGATCTGAGGAAACTGCTCATCAAGAGGAAATACAGAAGCTCCTGAAAGACCTGGTAGGAGACCATACACGTGCTCTGTGGGCTGGTTTAGCAGAATCCGAGCCTGAGCATGGGAAATGGCAGCAATAACCTGCCATTGGCCTCCTGCAGCTGGGCCAGGGATCAGAGCCAGCAGCTGGGACTCGAAGGCAGTGGAAGACCCAGAGGATGATTCTGAGACAGTAAATGGAGCCACAGCTTCCAGGTGGCTGTAAGACGAGTTCCAGAGCAGGTTGGATGGGGCCCACCCCAGGTGTGGCAGCCAAGGGCAGGATTGGTCCAGCTCCTGCCTGCCATGGAGCAGATGCCAATGGTGCTGCCAGCTGCAGTCGAGGCAGCTTGGTTCCTTTCTTTCTGCCCTTGTCCAGGGACTGAGGGATCAGCTTTGGGCTTGAAGCATCTGGAACAGGCCCCTTGTCCCTGGTCTTTCAGTCCTTGTGACTGGGCAATGAGGATCCTGGCCTCCTCCTCACCCTGCAGACCGTCTGCACCTGCTCATGGCTGGAAAGGGAGGGGAGCTCTCAGAACAGAGAGAAAACGTGAGGAGTGAAGTGCTGGGAAACAGGCAGCCAGCAGAGAGGGCAGGGGGACATCTTCTTTACTTAATGGTTTCACTCAGTGCTCCTGAAGGTGTTTTCCAGCAGAAGGGAGTCCATGATTCTTGCTCCTGCTGCCCCTCCTGTCAAATTCTGTGACAGTAGGTCACTCTTTCTGGACGGCAGAAAGCCACTCCTGAGCTCTGTTCAGGTTGGGGGTTGTGGGAGGGATGAAGCTTCAAATTTTCCTTTGAGGAGCTTGGCTGGGACTTCATCTTGAAGACTTTTTCTCCCCTCATCAGGCAAGTGAACAGGAAGAGCACCAGGCAGAGGTGCAGAAGATGTTGAAGGAATGGGAGAAAGAGAAGGCAGAGACAGAGAGGGAGCATGAGAAGATTCTGTTTGAGATGAGACAAAAACTTGCCACCCTGCAGGCTCAACAAGAAGAGGAACGAGCTAGATTTGAAAATGCCAGGCAAGAGGTAAAGATTGTGAACGGAAAATTGGTGTGTTGTTTTTGCAAGGCTGGAGCTGTGGGAGATGGCAGGATATCAGGCTGGGTGGAGCATGCGCTCCCTGTCTTCTACATTGCATTTTGCGGGGTCAGAGGTGAACAGGGCTCTCTCTGAGGCTAGGATAGAGACCTCACATAGGAAACCAGGCAGAAACATCACCTTTCAGTTGAGATTTTTGTGCTGCTCTTGTGTTCTCCTTTTTGCAAGACTCACCTCAGAGTATCTTCACTCTTCTAACGGTCCTTGTGGGATGTGTTTATAGCCAGACTGAGTTTGTGGGAACTGAATCCACAGCAGGATGGATGGAAGGTTTCTTTCGTGGGAATGAGGAGGACAGAGCAGGAATGCTGATAACAGAAAAATCTTTTTAAACCCTCCTCTGGAATATTTCTGAACAGTAACCCAGAGATGTCTTCAGGGCTGTGCTTTAAGTCATTTCCTGGGAAGCTGATTTGCACCCAGATTTCCTGTGCCAAAGCAACCCTGTCGTACACTGAGAGTCTTCCTTGTGTCCTCCCCAAAGTGCCCTTCCTGCTGACTGCCTGGGAACAGCAGTACCCAAAACTGTGTCCCCAGTTTTTGAAATGCCAAGGCACTGCTCAGGGATGACAGTGTGTCCCTGGAATGTCAGTACTTTCCAAAGTCAGCCAAATACCTGGAAACTGAAGCAATTTTCACCCACCTGCTATACAGAACAGCTCAGTTTCCTGAAGGAGCTGCTCCCTTCAGCTCTCCCCAGCATTGCGTTTGCTCTGCTTCTCACAAGTTGCGACAGTGGCTATTGACAGACAAAGAGGACAGGGCAGAAGAGGAAGAATGCCCTCAGCAGCACGGCCAAACACCAGGGAAATGCCACCCATTTCCTGGGAGGTGACTGAGAGTCTGTTGAGGCTTCAGTCACTGATGGATCACATTTATGGTGGGCAGATAAGGACCCTGGAGAGCAGCAGTAGAGTGCTCTGAGAAGGCGGGAGCCCATCAGTCATTGTCCTGCCATGCACATTGTATGGGATGTGTGAGCCCATCCCCTTTGTTTCTGTGCAGGTCCTGCTGGAAAAGCAGAATGAGAAGAGTGTTTTATTAGAGACGCTGGTCCAAACTCAGGGAGAGCTAAGCCAAGCCTGCCAGCAGGTCCAGCAGCTGAGGCAGGAGGTGCAAGAGCAGCGAGAGAAGGGGCAGGTAAGTGAGTAGCCAGGGACTGCAGTCAAGGGCACTAAGAAGGACTTCAAATGTGGGTCCTGGAACTGAGGAGGGAGGGACTAGTACAAGCACTGAAAGCACAGAGCCTGGTGAGTTCCAGAGCTCAGCCCCAAGAAGGAAGGGTTGCAGTGCAAGCAGAGCTGGGTAGAGAAGCCAAAAGAAGTGGCTGAAGGAATCAGATTTTTAAACAGGAAGGAGAAAAAGCTGACCCTGAGGGCAGGTCCAGGAACTTGCTCTGCATTTGTGTTCCCAGACTGTCAAGGCAGAGCTGCAGGCAGACCTGCAGGAATCTCGGAGTGAATTCCAGGCAGCAGAGAAGAGGTACAAAGAAGAACTCCAAAGCATCAAAGAGGAAATGAATCTCCTTCTTGAGCAGAGGGAGGATCTACAAAAGCAGGTAAGTGAAACAGCAGCCACCCCAGTCACCCAAAGGGTGGTCTGTGCCCTTGCTGCCTTTGGGCTGATCCCTATGACTGCCTCATGCTCTGGGCTCCGTGGCAGCTGCTCTGGAGGACACTTCCTGGGCTGCTGAAGCTCAGCTGCTGCCTTGGACTAGGACTAGCTGGGCTAGTCCTTTGGCCTGTTGGGCAGCAATCACCAGCAGGGATTTCTGCTGGCCTCTTACTGCACGCCTTCATTTTCGAGGTAGTTTCTCAGATGCCCTTGGGGATCCCCTTAGATTGAGAAAGGAGTTGTCTGTATCCATTGGAAATCTGTTCCCCTTGGGACAGGGTGGAACTGAAAGTTGTCCTTTGCCTTTCCTCCCAGTCTGTGATGTGGCTGGATGTGTCTGACAGTGACGAGCTACAGTCTCTGACTGCTCTGTTCTCTGCTCTGTTTGACCTGAGGTGGGAGAGCTGACATCTCAGCTTGCAGCTTCCAGAGAGTCCCAGAAAGCCATTGCCCACAAAGCTCAGCAAGATTTGAACGAGGCCCAGGAGCTCTCAAAGCAGAAGGAGCTGGAAGCTGAGAAGCTCCGGAAGATCCTGGAGGAGGCTGAACATGAGAAGAAGGTGCAGAAAGTTTGTCTGCAGAACTTGGAGGGTGAAAGGAGCCATTGGGAAGAAGTGGAGCAGCAAAACTCACAATTCCAGTCTTCAGTGAAGGCCCTAGAGAGGGAAACAACCAGGTAAATGAAAGCCTGTGGGACTCTGCTTTCTGTGTCATGGAGTCCCTCTTTCTGATCTTTGTATCTGCAAGTGGCTCTGGCAGCATTTCCTAAATGGCAGAGTTCTGAACTATCCATGCAGATGCATTTTATTCTTCTGATGCTGTGTTTCATTTTCTTTTACTACTTCAGTGGTAGTTTTTTCAAAAGAACAAGCTCTTTGGCATAGTTCTTCCCCTCTGAGGGGGTGTTCTCTTGTCAGGTAGAGGGGTTAAAACTGGACAAAGTGAGGTGTAATGAGCTGGATCCATCCATCAGCTCCAGCCTGGGTCCAGGAATTTGAAACCTTTGGGATCTGTGTCAGCCTGGCATCCTAATCCCTGTGCTTGGCAGAACTATCTTAAGGCCATGATTTGGGATGGAAGCTGGATTAACAGAGTGATAGAATGCGTAAGTTTGGAAGGGATCACAGTGGGGCATCTGATCACCCTCCCTGCTCCAGCAGGGCCATCCCAGGGCACACGGCACAGGATTGTGTTCAGGCAGTTCTGGAATATCCCCAGCGAGGAGACCTCACACCCTCTCTGGCCTCTGGTCAGGGCTGGGTCACTGCACAGCAAAGAAGTTCTTTCCTCTGTCCAGACAGAACTTGCTGGGCATCAGTTCCTGCCCATCCCTCTTGTGCCATTGCTGGGCACCCCCGGGCAGAGCCTGGTCCATGCTCTGCCCCCTCCCTGCAGGCACTGACACACATGGGGAGGGCCCCTCTCAGTGTCTCCTCTGGAGGCTGAACAGCCCCAGCTCCCTCAGCCTTTGCTGCTCCCAGAGATGCTCCAGCCCCTTCATCATCTTTGTCGCCTTCCACTGGCCCCACTGCAGGAGCTCCATGTCTGTCCCTGCTGTGCTGAGGAGCCAGAGCTGGACACAGCCCTGCAGATGTGCCTGCCAGGGCTGGAGAGGCAGGACCAACTCCTGACCTTCTGGGAATGCTCTTCCTAATGCATCCCCAGGATCCCCTTGGCCTCCTTGGCCCCAGGGCTCACTGCTGGCCCAGGGTCAGCTTGTCCCCCAGGACATCCAGGTCATTCTCCCAGAGCTGCTCTCCAGCAGGTCACCCCCAGCCTGTGCTGGTGCCTGGAATTGTTCCTCGCCAGGTGCAGGATCTGCATTTGCCCTTGTTGAATTTCAGATGGTTCCTCTCTCCAGCCTGTTGAGGTCCCTCCGAAGGGCTGCAGAGCCCTCTGGGGTATCAACACTCAACAGCTTTGTGTCATCAGTGAACGTGCTGAGGAGGCTTCGACCCCCTCATCCAAGTCATTGTTGGACAAGTTACACAGTCCTGGGCCTTGTACTGAACCCTGGGGGCCACCACTAGGAACAGGCCTCCAACTAGACCCTGTGCCACTGACCCTCTGGGATCTGTTATTCAACCAGTTATCAATCCCATCTCACTGTCCAGTCATCCAGCCCACACTGCCTGAGTTTGTCCAGGGGGATGTGAAAGACAGAGTCAAAGGCCTGCTGAAGTCAAGGTAGACAATATCCACTGCAGTCCCCTCATCCATCTAGGCAGATGTTTCATTGTAGAGGTTAATCAGGTGGGTCAAGCAGAATTTACCTTTAATGAATTCTGATATTTGTGTCCTTGTGGGCAGAGATGGCCCCCAGAATGAGGTGCTCCATCACCCTTCCAGGGACTGATGGGAGGCTGACTGACTGGTAGTTCCATGGGTCCTCCTTCTTGTCCTTTTTGAAGAACAGTGTGATATTTGCTGTCTTCCAGTCCTCAGGCACCGCTCGCGACCTCCATGACCTTTCAAAGATGATCTTGAGCAGCCTTGCTGTAGTGTCAGCACTCATGGACCCATGCTGTCAGGGCCCATGGACTTGTAGAAGTCAAGTGTTCTCTAACCCAATCCTCCTTGAAAGGAAGAATTTCCGAAGAATTTCCAAGGGAAAGTCTTGCTTCCAGCATTCCTTTGCCCTGGTTTCCTGGGTGAGAGATATCTGAAGGGTGATCTTGTCAGTGCAGACCAAAGCAAAGAAGGCACTCAGTAACTCTCTGTCCACTGTCACCAGCATGTCCCCTCTGTTTAGGAACAGGCACGTTATCCTCTGTTTTCCTTTTGCTAACGATGCATTTGAAAAAGTCCTTTTTGTTGTCTTTGATACACTTAGCCAGACTTAATTCCAGGTGGGCCTTAGCCTTTCTTGTCTCATTTCTACTTACTCTGCTAATCTCTCTGTATTCAAGTGCCCTGACCCTGCTTCCATCTCCTGTGTATTTCATGCTTCCCTTGAGTAATGTCAGGTGTTCTTTATTTATCCACACAGGTCTCTTGTCGCCTTTGCCAGATTTCTTGCTCATTAGGATGCATAGTTCTTGAACTTGGAGGAAGTGATCCTTGAATATCAACCCACAGTCTTAGAACCTTTTTACCTGCAGGGCCTGTTTCCATGGAGTTCTTTCAAGAAGATCCCTGGAGAGGCTAAAGTTAGCTTTCCTGAAGTCCATGGTTATAATCTTACTTGTTGTCCTGCTTCCTCCTCGCACCCAACTGGCCTCCACAATCTCATGGTCACTGCAGCCAAGGCTGCCCCCAAACTTCACCTCTCAGCAAGGCCTTCTCTGGTTGTCAGTATGAGGTCAAGCAGCACACCATTCCTTGTGGATCCTCCCCTCCCTGTGACAGGAAGTTGTCATCAATGCTTTTCAGGAACATCCTGGACTGTGTTGCTTCTCTAGCTGATGTCATGGTAGCTGAAGTCCCCCACAAGAGCCAGGGCCTGTGACTTTGAGGTTGCTTCAGGCTGCCTGTAGAAAGCCTCATCCACTCCTCTTCCTGATCCGGCAGCCCATAGCTAACACCCACAGCAAGGTGACTCTTATATGTCTGCCTTTTTATCCTGACCCATAAGCTCTCAGCGTGCTCATCATCCACCTCAAGACAGACTTTGATACATCCCAAGTGTTGCCTCACATAGAGGGCAACTCCAGCACCCTTTCTGAGGCACCCAAGAAACAAGAATGCCTCTTATTGCCATCTGTTGCTTTGTTCTGCAGGATGACTCTGTGTCTGGAAGAGAAGGACCTGAGAATCAGAACCCTGGAAGAAAAGGACCTTACCCAGCAGAACCAGTTGTCTGAGCTCCGTTCTGCTCTTCACCAGGCCGAGCAGCTCCTTTCAGACAGCACAGGAGAAGTGCAGGAGCTCAACAAGCAGGTGACCTATGCACTGGCATCATCTTTTGCAGGGACACACAGTACCACATACAGCTTGTAGGCCCCCACTGGTTCCCCTCCCAGCAGCACACACTGCTCTGTGCCCTGCCCAGAGACACCACACCTTGAGGCCAAGGCTGGATCTGATGTCTCCTACCTGTGTTTGTCCCTGTTCTCTCCTGGGTCCCAGCATGAACTGTCTGAGGAGAAGCAGCAGACTGCTTTGAGCTTCTCTGTCCCTCTGTCCCCAGTGTTGTCCCCAATGGAGTTTGTGCCTGTGCCAGGCATGTAACAATGTGGGGACACAGAGGTGTTTCTGGCAGGCTGGGGAAGGTGCCTTCACCTCAGCCAATTCATCCTGTGTTTTGGAACTGCACCCTCAAGGATTCCCACTGTCTGCCCTTTCCCTGTTTGGAGTTTATTCTTCTCCATTGCCATTCTCTAATCCTTGTCTTTGTGACCCCTGTTCCTGGTGTGTTTTGTGCTTGAAGGAATTTCTCCTTTGTTTCTCCCTATACTGCCTGCTCCACTGCCTCAGGAGCAGCCCTGTCCCTGATGCTCTGTGCATCTGCGTTCCAGATCCAGTCCCTGCAGAACGCAGTGCTGGAGAAGGAGGCTGTCAATGCAACTCGAGAGGAGCAGCTGCTGCAGGCACTGGAGGAGTTACGAGCAGGTGAGTGAAGCATGAAGGACTCTCTGCATGCTGGAGGGTGAAAGGTCTGAGCTAAGTTTGAGGCTCTGCAGCTCCAAGGAGAGAGCAGGGGCCTTGGTCACAGTGTCAATAGGCCAGCAGTGCCCAGCAGGAAACACAATGCCAGCTGGACAAACTGCATTTGGCTCTCCACTGGTCAGTGACAGCAGAGACTTGGTCACTTGGAGCTCAGGCAAGTATGGGAGGCTGGGTTAGCACATCTGTAGAGCGGGTGTGGGAGAGCAGGTGGAGGAAGGGGTGGATTGTGGTCATCCTGGCCTGACAGACTCAGCCTTTCACTTTAGGCTGACTCAAGCCTTGGGAAGTCTTGAGAGCTTGACATCCTTGCAGAGGCCCAAGTCCATATTTATATGTGGAGAAACAATCCTCATCAGAAGGGAAAAGGACCCGAGTCCTGTCACAGCACAAGGGCACATGCAGTCAGCCTTGGGGCAACACTGACATTAGTGGTCATCGAAATAACATAGCTTGCTGTGGATTGAGCTCTAGGACGATGGCAAAGGCACTGCTACCTTCTCCTATGTATAAAGAGGCCTTGTTCATTGGGGACTCTTGGCTTAAGTTTTGAAACAGAATGTCTTCTCTCTTCAGAACAGGGTCATGTTGTGGGCCTAACTGCTTCTCAGACCAGGGACCTCCCCGCAGAGCTCACAGTGGACAGAGTGGCAGCAGCCCTACAAGATCTGCGTCACCACCTGCAGCAGACTCAAAAAGATCTGGTAACGTGTGCTCTGGGCACCCAGAACTGCTGTCCCACTGCTGGACAAGCAGAGTGCCAATGCCAGGATGAGTGTCAATCCTTTTAGAGGGGGTTGGCTCACTGCCATGGGGACAAAGGAGGATAATCATCACATCTACCGTTACTGTGCCAGCAGCAGCTCTGAGAGGTGATTCTGTTCCTCTTACCTCTTCCAGAATGACACCAGGAAGAAAACACAGGTCTTGGAGCAGGAACTGAGCACAAGACAGGCTGAGAGGGACCATTGGTGTGCCCGCAGTCAGGAGCTGCACAAAGAGTTGGCTGAAACCCAGGAAGGTACAGCCTCTCCTTTCCCACCCACTGCCCCATGCTGTCTCACCAGTGGGGAATTCTGATGCCACACAGAGGAAAAGTGTAGTGCCTGAGCATGAGATAGGGAAAAAACAACCAGGAAGACACTTCACCGTAGAAAACCCAGGGGAAGCTTATGATAGAGAAAGATCCTATGGCTAGCATTGCATCTGCTGTGCTACCAGAATCCTGTGCTGAGATGCTGCCTTTCAGGTCCCAGTTCTCTGCTAAGTAGGTGTGTCTTGATGCCTGAGCTTGATTCCTCCAAACTGCCGGCCATGCCAGAGCCTGCAGGGCTATTGGCCTCTCTATAGCCTGGACACGCTTCCCTGACCCTTTCCCTCTCTTGGTTTGCCTACTCTGCACATCAGAACTGCATTTTCATCTCAGTGTCTTGTTTTCCTTGCCTCAGACTGTCTCTCAGGTGTTCCTGATCAATTCACAGTGTCATAGTCAGTCTTCACTTTTGCTTCTTCCTCCTTTTCCTTTGGAACCCTGGATCTGACTCTCCCCTCCTGTCTCTGTCCCTGTTTCACCCATGTCTGTTCTCCCTGCTTCTAACCCTGTGGCTGAGGTGCTGCCACGCCCTCAGCCCTGGTCTTTCACCAAGCAGAAGATCAAACACACTTTCATGGTCTTCTGAACCTTGCTGCTTTCATTCTTCCTTCTTTCTTTGCCAGGAAATTTCCTCCATTTCTGTGAGCTTTGGAAGCCCTTGTGGCCTTACGGCCTGGGTAATACCGACCTGAAGAGAAGACACTGCTGTTGTGTCTGCAGGATGCACATCAGTTTGTCTTTCTTTGCTCTTCCCCTTCCCCTTGCCCTTTCCTGCTGCAGCACTGGGGACAGCAGAACACAAGAGGGACTCCCTTGAAGCTGCCCTGAAGGAAGAGGCCTCTGCAAGGAAGGAAGAGGCTGGGACTCTGCATCAGCAGGTGGAGTCTCTGCAAAGGAAACTGGAGAGCATGGAGGAGCAAAGACAGGATGTGCTGGTGAGGCTGGCAGATGCCAGGAAGGGCCATTTCCTAGCTAGTTTTGGATCATCCTCTGGGGAATGGCACCATGGCAACTCTCCACAGGAGAGGTCGAAAACCACTCCCCCTTGCCCCAAACACAGGAAAGGAAATGTTGGGCTCCTTTGCTCTTCCCTTCCTTCCCAATGGAGAGCACATCCTCATGGCACTGCCTAAATCAGGCTTAGTCTGGACTTCAAGTCCTACCTGCACTTCTGGCAGCTCCTCCCCAAAGGACCACTGGAGTAGAGCTCCAAGAGGCTGGGGAAGGGCACGATGGAAACTGGGACTGGCTGAGGGAGCTGGGAAAGATGCAGAGTAAAGGGGGGCCCAGGAAAGGTCTGCAGCATCCTGACAGGCAAGGAGAGAGGGGCAGCCCATGCCTGCCACTGCAGCAGGAGTTCAGATCTGCTCTGAAGAGCAGATATAAGAGATGGAATGATTGACTCTTTTTGTCCCTGCTTTGCAGCATGAACGGGACAGGCTGCAAACAGAGAAAGGAAAACTGGAGTGGCACATCAAACTTCTTGAGGAATCAGCCGCAGCCTCTGAAACCCGAGCAAATACAGCAACAGACAGGAATCACTCCCTTGAAGAAGAACTCCAAACTGCACTGTCCATGTTAAAAATTAAAAATGAGGAAGTGGAAAATCAGGGGAAGAAAATGTCGATGCTCCAGAAAGAGGCAGCAGAAGGCAAAGCTTTACAGGAGGATCTCAATCGTATGACTGCCATCCTGTCAGAGAGGGAGATAGAAATGAAGACGTACCAGGAGCAGATGAGAGTCCTGGAAAAGCAGAAAGAAATGCAAAAAACTGCTCTCAATCAGGTTATAAAGGACATAACAGAGAAAGAAAAGAAGATAGAATCCCAGCAAGAACAGATACAGGAGCTGGAAAAGCAGCAAGAAAAACAAAGGATTGCTTTAAACAAAGAGCTGGAAGAGAGAGAGCAGGAGATAAGGTCCCAACAAGAACAGATACGGGAGCTGGAGAAGCAGCAATCATTGGAGAGGGCTGCTGTCAGCAAGGTGAGCAGGGAGCTGGGAGAGAGGGAGCAGGAGATCAGATCCCAGCAAGAACTGATAGGGGAGCTGGAGAAGCAGTTAGAATTGCAGAGTGCTGCTGTCAGCAAGGTGAGCAAGCAGCTGGAAGAGGGGGAGCAGGAGATCAGATCCCAGGAGGAGAAAATAATGGTTCTAGAACAACATGGTGCATTACAAGTGAGAAATCTGCTTGAGGATCTTGATCATATGAAAGGAAACCTGAAGGAGAAAAACCTGGAGCTTCTGTGTCTGACCCAGCAGATTCAAGAACTGGAAAAGAAGAGAGAACAGGAGAAATCTCTGCATGCCAGCCTCGAACACCTGAGGGCAGCTCTTAAAGAGAGAGAGAGTAAGTGTGACACTCAAAGGGAAGAGTTAAGGCTGTTGCAGCAGCACAAGGAACAGCAAGAGGGGCATCTGCAAGAGCTTCTTGATAAAGTAGAAAACATGACACTTTCTTTATCTAGAAAAGATCAAGAGCTTGAGTCACAACAAAAGCAAATCCAGGAAGCTGAAGAAGCCCTGGAAATGCAGTTAAGGACTGTCCGTGACCAACTGGAGCAGACCTTAGCAACCTTAAAAGAAAAAGACAGACTGCTAGACATCCAAAAGCAACAAACAAGGAACTATGAGGAAAAAACAGAACAACAGATCAATATCTTGCACAGAGACTTAGAATACACTAGGACAGTATTGAAAGAAAAGGATGTCATGATTGAATCTCAGCAGGAACTGATTGAGACCTTCCAAAAACAACAAGAAGACTCTGAACGGCAGAAGGAAATTCTGCAGCATCTTGAAGTGGAACTAAAGGAAAAAGAGCAGGAAATTTTGTCCCTTAGAAAGCAGTGTGAGGCATGCAAGGAAAAGGAGGAAAAGCATGAAGCTGAGCAAACAAATTTCCAAGCAGCAACCCAAACTCTGAAAGAAAGAGAAGAAAAGATCTGGATTCTGGAGGAGGCCACCTCTAAGCTGCAACAGCAAAAGGAAGAGACAGTGGGGCAGACTAAAGCCATTGTGCAAAAACTCGAATATGCTGAATCCTCTTTAGAAGGCAGAGATCATGAGAGAGTGTCTTTGCAAGAGCATGTCCAGGACCTTCGAGAGCAGAAGGAGCTGGAAGGCAGGCAGACCAAAAGTCTAGAGCAGGATCGAGACAAAATGAGGCAGATGTTGCAAGAGAACCATTTGGAGTTCCTCAAGCAGACTGAAAAAGCAAGCATTTTCCAACTTCATGAGGAAAGTATGAAAGTAGCATTGACATCATGCCAGAAGCAAATAAGTCTGCTTGAGGAACTGGTGAGGGAGAAAGAAGACAATGAAACTTTTCATCAAAAACTCTGGTGCCAACAAGAAGAAGCGAAGCCTTGTCAGAATCTCCAGCTTAGGCCAACCAAAAAGAATGAAGAGGTTAGACATGAGGGAGAGCAAGAGAAGCTGCTGGAAGAAACCTTCCCTGAGAAAGAGGGAGAGACCAAGGCTCAAAGAGAGCAAAAGGAATTAGAAGAGGAAATAAGAGCTCTTCGGGAAGCTCTCCAGCATGTTCAGCAGACCCTGGCGAAGAATGAAGACATCAAGTACCAAACAGACAGAGTCAGGTATTTAGAGGAGACCCTGACAGGGAGAGAACAAGAGCTTAGGAGGCAGAGTGAACTGTTGAAAGAATTAACATCAGCTTTGCAGTGGAAAAATGAAGGGGAAACCCTAAAGAAACAAATCAAAAGCCTCCAAAAATGGGAGGAAGTAGAAAAGAGGAAAGTTCTTCAGGAGAGAGACCATCTCTGGCAAAGGCAGAAGGAGTTAACACAGCAATGGCAAGCTGAGAGGAAAGCCAGTGGGGAGGAATTGGAGCGTATGGCTGCTGCTTTGGAGGAGACACAATGCAGAGAACTCGAATGGAGAGAGAAGACACAAGTCTTGAGAGCTGCTCTTGATGAGAGTGAAATGGCCAAAGGGACTCTGGTGAAAGAATTAGTCATTCTGCAGAAAATGGTTTCAGAGAGGGACACAGACCGATTTCATCAACAGGTAGGCACTGGGATTGATCCTCAGGCCACTCAGGCATCCCTGAAGGATTCCAATGGTGTCTCCCACCAAGAGGTGGCAATATAGATTCCCATCAGTACATAACCAGCTTGGGCAAATCAGCCAGGGCTGCAGCCTCATCAGTCTATGTGGCTCCAGCAGAGACCATTCACCTGTGAGAATGTCTCCTTACAAGCCGACAACTACTGTCACAGCTGTGGAGCTTGCTGTTAAACTCAAGTACAAAAGCTGGCCATGGGGAACTGGTTCTCCTATGCCTAGGCAAGCTCAGCCAACATATGGTAGCTTGGATTTGGCATGGAAAGGAAAGGGATCTGCTGAGCAGACTGATATACTGAACTTAGCAGAGTTTTGTACTGAGGGCTGAACAGCAGCTGCGGTGCTGGTGCTTAGAGGATGCTCTCAAGGAGGGAGATTTCTGAGGCACAGCTTGTGCAGTGAAGTGGAATGAAAAGGAATGGGATTTATACCATTGCCTAATCAGGCTAAAGGCTCCATTGCTCATTCAGGACATGCTTGTTCCACCATCCAAAAAGCACAAAAGCAAATTTGTATGGATTTCTCCAAGTTGAACTGATTCATGTCCTACTAGTGGAACAGCTGCAATAACCTTGCCAGGAATTTGCCAGTATTCTGGCATTCCATTAGTATATTGGTGTAGAGAAAAGCTTCTAAGAAAACACTCTATTTATGCTTTATACACTTACATATGACTTGAGAAACATTACTGGCAGCCTGATCAGGATGCTGACAGGTCTTGGACCTGCTGATGGGAAGTAAAGAAGTGACAGGGGCAGGAAACATGAAAACAATGGGAGATTTCAGTTCCATCCATGTAAATGAGCTGTGCAAGAGCAGTCGACCAGGAAATGCAGTTGTATCCATAGAAACTGGGTTAGTGCTGGTATCAAGACCACATTTATCGATGTTCCAAGGAGCAGTTCATCAGCAAAGGCAGGGCAGGGGAGGTGACTCCTGACTAGGTTCAGAGCAGTGCACATGGCTTGATTGATAATATGGTTTTTTCCCACACAGCACTTCTGTATAAGGATGTAACAGGTAAAGAGAACAGAGAACAAAACCATAGTGTTCTATCACTGCAGAAATACGTGTTTCACCCACAGCTTGCACATGTTGGGTTGTCTAAGGACAGAAAGTAGAACTCTAGACAGGAGAATGTACAGTGATAGACAAAGAGGATGACCAAAGAGGGTAAATAATTTCCCTAAGAGGAAAATGTAAATGTGGAAGTCTTCACAATTGACAAGAAGTGTCTGAGAAAGAGGGAGCTGGAGATGCTACAGACCTTTGTAAAACTATGAAGTGGCTAAATAGGAAATGACTGCTTCTAGTCTCTCAAAACCACAATGGGAGACACTGAACAAAACTAGCAGGAACAAACAGAACAAACAACTCAATTTTCTATGGTGGTGCGTTGCCTTGGCCTGTGCACCAGGAGGAGAAGTGCCTTAGCACTATCCATTCCTGTTGTGGTCACTCTCCCCGACGTGTTGGTTCTAACACCCTTCTAATCTTTATGTGGCACCACCTCATGGAATCTCCTCTCTTAATGCCCAGCAGACTGTTGCAGAAGAGGAGCAGCTGTCATGGCTCTCAGAGAATAGACTCATGTCACAGAGCATGGAATGTCTGCAGCGGACAGTTGCAAGGCTGGAAGATGAGAAGGTGGAGCTGAAGCAACAAAATGCTGAGCTCAGGAGGACTCTTGAACAGGTAAAATGGGCTTTTGCTGCCTTTACAAAGCCTCATGGTTTTCCCAGACAGGACTTTGGAATTCTCTGCTTGTTTCCTTCCCTCTCCCTCTCCCCGCTGTGCGCACACACTTTGCATTTTCTCTCTCTTCTGGCACCCTAAGGCCTTCACCAATGCAGCTTCACTGCAGTGCCATCCTTCTTGGCCCAGTGTCCCCAAACACACACCTGACACTCTTCCATAGCCCACATGGAGTGCTTTTTTTGTTCTCTGGTGCCATTAAGGGTCTGTGAGCAGAGATTTCCTGGTCTTGATGTCCAGAGGTCCTTTTGGCCTATGTCTGGTGGCAGGTTTCTGTGAGCCTTTCTCCCATCCAACGTGCAGGTGGAACATGAACGGAGGAGGCTGAGGAGATGTTTTAAGGGTGTGTTGCTTCCAGATGCCTGTGGATTGTCTCTCTCCCAGTCTGACCAGCACAAGGTGTCCACTTCTAGACAGGTGAGAACAGTCTTCCTTGGTGGGAGGAGACTCTGGCCATACAGAGGAACAATGGCAAATCCCAGTGGCAGCAGCCCCACAGTAGAGACCTAATAGAAGAAAGATAAAGACCTTGGCCCTGACCAGGCTGCAGACTAAAATGAAATCCTTCTTTTTTTCACAGGAGGAGTCTCATGCTCACTGCAGTCAGCAATTAGCTGAATTACAGAAGCAGGTGAGGAATAGAAAAACTTTCCTCAAAAGCTGCTGTGGCTGAACTGATGGGCACAGCTTTGCATGATGGTCCAGCCCAAGGTTTGTTTGGCTGTCAGGAAGTGAGTGCCCCAGGCAGTGTCAGTCCTGCAGCTGTTGGCAACGACCCAACTACATCCTTCACCTCAGTCTTGTCTCTGACTTGCCTAAAGGTCAGGCAGGGTGGAAGAAAAGTCAGAACACAGGAAGTCACTTGAAAGTATCAGGATCATAGAATCATAACATCCTAAAGGCTGTAAAAGCCTTCTGAGGTCATCTAGTCCAACTGTTAGCCCAGCACTGTCAAATCTAAACCATGCCCCTAAGCATCACAGCAACATGTTTTTGAACACTTCCAGGGATGGTGATTCCACCATTTCCTAGGCAGCCTGTTCCAGGATGCTCCCCCTTGCCTGTTCCCATTTTCCCTTGCCTCTGTTAGCAGTGGAGTTTGCATTGTAGCAGGGGTCCAGGGCTCTGAGGCAGTGCCAGAGCTGACAGCCTTCAGGCCATCCTCCATCTTTCATTGCCCTGATCACCACTCTCTGTGGGACCAAGTCAGAAACCTCAGCACTCTGCATGTTTGGTTTGTCAGTGTGAGAATGTTCCTTCCAGCTGCTGAACCCTATTGCACCCTTTGACTGCACAGCAAACCAAGCAGGAGGGGGGGAGCAACCTCATCAGTGCTTTAAGGTCCCGGGGCTTTGTTCACCACATTTTTCTCTGCTCATGTGTGGAATGCTCCAAAGTTTGGGAGAGGGAGAGTTGGCTCCCTTTCCGTGGGCCAGCTCTCACAGTGTTCAGGTAGAACAGCTCTCCACTACCTCAGGTAAGCAGCAGCCCTCCTGCTGAGGCACAGCCTGTGGAACTCAGGGCTCAGTGACTCAAATCTCTTCTTGGGAAATCAGAGCTGGCTTAGTAAATCCTGTCGGAACTCTAAGAGACCTGTGATGGCTGAGGGTTGTACGTGGGAAGGGTTCGCCAGCAAGAAACTTGACTTCTTGATAAGCTGAGCCTCATTCTGACATCTCGGGGAGCCTGTTCCTTTCCCTTCCACGAGGTCCAAGGGTTTGTCAGGGCTGGAGTTCGAGGCTGTGTCTGCCCTGACAGCTGGTACCATGGAGCTACGGATGGTCCTGACAGCGTGGGTTTGTCTGACCTCGGCCTTGTGCCTCTTTCAGGTGTCCCTCCTGCAGTCGCAGCTGGCACGAGACCAACAGCACAGGCAAAACTACATTGAGAGCTGTGCAAGGACCAACCAGGAGCTTTCAGACCTTCACCAGGAGCTGTCCTGCTCCTTAGCAGCTGTGCTCAGGGAGCCCAAAGCTGCTGTTCTGGAGGCAGAGACTCAGAAGCTGGATCGGTCTCTGAACCTTAACTTGGCACTGACATCCATGGACTGTTATTCTCCCGAGAGACAGATGGTGCATCCAACAGCCAGACCTGCCAGAAGCGACCTGAGGTGACAGCACCTCTGGTCTCCATTTGAATGGAAAGATTTCTGCCAAGACAAAGAAAAAATGGATGTGAGAAATGGGATGAACTCCTTGGGGCAAGGCTGCTCCCTGCGTTTTCCCTCTTCTCACAGTCAGCTGGTGCTGTCAAACCTCACTTTATGTTGAGGATTAGGATTTATGAAGTGCTTTTTCAGGCAGATGATTTCTGGGGGGGAAATGTGACTGCTTGAACGAAGACATAGGTAAGGAGAGAGAATGATATGTGGAGAAGGAAGCCCAGACACGAACAATCCCTTAACAGTGAGACTTCTTGGTGACATCTCTCTGAGGGCAGCTGCTCAAATAAAATAAAAGGACATAAAGAGTGTGCTGCAAATAAGTAAAGCAGCATAACAGCATTTGTTCTGTTTGCATTTGCAATCATCTCCCAGGGACAGGCATTTTTAAATTTTTTTTAATAAAATTTTTTTAGAAGAAGTTTATACTTGCTTTTCCCTGGCACAGTGAGTGTTCTGAGCTGCTGTGGGAGCTCCACTCTTGAGGGCAGAGCTTGTTGCCTATGAGAAATGGGAATTTGAGGTGGTGTGAAAGGAAGGGGTGGAGAGTGCACTGCAGGGATGGGAGGTGGAGAAGAGGAAGGGGGCAGGTTCGCTTTCCCTGTCCCCTTTCCTTTGCTTTTCCTGTCTCCCTTTTCCCTTCTGTTTCCCTGCAAAGCACGGGGCACAGCTCGGGGGCTCCCCAAAAGCCTCAGAGCCCCACGGCAGCCCTGCCCAGCCGGAGGCCGTGGCTGGGACAGGGACCGTGTGTGGGACAGGGGCCGTGTCTGTCCCGGGCAGCACCGTGTGTGGGACAGGGGCCGTGTCTGTCCCGGGCAGCACCGTGTGTGGGACAGGCACCGTGTGTGTCCCGGGCAGCACCGTGTGTGGGACAGGGGCCGTGTCTGTCCCGCGTCCCCCCGGTCAGGCCACGCCGCTGTGGCGGGGGCGGCGCTGGGAGCTCGGCCCGCCCCGGAAGGAGCGCTCTGCTCAGCGCTGTTCTGTCCCGTTCCGCTCTGCTCAGCGCTGTTCTGTCCCGTTCCGCTCTGCTTAGTGCTGTTCTGTTCCGTTCCGCTCTGCATAGTGCTGTTCTGCTCTGCTCTCTTCAGTTCTGCTCTGCTCTGCTCAGTGCTGTTCTGTTCCGCGCTGTTCGGCGCTGCTCTGCTCTCTTCAGTTCTGCTCTGTTCCGCTCCGCTCCGCTCCGGGCCGGCCATGGACTCGCTGTGGCGGCTGAAGCGCTTCGACGCCTTCCCCAAGACCCTGGAGGATTTCCGCGTGAAGACGTGCGGGGGAGCGCTGGGTGAGCGCTGGGTGAGCGGGGGGCTGTGTGTGGGCCGCGGGCGGGCCCGAGGGGGGTCCGGCGGCGCTGACGGCTCTGCTCTCCCCTCCCCGGCAGTGACGGCCGTCAGCGGGCTGCTCATGGTGCTGCTGTTCTTCTCGGAGCTGCAGTACTACCTCACCAAGGAGGTGAGTACCGCCTGCCCGGCAGCGGCTGTGCCGGCCCAGCCCCGCCATCCCGGCGGGCTCCGTGCCCTGCGCGGCCTGTGGGCCCCGCCCGGCCGGCGCTGGGAGCGCAGGGACACCTGCGAACAGACGGGTGTGCACAGGTGTGGCAGGTGTGCACAGGTGTGCACAGGTGTACCGGGTGTGCCCAGGTGTGCTGAGTGTGCCCAGATGTGCCGGGTGTGCACAGGTGTACCGGGTGTGCCCAGGAGTGCCCAGATGTGCCAGGTGTGCCCAGCTGTGCTGGCTGTGGCTGGGTGTGCTGAGTGTGGCCAAGTGTGCCCAGGTGTGCTGAATGTGCTCAGCTCTGCCCAGGTGTGGCAGCTGTGCCCAGCTGTGCTGAGTGTGCCCAGCTGTGCTAAGTCTGCCCAGTCGTGCCCAGCCGTGCCAAGTGTGCCCCGCTGTTCCTAGCTGTGCCCAGCCGGGAAGGGGGTGCAGTTGCAGAACCCCCACCCCGTCCCCACGTTCAAAGATCTCCCAGCCATTCTCTTTTTCTAATACCACTGCAAGTGACAAGCACTGAGCTGCCCTGTGGGCGGCAGCAGCTCAGATGCCTGGCAAATGCCATGCCTTGAAGGTCAGCTTCTGGGCCAGAGCGCTCGAGGGAAAGGGGCCTTTTGATTTGTTTCCAAGTGAAATGGGACTCTTGTTTTTCCTTTGTTTCCAGGTTCATCCGGAATTGTACGTTGACAAATCAAGGGGAGATAAACTGAAGATCAATCTAGATGTCATTTTTCCACATATGCCTTGTGCTTGTGAGTCAGACTTGTGAGAACTGAGGAAAATTTTCATTCTGGGTAGGGGCTTTAAGAGGCTCAATGTACCATAATAACTGTGTGTTTATAGACCACTTTCCTTGCTCACTGCTTTCAGATTTGAGCATTGACGCAATGGACGTAGCAGGAGAGCAGCAGCTGGATGTAGAGCACAATCTGTTTAAACAACGTTTGGATAAAGCTGGCAATCGTGTGACACCAGAGGCTGAGAGACATGGTAAGATGCTATTCTGGCTGTCTTGGATGAATGCTCTGGGAGTTTTCGCACTGTATGCCTGTTTTGAGATACACGGGGATAAGTGGCAGCCAGTAGAGTGTTTATAACACAAAGTCTTTAAGACTTTTTAGCACACAGATCTATTAAACTGCTCTCATACTCCCTACTTTTGCAAGGAAATCTTTGCTTGGTCCCTCTGAAATTATGGAAAGGACCCATGGATACATTTGAGGAATAAAGTGCTCAGTTAGTGGTTTTTTGTGACTAGAAATCATGCAGCTGTTCTGGCAATACTTGCCTTTGGTTGTATCTTTAAATCACAGTAGATGGACAGATGGGACAATGTGGTTCGAGGAAAGAGGCTCTCTCCAGAGAAGCCTCCAGTGACTTGGTCCTTAAGCCTAAATGTGCACATTATTAACTTCATGTGTATTCATGTATACCTGATAAATATATTTAAGTTGATTTATTGCTTACAAGCTGTAATAAGTGGTCCTTGGCTTCATAAACCTCTCCTCTACAGTTTTTACATGTTATGACTCATTACTGTACTTTGATACAGACTGAAAATGATTGTGGCAAAGCATTACAATCTCACAGTAATACTCTTCTGACTTTTCCTTCCCAAAACATGAGCTACTTACTCCAATTTCTGGGAGTCAGTGTGGTTCTGTGTATCGGCAGGGCCAAACTTGTAGCTTTATATCACTGTTTGAACATTTCTCTTGTTGATGTTGAAAGGCTAAGCTAAGCCAAGAGCTGCAGAGTTGGCAGTCTGCAGTTGTCACGGGAATGTGGTGATGGTGCTCTTACTGCTGCGTCAGCGAGCAGCCCTCGCAGGTTGTGATATTACAAATGTAAAATCTGGGGACAAAACCTGTTCAGCATGTTGTGATGCAGGTCCCGTGTCAGTCACAATGTACTGATTGGGTCTGCTTTAAGAGGTTTTAGCAGTCTTTATGCCAGTAATGTCTGATTGATGCTCCAGCAAGGCTTACAGATAGCCAGTTCTTTCCATGGAGGCTGTTCTTATATGAGAAAATCTACGCTCCTTCTTGTCTTACTTGGCACCCCAGCAGGCTCTGTACATGCCATTTCAGGTGGGCTTTGGGTGCAGGATGTTCAGCTACACATGATATGTGGAACAGTCATGGTATATAGAGCAGAACAAGAGTACAAGATACAGTTTCTGGACATGCTTCATCACTTTGAATCCTCTTCTGTCTTAGAGCTGGGGAAAGAAGAAGAAAAAGTGTTTGATCCGAATTCTTTGGATGCTGATCGCTGTGAGAGCTGTTACGGGGCAGAGTCGGAGGACATTCGGTAACCTTTTCCTGTCTTCTTAGCACTTGAATTCATACAGGTGTGTTGCATTATCTGTTTTTTTCCAAATGTCTGTGAAGGTCTGGGCAGTGAAATCCTCCTCCTGGGAATGGTTTCAGAGAGTGGTGAGAGCTGTTGTGCTTTGAAAGCCTTTGGAAACTGCACTCCTGATTTTTAAGAAGATGCAGTTAGGTTGTCTGGATTGTCTACATGCCTGTTTAGGCAGCACAATGATTGTATCTCTGCAGGCGGGATATTTTCTGGGTTTATTTTGTGTCCAGAGGGGAGGTGTGTAAATGATTTCACTGTTACATGAGCTGTCTTGACATAAATCCTGGTTATGGCCTCGCCTTCTCACTTCTTCTGCTGGCATTGCATCCTTACAGGAGCAAAGACCAGATATCTGTTACATGCACAAGTAATGGGTGTCTTGTGGTGTTTCTCATTCCTCCTACCTGCAAATCCCTGTGAGAATGGATCCGTGATATTCTGTAGGTTCTGGACTAACCTTGGCTATTTTTGGCTTGTTAGTAACTTGGTTTGTCCCGTCTGTCAAGTTGTGTCCTTCCCCACAGATGTTTCCATCTTGAGGGATTCATAATTCCTGCCTTCAACTTACCTTTGGGTCAGCAAACCACTGAACCAAGAAAGAAACTTGGTTATGTTTGGGTAACCGAGGTGTTATCCAGAGGTAGAAAAGTACAAAGAAAGTTTGCTATTAAGCCTTCGTTTTAGCCCAATCTCATGTCCTAAAAACAGAGGAAAGGAGGAATAGAAACAGGGAGATGCTTTGTTCACATGAGGAAGCTTCAAACTGCTCCTGACTGTGAGACACAGATGTTGTTTTTGTGGCAAATTTCTTTGCCAAGGACTACCTTGGCTGTGTGAATGGGGAAGCAGAGCCCTCTTCAGACTCCAGTCCTGCATTCACCCTCACCTCAAAATCTCAAAAGGTGCATCAAGAACCTCGAGCTCCTTCAGGAGCATTAAGCCACCTTTCAGTGTCCGCTCCCCAGCATTTACTTTGTTGAAGAAGAATCTGCCAAGGATTCAGGTCCTCAGCTGGAGCATCTCTTCTTAGTGATAATGATGGTAAGATGGTGCTTGTGCTTTTTGCAGGTGTTGTAATACTTGTGATGATGTCAGAGAAGCATACAGGCGACGAGGCTGGGCCTTCAAGAACCCGGATAGCATAGAGCAGTGCAAGAGGGAAGGGTTTAGCCAGAAAATGCAAGAGCAGAAGAATGAGGGCTGCCAAGTGTATGGTTTCCTAGAGGTCAACAAGGTGAGAGAGCTTTGGCTGTGAACCTGCTGCATGATGGTGAGGACTGTGAAAATGCAGTTGGGGTGTTCCTCTCCTTTTCCAGGTTTAGATGTGTCACAGAGTAACCTCTGAGATCTGCAAGGTCCTTACACCTGTCATGGGGTTCTGGAGAAGAGTCAGGAAAAGCAGTGGGAAGAGGCTAATTCTGGTTTGGGTTGTGTGAGCTGGTAGGAAGCGTGGCAGCTGGAGAAGTTTATTGTTTTTTCCCACCTGGGTACTGAGTCTTTTTGCTGAGATTTCTGGAGGAGGAGAGGCAGCTTCTTTGAGCTTGAATTGTCCCACCTGCCCTTCCAGTCCTAAATCAGAGCCCACCAGTGGATGCTGGAGATAGCAGTAACCAGCAGCTTGCCTGCAGAAGTCCTGGAGAGAATGAAATGTTACCTTCTTTAGAAAAACAGTGGAAGCAAGACTATTGGAGTTGGTTGTCAAAGCTGAAAATGCTGAGAGGTGGCTTTTGCAAGTGGTGTTTGAAAATGTACAAGATGCACCACATAACTGTAACTACCCTGCCATTTGGCAGGTTACCCAACCCAGAACACACAGGTTACATCCCCAGGTGCCTTCTAGAAGTCAAACCCAGGCTGTTTTTTTGTTTGTTTTATTTCAAACTCTTTTTTTGTTTTGGGTTTTTTTCATGTTTTTATGCTCCTCCTGGAGACCACAGTCTTTATTTCTGGGAAGTAGATTTTGTATTCACAAATCCAGACCTTGGGATTTGAGCATCACCCTGGGTATTGAGCTGTTACGGGACCCTCTCTCACAATGCATGATGAGCAGGAATATTCCAAGGGGAATACTGGGGGTAGGAAGGGTCCAAGTGTGGATGTCACTGGGGGAATTTCCAGGGACTGTTTTTAGGTACTTGGAATTTTGCCCATCTTCCTTCTCAACAGGTCTGCAGTTAACAAAAGGCTGGGTTTGCGCAGGCATTGAAGGTGCAGTGTAGGATATGACCCTGGGACATTTATATCTTCCAGGGGAGAGCGTATATGACTGCTAGTGAGTGTCAGGGAGGATTGGCACCTAATATCCACCATTGCTCTCAAAGTCCAGGATTAAATTTTAACAGTTTCTCTTTTCGGGTTTTTTGTTGGTTGGTTGGTTGGGTTTGGGTTTTTTTTATGGTAGGTTTAGTGCTTTATTTTTGCATGCAGCTTATTTTCATGGGTGTATATATTGGATCATTGTTGAGTG
Organism: Campylorhamphus procurvoides; assembly: GCA_013396655.1. Taxonomy (NCBI): domain Eukaryota; kingdom Metazoa; phylum Chordata; class Aves; order Passeriformes; family Dendrocolaptidae; genus Campylorhamphus; species Campylorhamphus procurvoides. Next base: position 816,629 of record WBMV01003759.1, on the reverse strand, counting down.
TTTTGTGAAGTGTTTTCTTACCCTGCTCACTCTCAGTTACTTTATCCACTCCCTTTCTTTGATACTGTTTTGTATTTCCTGCAGCACCAGTCAGTTCCCTCCAACTGGAAGTTAATTCCTCCTTCTCCCCATTTTGATGTCCACTAAATAACCTGCATAGAACAGCTATTATCCACATCAGTATGTAATTAATGGATTTCACCATCGCTGCCTGTGAGGAACAGGGGAAATTGATACCTCTCTTAGGATAATGTCTGCTGACACTGTCACCCATGAAAATTACTTGTTTGTGTCTGTCTAGTCTAAATGAAAGCTTAAAAATCCGAACACCAGTACTTTACTTACACAGATGTGGACCCTTTAATGAAAGGTTACTTTCTCTTGTAGGTAGCTGGAAATTTCCACTTTGCCCCAGGAAAAAGTTTCCAACAGTCTCATGTACATGGTAAAGTATTTTATTTTCCTGCTTGTTACGACTTTTGGCTTTCAGGTGTATCTGACCATTTTCTTTTAATATCTTTACATTGCTATACATAATGACAACATCACTGCTTCAGTGGGGAGGATGCTGATGTTTTGTTACAGAGGTTTAGAACTATCATGGACAAACAGAAAAGTGGTTTCTAGAGATGCTGTCACATGGGCGTGGAAGAACCTGGAAGGGGATGTTTCTGGGCAGTCCTTCAGTTCTATGTAACTTTGCTGCTCTGCAGTAAAACAACCTCAAGTAAGGAGTTCAGTCCAGGACTTGAGTACCAGTACGTCTGGAAGGGGTATTTTCTGCCATTCAGGACTTTCAGGGTAAAATTTAAGTTGCCAGGGGCTTCCTCAGGTACATATATAAGTACACAGTGGCCAGAACAATCGTAGTTGCTTATAGAATCATGGAATGGTTTGAGTTGAAAGGGACCTTTCAAGGCAAACTAGTCCAACTCCCCTGCAATAAGCAGGGACAACTTCCATGTGACCAGGTTGCTCAGAGTCCCGTCCAGCCTGGCCTTGAACGTTTCCAGGGATTGGGCATCCACCTCCTCTCTGGGCAGCCTGTGCCAGGGCCTCACCACTTTTGGCACATACAGTTACCTCCTTATATCTAGTCTGAACCTACACTCTGTGAGTTTAAAACCATTAGCCCTTGTCCTATCACTAGAGGCCTTATAAAAAAGTCCTTCTCAGTCTTTCTTATAGGGCCCCTTTAGGCACTGGAAGGGGCTCTGAGGTCTCCCTGGAGCCTTCTCTTCCCCAGGTGAACTCCCACAGTTCTACCAGCCTGGCTCCAGAGCAGAGGAGCTCCAGCCCTCAGAGCATCTCAGTGTCCCCTCTGGACTCACTCTGGCAGGTCCACACCATTCCTGTCCTGAGGACCCCAGAGCTGGAGGCAGCCCTGCAGGTGGGGTCTCTCCTGAGTGGAATAGAGGGGGAGAATCCACCCCCTTGCCCTGCTGCCCATGGTGCTGGGGACAAGCCCAGGATGCAGGTGGTTTCTGGACTGCACATGGCTGGATTGTGTTGAGCTTCTCGACCACCAATACTCTCAACTCCATCTCCCGAGTACTGGTCTTGACTTGTTCATCCCCCAGCCTCTGCTGATACCAGGGATTGCCTCGATCCAGGTACAGCACCAGCACCAGCCTTTGGTCTTGTTGAACGTCATGAGGCTCCCATGGCCCCACTTCTCAAGCTTATAGGTCCCTCTAGATAGCATCCCATCCTTCAAGCATTTCAGCCTCACTGGTCAGCTTGATATCATCTGCAGAGTGGCTGAGGGTGTAAATGCCACTGTCGATGTCACTCATGAAGATACTCAACAGTACAGGTCTCAACATGGACCCCAAAGGGACACCACTTGTCACTGATCTTCACCTGGACATTGAGCCCTTGACTATTAACTGCCCATTGGATGCGATCATCCACTGAACATTCCACCCATCTTTCCCTTGATCAAGGCTTTGAAGCTTGAGATTTCACAAAGGTTTCACAAAGAGCTTTAATTTCAGCCTGGGTTTCTTCTCTCACTCCCTCCAATTTAACCTGCACCCCTGAGGGAAAGGTTATGGGAGAATGCAGATGTTCTTGGCAAGAGAAACCAGTGCATTTGGTGAAGAACAAACTTTTGAGCACAGTTTCTACAGATGAAGAAGCACTTTTGTGCAAACAGCAACAGCAAAAAATGCCTCTTTTCCCTCACAATATTGCTTGCCCTTAAAAAAATATTTCAGTTATTGTGGCAAAATGTGCCTTGTGTGCTTCAACTAGCATGACAACAACAGCTTTATTACAGCCAGATTGACAGTGTCACGGCATGTATCCAAGCTAAGGAGGAGTTTCTCTGCCTTGCATCTGCTCTCTGTAACAGGCAGGAATGCAGAGTAGCTGCCTGAGAGCAAGTACTTTGTGTACAGAGAGGAGGGGATGAGTTCAGGAAAGCTCTCAAATTCCATGTCCCCCAGAAGGCTTGCACAGCTGAATTGAAAATTCAGTGGGAAAATATAGGTAAAATCGAAAAGGATTCTGTAATTCCTGCCAACCTGTAAACCACATCCACTCATTTGCTCCCCCTGGCCTCTTCCTCTGTGGGAAAAGAGTGTGTGGCCACTGTGTGCTCTCTCCCTGCCTCTCAGGATGTCCTGGACCTCTCCCGTGCCGGGCTCAGGTCTTGTCTTTCCCTAGCAGGAAAGTCACAGCTTCTGCAGATGGTCGTTTGTGGAAGCCATTCAAACTTTGAGCTTCCTTGCAGAATTTCTCTGAACCTCTTTCAGTTCAGCTCTGTCTGCAGGTAAACCAAAATTAAGGTCCAGTCTAGGCATGAGGTAGGTAGTGACCTAATGATTTCCTTCCTTTTGTTCTCTTGCTTCTCTTGCTTTCCTAGTTACTTGTAACATGTGATTTCCCTTTTTACTCGGCCTTTTCCTTGGCAGTGTTTTCATGGCACTGAGCAACAAACAAGGAATTTTCCCTGAGCTGTAAGGGAAATGGACAGCTGAGAGCTTGGTCATTTTCTTGTCCATACCTCAGTATAACCTTTCTTCATAATCCTTTGGGTTTTCTCCCCCTTCAATTACAGGTAAAGAAGTTGACTAATATTAAAGGACAGAGATGTGTGAGATATTTCCAGAACTCACATGGCAAGATCTCACTTGGATTGTTGTTCTGCACAAAAACTTAAGTGTGTGTGATGTTTCATCACTCTAGTAAGGTGTACAGTAATGCTCAGTCACATTAATACATTTAACAGAATGTCACACGGGATAAAGTTGAATGTCTAAGAGAATTCTGGATATTCCAAACTATTACTGTCAAAAGTCACATTAACAATACACTAAAAATAACAATTTTACTCAACCTGTTTGATGCAGAACTGTAATGACAGACTGTAGTTTTGCTCCTTCCTTCACTTCCCTACTGATACAAATCAGCAGAGACTCTGAGGGTGAAGAATGTCAGTACTATGGAAAGTTCAGTCCATTGCACTGCTCTCCTTGCCTCCTACTGGAGTAGCTGTACCACCTTTGTACAGTTGATGGTTGGACCTGAGTCCACAGTTTTATTTTCTGGTGCTTTTCGAATACTGAAGCTTGCACACCAGCTTCTCACTTTCTTGTTCTGTTTTTCTCTCCTTGTCCTGAGGGTGCCTGTTGTTTCACAGATCTCCGGCCAGTGAATGGGCACAGGCATCGCTGTGACAGTATCAAGGCCCCTGTTCAGCAGCACTTTGTAGATATGACTGCAAATGTAACCCTGATCTGAGGTTCTGAACCCTTGTGTGCTTGGTGTTGTCCTCAAACTGTAGCCTCACTCCTGGGGAGAAGCAAGTTGAAATGGCTTGTTTCCAGAGAGTAGAATAAGAAGAGAAGACACAGGGCTGGTATACATGCAAACCAGAACCAGCACTACATAAGGTGTAATTTTATTTCTTTTTAGTTATTTACCTTCAGTTATGTGTGGAACAATCATTATACCCTTTCATTTGCATAAGGAGGCTGAGCACTTCACTACTAGAGGTATTGCTGCAATATAGTTCTGGCTGTCTTGCACTAAGGGAGAACCAAAGCCAAATGTTTCAGTCTTCTGTTCCAAGCAGGAGAGCCTCAAACTCTGCTTATTCACTTGGTTCTAGCTGAGATTGGAGTTGCTTCACTGTTGCCTGCTTAGGCTTTAAATCGTAAACTGAGATTTTAGGAGAGAGAGATGAGGTTTGGTTTATGCAACGTGCTACAGGTTTTGGGGAAGTTCTATCTTTGATTTCTGCCTCTGTAAGGACAGTCCCCAGCACCAGCTGTGCCTCTTTGTGACTCTGCATATCAGAGCTGTTTTCTTTGCAGCAGTTCCCACCTTCTGTCTTCCCTTCCTGTGTCAGAGGTAAGAGGAGGGGTTGGGTGCTCTAGCTGTTGAAGCTTTTTGATTTGTGGTTCAGGGTCTGCCTGTGCCTATCTCCTGCTTTACCTGCTGTGGTTGGCAGTGAGTTTCCCCCTAGGGAAGAGTCCTAAGTGGTGGGTTTTCCAGGAGACAGATGATATTCATAGCACTTCCTTCTTCCTTGCCCTATTTCTTCTAGTCAAGGGAAAGCTGAGATTTATTATTTTCCCCTTATGTTATCTTTGGACCATTCTGTTGGTGAGGTGCCATCATCACTAATTTTTAGAGAAGATGTTGGCCATCGTGCTTTTTTGACAGTGTTTCAGGATTACTTAAAATGTCTTATGAGATTCCTTCAGTTCCTTAGAAAAGAAGCTGCTGTTAATGGCAATATTCAGGATGTTCTTTGTCCTGAAGACACACTCTCAATGGGTGTGACAATTTCTGTGGGTGAAGCAGTCTGTATGTGGTCCAGATTTTGTGGCTTTCTTACACCCTACTGGAGGAACAAAGTGTTTTTGAAGATGCTATTTTTGACATTACGATTTGTTTTCTCCTCATTTGTGGTGCTGATTGTGGAAGATAAAACATAGGTAAGCTGCTCTTTGAGATGATGATGGTCTTAGAAAAGGAGCTGCCTGTTTGGAGCCACCAAGCTTTGGTTAGAAAGGTGTGGACCTTTGTTAGCTCTCTAAGAGCACAAATCCAGTGGTCAGTTGTAATTCTTCATTAGTATTCGGATTATGTCCTTGAAGGAGGGTTTATGTCCTTCTCTGCTAGAGATTATTTGACAGGCAGAACCTATTTGAAGGTCCTTGGACACTGTGGATGACCCCTAATAGCCTCTCTTACTTTAGATACTTTTAGATGTTTTGATTGCTGATTGCAAAAGGATACCAAGTCTTTGACAACAGGCTGATTGTAATTTTTCAAGTCCCTTCTCATCTTCTCAATGTCAACCAAGAGCAAGTGACATTAAGTGTTTTTTTTCTGCAGAGACTGCAGCCTCCTTCTCTGGTGGTTTCCTGTAGCCTTAGTAGTTGTGGGCCTGTTACTATTGCACAGGCCTCTACAGATACCAGTTCCTTATCTGAGCTTTTCTGCCCATCAGCATTCCTGAAGAAAAATGATGTGGGACTCAATCTCCATCATTCAAGGATGCCAGTTCAGTGTGGAGGAAATGCAAATCCTCTGTTGATCACTTGTACAGTATTCCCTCCATAGAAGGAGTGTGTGTGAACTCATTCTAACTTCTGTCCCAAAAGCAGTGTCTGCTGGGGAACTTTTTTGATCCCCACATTGAATACAGGAGGCTGAGTGTCTTGCTTCGTCCTCAGAATTGCTAAGGACTTTTCATTTTATGCTGGTGAACTCTTTTCAGAGTTTGGTTGTCTTGGTGCTGAAGGACATGAGGTCTCACCCATTTCTGGTGGACAAACTGTTGTCAAGTTATATGAAGTCTGTTTTGGAGACCACAAATGTGACATTTTCATTTGTTGCTGCATGTCATCCATTGGAGCTGAAGTTGTTGGGAATACCTAACATTTGTTAAGGAGCCCTTTGGAGCAGCCACATCTTCTCCATATCAAATCCCTGCTATTGTAGAAGCATCACCAGAGATATAACATGGGGCGAAGGGGATCAAAATGGCTCTGTGAAGGATTTGCAGGCCCAAAAGTCTTTAAGTCCCTGTAAATCTATGACAGTTACTGATTAGTGTTCAATATATATATATATTGCACAGCGTTGAGTATACATGAACAGGCTTTTGAAATAAGAAAAAAAAAAGTTTTTTGAGATTGTTTTTTGAGATACAATGTCCAAACATTCATTTCCCCTGTCCCCCATCCTTCCTGGTACTCACCTTTGTTGGGATCTTGCAATAGAGTGAACAAAACCAGCCTCATGGTTTGTTACCTTCTCAGTGCAACAGGTGGGGTGAAAGTAGCACAGGATTGATTAAGAATAAAACTGTTAGCCACCTTTGAATGTTAATATGTTGTGAATGTAGACCTTGAGTACATTTCTGGATAACTTTGATTGCTCCTAAAATGATCTTATGAAAATTAAAAAAAGAATCTAAATATAACCTGCATTGTTGTCTGGCATGCTGCGTTAGAGCTCACTTAACACAGATGCACATCCCACTGTGTTTTTGGTGATTAATTCCTGCATTTTGGGTTCTCTCTTACGCTTTAAATGGGTGCTTGGCCATCTACAGTCCTTTAGCAAGCTAGGGAGCCATTTCATATGGCCTAGAAAGTGCGCTAGCAAAGATGGTACTCTTCCCCTTTTGGTATGAGTTTGAAATGCTACTCTTCCTGAATCTCTGTATCTTTTCATTATAAGGACCTGAACATTTCTCTTTTCTCTCCTACTCTGCTTGTTTTTGCAGTGCACGCTGTTGAGAGTAAGTGTTGCTGTATTCTTTTCTTCCTCCAGAAAACTTTACTAGAGTTAACATAATTTCTGTTATTTGCTGTGCCCATAATTCTCCTTTGGGAGGAGCTGTTGATGTAGGCTGGGATTTGAGAAGATTTCCTGGAAGCTAAAAGGAGAGCCATCCCAGGTCATTCTTCTCTGGTAAATGAGATGAAAAAGGTTGAGAATCTTTGTCTTAAATGGTCTTAATACCTCAGTGTTGGAGATGATGTCTTGGCAAATGTTTAGCTGTACTGTGCAGCTAATGTGTTGGAGATGCTGACATAGAGAGACTTCTGCTTTTTCAAATCAGATGAGAGAATTATCTCATTTAATCTCATTTGTAGACTAGAGAATTTCTCCTGAGAATTTATGCACCAAGCCTGCTCATCTCTGAACAGCCCATACAAAGTTTTCTGAGGGTTTGTAAGGGCAGTCGTGGTGGCTGCAGGTTGAGATGTGGTGTTTTGAGGCAGTAACACCTGGCAGAGGGCTCAGACTCTCAGCTTTGCTCACTCCTTCCCTGAGCTGAAACGTTTTCTTTGTTGCTCCCTGCCTCATTGCCCTCGTCATGATGCATCCTTTTGCCACTCATCTTCCTGCCACTGTGCTCCTGTAAGATACTTGCCTCCATAAAATTCCTCCCCAGTTTGAAAACTGCTGTCCTAGCTCACCTTGGAGCAGTGTGTTTGGGTGGCTGTCTTTTGTTCCTTGGACTCTTCATGTTTCTGTTGACAGAGCCTGGGTGGCCATAAGGTCTGCTAATCCCCTTTCAGGGGTTCAGGACTGAATTTTGGAGTCTAAGGAGGCCTTGTAGTTGCTCGGGGCAGAAATGCAAGATGGGGAGAATTCTTCAGCTAGAGAGCAGTTGTTGAAACTGTGTTAACCAAAACAGTGAAGAAATCTTGGTTCTGTAAAAACAGACAGAGTTCTTGACAAACTTAGGATGTTTACAGGTCTCTTTATTTTGCCTGACTGGGCAATTAACTGTGGTTGGGGAGCTGAAGAAACGTGTTTGTTTCTTCAGAAATAACAGTCTCTGGTCCTAGGTGACAGTCTCCTAAGGATCTTCTGTTCTGGTTCTTCCTCTCGTTTCTTCTCTAAGCAAGCTAAATATCCTGTTGGTTTATGTTAAGCAAGCTGTGGCTAGCTAAACATTTGTGTGCAGCCTAGAGGATGTACCCCTGGGCTTAGCATAATCCTCAGTCATCAAAGATAAATAAACCTGATGGAAGTCTGTTTTAGAAACTGAGCATATAAATCATTTTATTACAGAGTTGTAAGTCGTATTTTGGAGAGGAGTTTTATAAAAATTGGTGTTTTATCTGTGGAACGCATAGCAGAGCACTATGGGGACAACTTGGATAGCCATAACTGTTACTATGGGTCACACAGGATGTGAATCTAGTGTAACAGGTTAATTGATGCCTGGTCCTTCCCAAGTGCTGCCCTGCAGTTTTTCTGGTACTGTGCTATTCCTCTAAGTTTTGTCCTCCTCACTGGTCCCCAGCTCAGTGTCACACATGTGACTCCCCAGGCCATGAAGCTGATAAACACCATGATCCTGCAGATCCCAGGCAATTTCTTGCCATTTTAGGTCTTGATGGAAATGAGAGGTATATAGCTAGAATATGTATATGTATATAGCTATAATATATATAGCTAAAATGTGGTTGACAGATATGCTTGTTATGACAGTGTGATGTATATTGTTAAACTATTTTTCTGTTGCAGTTCATGATCTGCAGAGCTTTGGACTTGATAATGTAAGTGGTTCCAGGGTCATGTTCTAGTTCTCTTGGTCTATTTTCCTTCTGGATTTCCCTCCCATTGTCACATTGACATCCTGGTGTACTGCTCGTGCCACATTTGGCTTTATGGGTCTGAGCAGAACCTGGGACCTGCTTTTGCAGAGGGCTCTGAAAAATTCTGGGTCGTTGCATGCTGCTTGTCAAGCCTGTTCCCCTTTTCCTGTACCTTCCTTGCTCCTTAATCTGTACTTCCCAGCTTTTTAAGGCTGACATTTTCACAACTGCTTTTGGATCTGTTGGAGTTTACCTTGTGCTGGCAGGAAAGCAGATTATGCTCATACCTGTGCCACCAACACAGCTGACACCGTGGTGCTCATGTGGCAGGGAGAGCAGTGGGTGGGAGAGCCTGCTCTGTACATGGGAGGGAAGGGCACTGGCATCTGGGCATTTCCAGCAGGATAGGGAGAAATTCCACATCTTGAAATCTCCTACGAATAAAAAAGAAGAGCAAGTATTTTATTGCTAGGATGCACAGAGGAGAACCTGTCTCTGTTCTAGAGCCATGCTCAGAAAAATAGACAAATAGTGAACTTTACGCCCCTTACCTTGGCCCTCGTGTGCTGTACAGTTGTTTGAGTTATTGGCATTTCTGTTTCAGATCAATATGACGCACTATATCAAACATCTCTCATTTGGAAGGGATTATCCAGGCATTGTGAACCCTCTGGATGGGACGGCCGTCACTGCACAGCAAGGTAAAAGCCAGCTGAGAGGAATCTCTTGTTAAGTGTCTGTATTAATAAGTGTCAGAAAAGAACAGGAGGAAAGTCCCCAGTTATAATAAGAACTCTGACAGTGTTGTGTAAAACGTGGACTCCTCCACCTTGTGCCCTTACTGGAGCAGCTGTCTCCATTCACGTGAAACAAATCTGCCAACATGTTTTGATTCTGTGACCTTGCTGAAGGATCTCTCTGTTCAGTGTTCGTGGATGCACAGCAGCAGGCACAGCACATCATTATTAGAGGCCTACCAAGGAGGGCCCTGTCTGACTCTCATGCAGTGGAAAAGAACTAGAAGATCCAGGGCAGAGAAAAAAAGCCTAATCAGTAGTTGCTGGAGGACTGTGGTGTCTGCCTGACCTTGACATGCCCAACAGCAAGAGCTTGAAGAGCTGCAGTGAAGTTGAAGTATTGCTGATCTCTTCTAGATACCTCCAGGTAGCTGGCTTCACAATGAAAGGAAATTCTCTCCTCATGCTCTGGTGGCATGACTTTATTTCCCCAAGCCTGCTTGTGTGCCTTTTCTGGGAAAGATCCTCACCTCAACTTACATGCCACTGCACAGTTATTTTTTAGCACCACCAAAGTCTGCAGAATTTGTTTTTGCTGGTACTTGGTGCTGTATGTTATAAAACTTGAAGAAAAAAGTCATTTGCTTTGAAGTGGTGGTAGAATTGTTAGTCCCACCTGCATCCTTTAAATTCTTCCTTTTATTCTTTTAAATTTTCCACCCTGGATTTTGATTCTTGTACCCAAATCAGGGGATGGTGCCAAAAAAATTACAGAAAAATTAGAATATGTCATACAGCTCAATGCGAGTATGATGCTGTAATTAGTCTGTGGAATACCAAATTCCCTGAGACAGGGCCCGTAGCTGGCTGGTAAAATTCTGTCTGTAAGCTGAAGCTTTTCATCCTGATCCTCAGAGAACCAGTTGGCAAATTCTTCATATATTAGGACTGAAGACATGCTCCAGTTAAGAAGTGGGAGAAGTAGATTGCAGCTCATATTTAAGTTTATTGCAGCTAAAGGTATTATATGTGAGAATTACTTCTGTTATAGAAATGGATGAATAATCTTCCCCTCTAGGAAATTTCATAGAAAATAGGTTTTCTTAGCAACTCCTACATTCCATTATCCTTAAGAGAACTAAAGGAACAGGCTGATATGAGGCAACAGACCTGAGAAGGGGTTCTCCTATTTTTTTCTTCCCCAGTTCAGATCTTCCTTTTCGTTTCCTGATACAATAAATTCGCAGCTCCTACAGGAATAAACTGCAATGTTAGTTGCAGTTGATATAGGATACTCATTTAGAACTGTGTTTTCTTGTTTCTTGCTATGTTGTTAAAAAGAAGAATTTTCATGGACTAGAACAAGAATTTTCAAGAAGTTTTACCAGTAAAACTGTAGCAAGATAATTGGTTTGTAGAAGGTTTTCCATTTAGTTGAGGCCAAATTGCTGGTGGTTTTGGTTTTGGTTGGAGCTGGAATGAGATTCACTTTGGCAAAAGGAAGACTCATGTCAGGCAGTTCTGTCCTTGAAATCCTCCAGCAGCTTCTGGGCAGAGATATTCCCTGAGAAGCTGAAGAAAACCAGTTTGTGTCTACCTGACCTGTCAGTGAAGCTTTCCAGCTCATTTTGGGTATTAATTGTGTCTCTCTCTCTTTGCTTGTAGCTTCCATGATGTTTCAGTATTTTGTCAAAGTGGTCCCCACTGTGTATCGGAAAGTAGATGGTGAAGTAAGTACCTTTTTTTCTGTCACTTTGGCAAGTGAAAGCCATCACTTTCTCCTCATGTTCTTGATGCTGCCTGTGACTGTGGGTCCAGGCATGTTGCCAGATGGATACTGGGGGCTGTGCTGTGCACTGAGTGCTTGGGACCTCCAAATGTGGAGTTTGGTACAGAGACTGGGATAGTATCTTTCCCAGCTTGGATTGTAATTTGTGTCAGATAGCTTATTAGGGATGAGAGAACATAATTTAATTTTACAGAACCCCAGTTTATTTGCTATAAGAGTAGGACTGGTGTGAACAACATGTAGAAGAATGGCAGGGCCCAGAAGGTTGCTGGAGGGTGATCTTTCATGTGAGGATGGGCAATTTATGTCCTCCTGCAGCCCTGGCACTTTCCTGCCTTTATGTATTATTTCCTTTTTTCTCCCTCTTGAATAAATACAACTTTCTGCCACCAGTGCTGTCTCCTGAAGCATGCTTAGCTGCACTGCACGTTGACAGAGGATGACATGCATGTGGGGTTGAGAGGCACAGCAGAGACCAAATAGTCCAGCCTGGGAACTGATGCCTCACTCATCCTTTGACTAGATGGGGCTTTTATCCTGTAGTAGAAATAGACCTGATCCTGACAGGGCTCTTCATGACTCTTTATAGCCACTCTCAGGCCACCCATGAGTGAGTGGGTGGGGCTGTGCTGGTGTGGCTCACCAGACCCATGTTTTAGTTGCCTCTTCTTATCCCTGTTAGCAGAACAATGTTTGCTGTCTGCTTCCTGTGTTTTGTAGGTGGTAAGGACCAACCAGTTCTCAGTTACACGACATGAGAAAATAGCAAATGGGCTACTGGGGGACCAGGGTCTGCCTGGTGTGTTTGTGCTGTATGAGCTTTCGCCCATGATGGTGAAGCTGACAGAGAAACACAGGTAAGAGCCATTTCAGTCTGGTTTGTTCACCCTTCATTGCTTTGGTCATTTTGCATGGCGGAAAACTTCATCCTTGGACAGTGTAAATGGCCTGAAAGTCTTCCCAGCCCCTTCCCAGTCAGTGAAGAGGAAGAGGTGCTCCCTGAGGCCCTTCCTCTCCGTGTGAACAGCAGTAAGGGACTGAGGTTATTGTTGTTACTACATGAAGCATTTTAATCCAGTATCAGGATGGGAAAAGGAACTGGTGCAGGGAGCTGAAGTCTGATATAATGGTTCTTGGTTCAGACTAATTTTTAGTGGGAAGACTAGATTTACAGGGCATACCCATGTTCCCAGCACCTGCAGCAGCACCCACGCTGATCCAGCTGGTTCCTTGCTCTGCATTTGCTGCAGCTTTTCTGCATCTCACACCCAGTGTGGAACCTCTTTCTTCTCTCTGGGTTAATCACTGGCGTGTAACTGCAGGAGAGTGAAAGGGGTTATAGCTGTCTGGTCTTTGAGGTTCATAGTGGGGGGCAGGCAATGTCTGTATCTTAAAATGCATTAACATGTACTTAGGGATTTAATTTTTGTGTTACAGCAGCCTGCTGTGCATTCTGGCTGGGTAGGAATGAATAATGTCTTAGGGATTAAAGTCCATCCTTTAGATTTAAAAATTCAGTACTTGCTCTTCATGCTACTCAGTGCTACTCAGTAAAAGTATCAATGACAAACTCCATTCTGTAGCCAATAGAGGTTACTTAATTCTTAAATCTGTGAAATGTCAGCTGTGAGTGTTTAGGTAAGACATACTTCTGAGGGATGATGAACATTATGCTAGTTATGAATTAGTTTTTGTTAGTTAATTGTTATTTACCTGAGCTCATGTTAATTGTTCTAATTCTAGGTCCTTTACTCACTTTCTCACTGGAGTTTGTGCCATTGTTGGAGGCATATTTACAGGTATTGCTCCTTTCCATCTTTTTTCTTTCTGAAGTGTTAACATTTGCTGTTTTACTCTTTCTCAAGTCTGCATGCCTGGTAATAAATTCCTGTGAGATGAGGAGAGATGATTTCAGCAATCAGGAGGGGATATATCCTGTTCTGCATAGCCACAAGAGTGGCATCAGATTATAATTAGTACTGCAGACTTAAAAGAGGCTGTAAATTATGTAGATCAATGATACTATTGCATTTCATTAGACCTGCAGACCTGTCACAATATTTCATTTGGATGCTCTACAGAACATTTTGTTTTCAAACAAAGCTGGTTTTCACACACCATGTGAATGCATCTGTGCTGTTTTCTTGGCCAGCTTGGGTCTGTGAGCAGATAGTTGCTTTCACGTGGAACCGAAGCCAGTAAAATCTGTGCACCCAGATTGCCATGGGTGTAATCATCTGTGAGGTTTCAAACTGTACTCCCAGATGTAGGAGCTCCAGGGAGTGCTCTGGAGGGACTAGACAGTGTCCTGCAAGGACAGGCTGTGGCTGAAGAGCAAGAGTCCTTCTCAGTGCTGGCTTCTGGAGGAGCTAATCAGTATCTGCTCAGCTTCATGCATGGGACAGAGCCCAGCCTTGATGCAGCCTTGCTCTCCAGGTAATAGCCTGGGGTGCTCCTAGACAGAGATGTGGCTGTTAATTAAGGGCCAGCCTGGAGATGTGGCCAGGGCCCCGAGCAGCCAGCTACTGTATCATGTAACATCTGTATCACATACCTAGATCACATAAAACTTTATCTGCAAGGTTTTCCCATCGCCTATAGTGTCACAACGCTTAATTAACCTGGTACTGGTAAACAGAATTTCTGTCTGCAATGAATTTCACCCTGTTCCTATATGGCTTTCAAAAATCACTCTCATGACAAAGGCAGATATCCTCTAGCGCTGACTGGATTTGACAGCCAGTTCACAATGTTTGCTGCCATACACCAGGCTCAGACTCTCTGTATTCTAGAGGTCAGATCAACTGGTGGCCACTAAGGCAAGTGGCTTGTACAGCAGTAGTGTGGCCAGCCAGGACCAGGGCAGTGATTGCCCCTGGGCTGGGCACGGCAGAGGTACCTCAAATCCTGGGGTCAGTGCTGGGCCCCTCACAACAAGAAAGACATTGAGGGGCTGGAATGTGTCCAGAGAAGGGAACTGAGCTGGGGAAGGGTCTGGAGCACCAAGAGCAGCTGAGGGAGCTGGGAGGGACTCAACCTGGAGAAAAGGAGTTTCAAGGGGGACCTTCTCACTCTCTGCAAGGGAGGAAGCTGGGGCAGGCTTCCAACAGGGCAGGACGAAAGCAAATGACCTCAAGCTGTGCCAGGGGAGGTTCAGTTTGGATATTGGGAGAATTTCTTCACAGAAAGGGTTGTCCAGCCCTGGCACAGGCAGTCCAGGGCAGTGGTGGAGTTACTCTCCCTGGAGGTATTTAAAAGACATGTAGATGTGACACTTAGGGACATGGTTTAGTGGTGGGTCTGGCAGTGCTGGGGGAATGACTGGACTCGATGACCTTATGGGTCTTTTCCAACCTAGATGGTTCTATTCTATACTAAAGAAGTCAGCTGTGTAACAGTTTTTCTGTGACAACATCAACAAGATTCCACCAGTAGAATTTCTGAGGGAAAAAACCCACAAAAGAGAGTCATCTGAAGCGTTACTCATAGACCAGATAGCAAGTCCAGTAATTCGGTATTATATAGTAATAACCAGAGGACTCAATTTCCAGTGTAGCTGCTACTCTTTATGTAGTATTGAAATGTGAGTCTTTGTGTAGGGCCAAGCAATCACTTTCTTAATCCTTGGATTGAGACGTTGAATAAAAGGGAAAAGAACATGAAGCTTCATAAAAGCATTGAATGAAAGGCTCTCTGGCACCCTGTGTGCCCTCCCAGGCAAAAGCTCAGGGTTCCTGTCCTATGAAATCATAGATGCAAGACTGTCTGGGGTTTGTAGTACAGTAGATCCATTCTGAGTTTTTCTGTTGTCCCAAACAAGTACTGAATTAATAGGCTTTTTCAGGGTGGGGGACACTTGGGGAAAATACTGCTGAGAGAACTACAGGCAGTGGTTAGTTTTGCTTTGTGTTCTGGGTGGGTGTGCATTGCAGTTTCTGATAAAGGGCAGCCTTGGAGGGCAGCAGCTGGTAGAGTAGCTTGCTTTTGAGGTTACTGGGAAATGAGCAGGAAATGGGAAACCTGGCCTTGGCAAGCTGGGTCAGGGCAACAATGTGGCATGAAGCTTTTGGCATCAGCTTCTTCTCCAGGCTCTTCTCACTCCGAAATAAGCACACATGACTCAGCCTGTCTCATCTTTACTTCTGTAAGAGAGACCTTTTTCTGGAGAAGTGTAGTCACCTCTGCAAGCTGGGTCATGTCTGTCCTAAGGAGATGAGGACTTTATTCTGAGGGGCAGCAGCTGTTTTGTGTCAGGGAGAGTTGGGATTCCTTTCCACTGTCAGAAGAGTTTGTGCTTTCTTTTCTTGGGAGTTGTTCTCTCTGAGGCATGTCTGACTTGGTCCATTTGTTTTTTCCTTTTAGTTGCAGGTTTCATTGACTCCTTGATCTATCACTCAGCACGTGCCATCCAGAAGAAAATAGAACTTGGGAAGACAACATAAATAAGCAATGACCTCACCCCCCCAAAAAAAACACTTCTAAGGAGAACTAAACAGGCTTTTTTGAAACACAAATGGTCTTCTGAGTGCACAGGAGAAAAGGGTTTTTTTCCTGAAGAACATTTCCAGATGGCCCCAACCACTCTTGTATTACTGTCCCCTCATTCTTTGGCATTAATTTGTGGATGGAAGGCTTGAACCTTTCTGCTCTAAAGATTAGCCATTGTATCTGGCAGTGCAGACCCTACTGTAAAACCCCTTCTGTGTCAGTCCGTGGTCATTGAGCTCTGCCCCCCTTCCCAACAGAGATACTGGAGATGGTGCATTTTGTTTGCCTCCAGGAATAAAGTACTTCATTGTTAGAAGACCTGTGATGGATTGAAGTTGCCATCAAATAAGCTTTCTAGCAACACCATCTGGGTATTTTATTTTTTCTTCAAAATGTTCCTGAGTGTGCTGATGCTGTGTGCCAGACGTCTATGAAAATGTGCTGAATCCTGTCCCTTGCCTTCGAGCCAGCCTGGGCTACATGGGGAGCCTGAGGACTTTGGATGTGCTTTCTGTTCTGGGGGCTTGCAATTGCTCTTATGAAAGATGCAAGTTGATGTTTCAGGAAAAAAAAGTGTTTGGAATTTCAATTGATTTTTAAACTGGATTGGTTTTTTTCACTTTCCCTTGGTGTATATTTTGAAATAAAGTCCATTCTTTGTTTGTTTTAGTAAAGCATTTACAAGAGTAATTAAATTATTTGAACTAATACTCATACTGAAGTGGAAATTAGACTTGAAAGACACACCTGCCTTGTGGCAAAGTAGGTAGAGATTGTGATGAGGATGGGGTTTTTCTTTTAAGTTATCTATATGAGTAAAGTGCTTGATATGTGAAACCACATTGTGAGGAATTTGAAAATAATGAGGAAAAAATTTTTGTGTATTCTTGCTTTATTTTGAGGTAAGACAGACTTCTTACTGTTAAATCTCAGCTCTGGATTTGCTTTTGGTCCAAGCAATTTGTCCAGCAGTGCAGGTAGAGTATGAGAGGCACAGGATCAGATGCTGCGGGGAGAAACTGTTTTATAATTCATTTGAAAGTATGGTTGGTTGGTTGGTTGATTTTTTTTCATTAGTTGAACTTACTTATAAACCAGGGAGTATAAAACCCTGGTTTTTTCAACCATGGAGAGAAGTAATTTGAGGTGTGGGTAAGGAGACTCATTCATTTCCAAGCTAGAATACTGAAAAACAGGTTTGTTTTAAAATTTTTTTTTACAAGGGTATTTAATGAATCTTTGAGTCGGGTTCATCTGGTACTCCTACAGTGTGAGGAAGGGAACATAATATCTATATGTTTCATCAGGAACAAAGAGTGAAGTAAATAGCTTCAATTGCTTATCAGAGCACAGCTTTGTAACTAAATTTGTAAGAATAGTCAGGAGGGAGAAGGTGAATGGAAATAATGCAGCAAGAGTTTAACCCACAGTGAAACAGTTATCAGCTACTGGTTTGTCCTTGATAAGAAACCAATTACTTTTAAACTTTAGAAAAGCATTGGAGAGGATTGCCCAGAGCACTGCTGAGCACCTGGAGAAAATGGAGGGAAGGTGCAATACTCAGACTCAGAAAGGGAAACTGGAAGTAGTGAAGAAGGAAAATGAGAGATGCAGAAATGGGGATTCTACCTGGAAAGGCACAAAATCAACGATACTAAGAGGTAAATAATACCAGCTTCTGCTGTCAGCTGGAAGGGTATGAGTACAAGAGTTCTGGTGATTTTAATAATATAGTAATTAAAAAAATGGATTTTAATAGCCTGAGTGACTAATAGCCATGGTAAAACTGAGTCTGGATCAAGGATATTTGTGACTGAAAGTGGTAAGAGACATCCTGCTAACCCTGCCCTGGAGGAGAAAAACCTCCTTTGGGGCACTCAATCTCCGGGGTCTGCAGTCTTGTTTCACAGGTGGGGCTGAAATGGTGCCCTTCTCAAAGTTGTAAGGGGTCAAAAAGGAAAGCAAATAACAGATAAAATGTTAATAACAGGTAAAATTAAAGCAGATAACAGATTCACGTGCATTTTTTTAGTTTATTCAACATAAGATCACTTCTGCTGTCATTGATTCCCTTGTCTTCTGTCAGCATGTTTGATTTTTTACTCTTATCTTACTCTTCTTGATACAACATAAAAAATACTTCTTCAGTTATAAAAGGACAGGAAGGGGAGATGCCCCCCTCACCCTGCCCAAAGAACAACCACAAACCTCCCTGAGAAGCCCTATGTGGGTGGCAGTGTCAGCTCTGCCGTGCAAACAGCCACACTCGGGTGACCACTGTCCACCCTGGCACTCAGCACAGCAGCTCACGGGCTCCACCACCTCCCCTTCCTTCCAATCAGTGTGGGTAGAGCTGTGCCCACCCTGTTTCCAGCTAAATGCAACATCCTTGGTGCCACAGAATGACACCTGCAGTGCCTAGCTGGTGGGACCAGCACAGGTAACACTGAGACCCTGGGGATTGCAGGGGCTGTGAGCCCAGGTGGTGGAGTGGAGCAGAGCTAGAGCCAAGACAGCTGCTGGCAGTACAGGGGCTGCTCGTTCTCACCCAACAGCTCGGCTTCAGTTTCTTGGAAATGCCTCATTCATAGAACGAAATCCTGCCTTCATCTGCCAGTCTCTTAATAATGCTGAATTCGACATCAGCGTTGTGGACCCTTGTCCTCCGAAAGGCTCCAGCCCAGTGGTTTTTCTCCCAGTAGTGGTGCCAGTTCCCTTCTCTGTCTGCACCGAAGCCAAACACGGAGACCTGTGCATGTGGCAGCAAGAGCCATCACTGTGCAGGCTCTGGGGCGCCCGGGAATGCAGGCAGGGGCAGAGCAGGGGTGGTGTGGGGACAGTACCCAGCCCGTGGGCTGTGCTCACCTGCTGGCAGGTGTGCAAGGCGAAGAACAGGGCTGTGAAGCCGGTGGAGGGGTAGCGCCCGTGATGCTGTGTCCACTTGTCATGGATGTACTTGAGAAAAGCTGGGCTCAGGATCAATACCTGAGTGGGGAGTGGAGGAGCTGTCAGGTGCTCTCCATGCTGGAGCAGGACAACCAGCTCAGCAGAGCCCTGCCTGCCCCAGGGGAGCTGGAGCCCACAGAGCCCTTACCTTGCTTCTGTCAGCTTTGATGAATTGTTTAACCCTCATGTATGTGCTGCAAAAGCAGAGGCAAGGAGTGAACATGTGGCACTGCCACTGCTGGGGCTGCCCCTTTGTTCACAGGGGGTATCTGTGTCCACCAGCACCCAACCCTGTGGCACCCCCAGGCCTTTCGGCTGATCCAGCAGCATCACCTGGTCTGGCTCTAGGAAGGGACACATCAAACCCATGGCCCCACAGGAGGGACAGCCCCATCCTCCTTACAGGGGTGTGGGACTGCAGGTTGTCTGAGCCCTGGGGGGACAGGTCAGTGCCCGCTACCCCAAAATGCAGCACAGGGGGATGCTAAGACCTCCATCCAGGACTCTTTGTCCCACGAGAACTGTGGTGCCGGGGCTCCAGTGAGGCACCAGGGCCCCAAACCGCACTGTGACATCCACAGGGTCTCCAGCACAAGAGATGCCAACCCCCAAATCTGACACACCGTGTGAGCTCTCCAGTGGAGAAGGCACTGGTCACCCACTGCAGGTCCAGAGGCTTGAAGGGGACAAGGACGAGGTGGACACCAGGCGCAAGGTTCACTGCACTCTCTGGGTACATGAAGTGATGGGTTGTTCTCGTGCCAACATCCATCTCAAAGCCAGTGATCTTTGCTCTGTTCATCCTAAAGGACAGCAGGATGGTGTGTCCCAAAACAAAGGTGCATGCTGTGCTGGTCCCAGTCTCCTGGTCCCATCAGGCAGGGACAGCATGTCACCCTGGCCAGCAGCAAAGAGTAGACATGGGTGACCCAGAGCCAGTGTGTGCCCCAGAACAGAGGGCTCCAGGGAGCAGGGTCAGCAGCCACCCCTGTCACAGGGTTTGTGTTGGCAGATTTCAACAGTGTGGCTGGGGCGCACCTGGGTGCTGGGAAGTCAGGCAAGAGACCAAGTCCCTTCAAGTAACCCACCTCAGCACCCAGTCATGAGCATCAATTAGCAGCCCATGGCTGGACCCCTTCAGCTGCCCCGAGTTCCCCACTACTGCACAAGTCCTGCAGTGAGGTGGGTCCCACACATCCCTGGTTGGGGCTTGAAGGACAGTGAAGAGTTGCTGAATTATGGCCTGGAGCTGGACACCATTCGTAGGACCCTGCAGGGTCTAGGGAAGCAAGCACAGTGACATGCAGCATTAGACCCCCCGCCAGTAATCCAGAGACAGAACCCCACTCCTCTTAGCAGAGCCCTGAGAAAATATGAAGAAACAGATGGGATATTAGGACATGGGATATACATGGGAGGTGAGATATGCAGAACAGAACAACGGGCAGTGGAGGGGAAGGGGAAGGAAGAACTGAGCTGGGATCCCTGCACACACTTCATTCCCCACCACATCTGTTCTTGGCCATGCCCCACTGCAAACAGATTCAGGGAACCAGGGAAGAGCCACACACTCTTGCCCACGTCCCCACTCACCAGCCACCACTGTACCACATCTGAGGAGAGCTCATGGGCTGCACCCGTCAGCAGGGGCACCAGGGCCGTCTCGTAGCGGGCACTGAACCACACAGAGCTGTTGGCTCTGGCAGCGCAGCGGGCAGCAGGGGTGTGGAGGAGGGAGGGAGACCAGTGGACAGGGCTGAGGCCATTCATGGGGGCTCGGAAACATTGCCACAGGGCCAGCAGCAGGCACAGGGCCAGCACCACCTTTGTGCACCTCTGGTTCAGCATCCTGCGTGCCACCTGCAGTGAGATATTACAGAGATCAATGACAGTGGCCCCACAAGAGCCGTTCTCACCCACCCTTCCTGTCCAAGCCTCCCAGGGCACCCCTTGGCTGCTTACACACCTTGAGGGACCTGAAATAGCCTGATTTTTGTTTCCTTTCCAAACTGTTCGATGGCATTACTGCTGTGCTCTGTTGCTGCCGCTGCCACCAGTTACTTAGGGGCAGGCAGGGCTGGCTGGCAGCATGTGCTCTACAAAGGGCTGCTCTCTGCCTGCAACACTTTTAGGGTCTGCAAACTGACCTTGCGAGCAAGCTCCAAAGCATCATCACCCTGGCCACAAGCTAAACCCCACCCTCGTGTCTGGAGCAGTGCCCATCCACCCACCAAGTGGGTCGGATGCTGCCAGCAGGGCCCTCCCCACCAAGCACCTCCCGGCCATGCAGAAGAGCCCCCCTGGCTCTGCCCAGCTGAGCACGTGCACGCACTGTGCAGCTCCTACTTGAGCAGCCCTGGGGTTCTGCAGCTTCAAGGGCACCAAATCATTGCCAGGAAGAACATTTCGGTTCTCTGTCTAAAAGCACTCACATAAACATAAAGCCAGATGGAAAAGGGTTTTCTTGTCCCCAGGTTGTTCATGAAGTGCTCAGTGACTTAGGACTTTGTTCCTGTGGGCTAAGGCAAGAGTGAAGAGCAGAGTTTCATGCACAGCCTTCATCCCAGGGTCAGAAGAGAACACAGTGGATTTGTGGAGGTGTCCCCTCTGTACTGAGAAAGTTGAAGGAAAGAAAACTCCTCCTGTCCTCACAGGAGCACCATGTGCCTCCCCCGGTTTCCTGAGCTGGGCTGTGTGTCAGCACTGGTTCCATTTCTCCACGTGAACAATTTTCTGCATCTCCTGCAGCATGGATGCCCATGCTCACCATGGTGTCCAAGCTGCTACACTCAAATCTGACCCCCAGGACGTGCCCTAGCAAAACTTCTGCCCCTGGAGGTACAGGCAACCAGCAGAGATGGAACAGGATGGGGGAATTTGCACCATCCCACATGGCTGCAGCAGGTTGTGCTCCCTTTGTTCTTCTCAAAAGCCACTGAACTGTCACCTCATATTGAAAGGGAAAGGACACACGCGTCATCAGCAGCAATACCAGAAACCCAGATGTGGGTTCTCCCAAGCAGGAAGCTGCCAGGAAACACTGGCTATTTTCCCCTCAGGCTCAGGGGGACCCCAACAGCCCTGGCACCCTCCCTGCTGGCAGTCACAAGTCCCTGTGACTTACCTTTTTGCTGTCCTGCAAACAGCCACAAGCACTGCTGTGGTGGAGGCAAAGAGCATCCATGTGATGTATGCATCAAGCCAGGTGTGAGCAGTCCCCTGGGCTGGTTCAGGCACTCGTGGAGCCTCAGGGATTTTTAAGCCACAGCTCATGGAGGGGTGGGAGAGGGCTGGGGTGCTGCATAAGCCCAGAGCCAGTGAACACAGCGTACAGAATATTTCACGCAGTTTGTTGCAGACACCCATAACTGGGGTGGGCAGGGCTCCAGACAGAGAGAGTTGAGTGGCCCCATCTCCCTGCCTGTGCCCTTGTGCAGCCCTTGCTTCATGGATGGGACCTCTCCACGTGTACCCACACCACCACAGCAGCTGTCCCTGTGTCCATAGGTGCTCTACCCTTGGGGTGCCACAGCCCAGAGTTACTGGTCACAAGCCACCACACCCTAGCTATGTGGCCCCTGCACTGGGCTGCACTCCATATCCACAGGCCTGTCTCTGTTCCCGCTCAGCCCCAGGAACACTGCCAGGAGCTCCACAGTCCCACAACTGGAAAAGAGCCTCTCCTAGTCATGGCCTCTTTGGTCCCCAGCCAGTTCCCCCAGGCCCCTCACCTCCTTGGAGGAACGCCACAGAGCAGGGACAGAAGGTGATGCTTCCGGGCTTGGTGGCCTCTCCAGGGCTTGTTGCAAGAGCAACTGCCATGGGAAGAGGAAGTGTTGCACCATGACGTGGGGGAGAACAGCAGATGGCCCAATGAGGTCAGGGCTGCTGTCACTTCTCTGGCAGTACCTGCCACTCTGGCATACAGCACAGCCCCCTCACACAGCCCAGCACAATGACAGTACCCCTGGTGCTGAATGCCCTGGCCATGTTCCCAAGGCCAAATCTAGAAATTCATAATTAAAAAGTTCCTCTGAGATTGGGAGAAGCTGCCTGGAGTGGAACTGCCTTCCTGTCTCTGTGTGCCCTGCTGGGATGACTCACCGACACCAGCAATGTGGAGCTCTCAAAAGCCTTGTGCATCCAGCTCCTCACCATGTTTCTTTTGCTCACCTGGATGGGATTTTGGCTCAGAGAGGACAGAAGACTGTGAAATGTGCCTTGGCAACTAGAAAACACAGCCAGTGGAAAAGCAGTATAAAGCTGAACTGTAAGTAATTTTATCCTAGGGGAGGTCAACACTTTTCTTTCCAAGGTTTGCTGCCTGAGGTTTGCTGCAAAGATGAAGGATCTAAACATTCAAAACAGAACAGCCCTGTAAAATACAAAGAGCCAGTATTTATTAATGACAGGTTCAAAGGGCCTCTGCACCACTGCTGGGGACCCAAGTACCAGAGGGCAGTGCCCTGAGCTGCCACCGAGCACATTTTCTGGATCACACACAGAGTGGAACACAGGTGGGAGGAATTAGGGACAGCACAGGCTCTGTGATGCTGGCTTCACAGCACTTGTTTGCATTCCCAAGCTCCAGTGTGCTCAGCCCTCAGCAGAAGTGCCTTTCCCAGGGCATTGCAATCAGCACGGCTCCACTGCAGCTCCAGAGCCCGGCAAGGCACAGCACTGCTCCACAGTGCTGCCACTTCCATGAGCACTGGCAAAGCACGGAGCTCCAGGAGCAGAGCAGGGAGATCCACAGGTGGCAGCATGGACAGGGCAAGGCAGGGCCCAGGCATGGGGCAACAGAGTACACCAGGGCCAGTCTGTGCACAGGGCTATGGCTGAGGCAGGAGCACAGCTGTGGAGCCCATGGGCTGCTGTGTTCTCGCCTTTTGGCTGGCTGAGAGATTCTTCGAGACAGCCCAGAGGAGGGGTGAGCTGGGAGGATGGGTGCTGGGACAGCAGAAGTGAGGAAGACAGCACTGGGTGAGCGTGTGGTCCCAGCCTGCTCATACCTATGAGGCCTTGGTGCAGATGGGAGCTTGAAAAATTGCATTTTAAGCAGCTCATGAGATCTTCCTTCTTGAATTGAAGCAGCTCCTACTCACTGAGCACGTGAACAAATGAAGCAGGGAAAACACCTTGCCTCTGAGGCTGTCCTTCAATCCACCCTTTCTGTGGGGAGAAAGGAAGGAAAAGGAGCGGTGAGCACAGCACAGGGGCATTCAGGGGGATGAGGAACTGGACTCATAGCAACCTCCTCTGATTGCCAAGGAAAAGATGGAGAGACAGATGCAGAGCAGGAGACAACAATGTGTGCAACAGTCATGGGACAGAGGCAGGAGGTGTATGGAGAGGGGATCATGTACATCCAAGTGCCAGTTACATACACGGGTTCACTCACCCACCAGCTGCTGTCTTCCTTTTCAGACACCACAATGACCTCGCCTGTGTGGAAAGTCAGCTCATCTTCCCGGTCAGCACTGCATTCATAGAGAGCACGAACCCTGCAGTGCAGCTGTCGATTCTGCAGGAAGGAGAGAACATCATCAGATACTAAAGTAGCACCACTCTCCTGATCCCAAAGCCCCTGGCAAAGGTGTGAGGAGCAAGGATGAGAGACTAGGAGGTTTCCTGTTCAGAGGGCAGTGCAGAGGAAGCAGGTCATCTACCAGGAGTTTGGGTGGGACAGGGACCCAGAAGATGCCTCCTTCTGCTGGAGCATCCTTCCAGAGGCAGCTGCTGCTCTGCCCCAGGACTGTGGCATGTGCAGTGCAGGGTATGGGGCACCTGACCTCTCAGGGCAGGTCTCTGTGAGAATCAACAGTGCTGCTCACCACAACCCCAAGACCAAGCAACTCAAGCGAGCTGTCTCTAATGAACAGGCTCTGTCTCTGCAGTGTCATCAGGGAGAAAGGTGTCCCCTGCAGCCCAGTGAGGCAGGGCCAGTGTGGACACTGCACTCACGTCCATGTCCAAAACTGCACTCTGTGACCTGCCAACAACCTGAAATTATGAATAAGGCAGGGGTAGCATTCCCAGCACTTTGCAGGGAGACATCACTGCCAGGGAATCACAAGAATGCTGGAAGGCAAGTTGCTAGGGCCATCACCAGCTCAGGTCAAAACTAAAGGGGATAAATACTGGCAGATGTGGGAGCTGAACTAATCCTGGCCACTGGCCACCTACCAAACTGCTCCTCCAAGGAAGTGGGACATCCCCAGCATGGCCAGAACATGGATCTGGCTCCTGAAGGAATCGGTGTAGACCCGGCTGTTCCACTTTGCTGGAGCCAGATGTGCAGAGGGGGTCCATGGCTTTCAGGGCACCTACAACACAACCAGACTGGTGATCTGCTCACACCTTTCATCACAGGTGGACAACAGCAACCACCACTCTCATGCAACATGGTGCAATATGGTACAGTGTGGGCAGCAAGCACACCACCAGTCTGGGAGTTGGAAAGGGGCAGGATAGGGACACAGTGGAGAGGGGAAGAGGACATGGCCATGAAGCTGAAGAACATAACGCGGAGTCTGGGGTGAGACGTGTTTCCAGGAGGTGGGAGATGTGCATCTCCAAGGTGTTCCAAATGCTGCCAGCCCCAGGAAACAGCTGCCATGTGCCTGGCACCCTTCACAGCCACAATGCTGTCCACACCACTGAGCTCTGCTGGGATAAGGCTGTTCGCTTGAGGCACCTGGAGGCTCCAGCTGACCGGACCTCCATCCTGGAGACCCTGGGGCTACTTCTGGCAGTGCTCACCTATTTGTCAAAGGGCTGTGCTATGCAGGCCCCTGCCTCAGTCTGCCACCCTGCCTAGGTGTGGGAGGGCAGGGAGCATCCTTCTGCCAGAGGACATTCATGGAAATAAACCCACTGCCTGATAGATGGGGACGGGTTCATTCCCTTCTCCAAATTCAGCATCTCCAGCAGCCTAGCAAACCCCAGAATAACCCTGGCCTGGAGGATGTGATGTCTAATAGCCAGGGTTTAGGTAGGCCCCTTGATGTTCATCTGTGGGCATGACACCCAGTGTTGCAGCTCTCCCAGACCATGTCCAAGCAAGAGGCCCCACTGGCCTGATCCATGAATGAACCTCAGCCAGACAAAGTCACCAACAACCTGACCTAGGGCAGGTGCTGAGCTGCAGGTCCTTCCCACCAGCACGGTCTGGCTCCTTGCCCCTCCTGAGCCCATCCTATCCTTACCTGCAGCCTGGCTGATCAGACTGGGCTGCTCAGAGCCGAGCAGTACCCAAGCTGCTGGCTCTGAGGATGCCAGCTTGTGCTTGATGCTCAGGGACAGGGCTTGGCTCCTCCTGCTTCTTGTGTCCTCAGCAGAGACTGACAAGCCAGTAAGGAAGGGTGAATATGTCCCCTGGAGAGCTAAACCCAGAGCAAGACCAGATCGGGGGTAGCAGCAAGCTTGGTGCTGAACAGGGCTCCTGGGCAAAGCTCCAGGGGAGAATGAGCATAGACGCCTGGGCAGGGATTTAGGGACTTTCTCTGCTTGCAGGTCTGACTTGAGAAATGCATCCAGTTGGAAGCAGAACTGAAACCAGCAGAGAGGAGGTAAAGCAAGACCTGCTGAGTCTCGCAGAAAGTGGAGTGGACTCTTGGAAGTGGGAAAAGCCACAGGAAGGCTTGGTGGGCAAAGGACAGTGGGAATTGGTCTGGCTAAGGAGCAGAACTAGAATGCTGCTGCTTTTCTGCCTGCAGCTTTGCCTTCCCAGTTCTGTCTTTAAATAAGTGCTACTCCGCCTCTCCCAATAGCACTGGGGAGGGGACAGGGCATCCTCATGGCAGCAGTGGGGAAGCCCCAAGGGCACACACATGTTGTGCTGCTCTTCAAAGCAGGGATCAGCACTAGGTCAGTGCAACCAGCACAAGCCAACCTTGGCCCCTCAGGGGCAGAGGCCCAAAGGGCACCCCAGGGCACCAGACAACCCCTCCCACTGTTGGGGCACAGCTCCCTCCCAGGCCCCGCTCTGCCCATGGGGCCAGGCTGCAGCAGCAGCAGCTCACCTTGCCAGCCCCCACAGGACCCCACCACAGGCTCTCACCTGGCTTTGCCTGCTGGGGCGGGAGGGGAGGTGGATGGGAGGGGGCTGGCGGCACATCCAGTCTGTGTAGGTGGGCAGCTGGCGAGGGGCAGGTGTCCAGACCCCTGTGCTGGGGCATTGCCTCTGCTGCCTCCGGCCTGGGGACAGCACCAGGGGGGTGGCAGCAGCTCTGGGAACAGGCAGATCCCCTCTTCTCAGAACCCAGCTGGAAAAGGGGATTTCCTGGTTAGATGTGTACAGCCGGGCAGGTACAGGAGCACCCATTTCAGCACAGTGGGACTGAAGCAGCAGCAGCACACATGGCCCTGACCCAGCACCTCTCAGGACCTCACCTTCTCATCCAGGTCTTCGTCACTCTCAAACATGTCATCTTGTCCCAGCCACCACTCATATTTCAGATGGACGTGGGGGTTGAAGTGATTGCTCTGGGCCTGCAGCAGCTGGGGCATAGAGGAGTTCCTTGAGCACCCACCAGACCTGTCCTGCCCCAGCAGCTCCACAGGCTCCATATCCGACCACCCACCCAGCAGGGCAACACCTGCACCCATGGGCTATTGCCAAGGTCTCCAAATGCACAAATCAGGACGTGGCAAAAGCAAAGCTTAGACTTGCTGAGGAGATGCATAGCCCCAGTACAGATCCAGGTGCCCCTGTATGATGCAACCCTTGCCTGGCCTGTCCTAAACTGCCCTGTACCAGTAGGGCCAGCACCCACCACACTGTCACTGGAGATGCTGAGGGGCACAGGTGGCCCTGTGGACATGTCCACAGGGGTTCAGGTCCCCCACTGCTCTCTGCTGCTGGGTCATTTCCTGTAACCAGAGGGGTGGTGGGACAGTGCCTTACCAGCTTTTCACACAGGGAATGTCTCATCCTCCTGGCAACATCCAGGGCTGTCTCTCCTGCTTTGTTTGCTGTGGGGGAAGTGGCACCTTGAGGCCCATGAGCCCATGCTGTGCTCAGTGAAATGAAGAGCTGTGCTGTGTTTAGGGCATCTGGCAAAATAAACCTAAAAGAAGGGACAGCCTACACCCAGGAGCAGAGCAAAAGCTCAGACCATTAGCGGATGCTGGTGGGAAGATGAAAAACATAGGAGTTGAGAGACACAGATAAGGAGAGAAAGGAACAGGAGTAAATCAATGACTTGCAGAGATGGGACTGGATAGAGAGGGCGGAGGGACAGAAGAGTCTCATTGCCAAAGCCTCAAGGCTACAAAACCAGAAGAGGAGACCATAGAGAAGCATCCCTTCTCCTTTGTGTCACCACAGGGAGGTTTGGGCAGACCCAATATTGTGTGCCCTGATGCCTGATGGACACTCAAGTGCAAGAAAGGTGTGAATACAAGTGCAAACAAGCCACAACCATTTTACTTCAGTTTGACTTTAAACTACAACCCCTCCTGCTGCTTGGAGAGCAGCAACATGAGACTGGCTGCGCTCACATGGGCTGGGAGGGCTCTGGGGAAGGGAGAAGGTGGGAGAAAGGAACAGCAAGAGGTCTGTACCCAAAGGGCCTGCAGAGCAACCCCAGACCAGTGGTGGGGCCTACACTATGGACTGAAGATTCTTGAGGTGCCAGTGGTAGCCAGTAAAGGCAGGTCAGGCACGGCCATGCCCAGCGTGGCCAAGCCAGTGGGAAATTTGGCTGTCAAATCACTGTGAGATCGGGGGACACACACCCAGCTCCTGCTGCTCTCTCTGTCCTCCAAGGGGCTGCTGCTGTGCTGCCTGGAATGGGAAATGGGAGCATCTCAGGAGTTTCTGCATGGCAGAGCAGCTCAGGCAGTGTTTACCTCACTGGACTCTGCCAGCTTGGTGAGCCCACCCCAGTGCAGTCCCACCAGGCCTGTGGATGCCCATCAGGGAGGGGGACAGTGAAGTGGGGCAGAGGCACGAGCTCTATGGGTCAGAAGTACCCAAGGGCAAACTGGTTACTCCCTGGAGAGCAGAGAAGACCATCCCCTGCTCTCAGTTGGAGAGCAAAGTCACTGCTTCTGTCCCAAGCTGTTGAGAGCAGGAACCTGTGAGATGTGGTCACCCCACTCACAGAGGACCACGTGCACCCCAAACCAGCTTGTGAGTGCTGCTGAGGCTGGAGAGCCAGGCGAGAGCAGTGGCAGAGCAGGGCACCTTGCTGGAGGTGAGAAGAGCCTGGAGCTGATGCTACCACCCTGCGGGCAGGTTTCCCCATCAACACTGTCATCAACCCTCCTCCCCCCAGCCACAGCCAGGAGTTCTGAGCACTTCAGCAAGGCCAAGAAGGTGTTTCCAAAGAAGAGCTGAGTGTGTGCATGGGGGGCAAGGTTCCATGGCCACTCACTGATGGTGGTGTTGGCTTTGGCCTTCAGCAGCAGTTTGACACACTCTGGTTTGTTATGAGAGCAGCAATAGTGCAGTGGTGTGTTCCCCTCCACCGTCTGCTGTACCAGGCTCCTGCTGCAGCAGAGGGGCACAATGTCAGCATCTCTAGGAAGAGCCACCTGCCACAGCCACAGCAAGCACTGCCTGGTGCTAGCACATTTGTCCTGCTTCCCACCTCACCTGGAGAACATGTGGTCACCACCTCAGCCCACAGGGGACAAGGGAACCCCTCTGATCTAGGAGTAGTTACCTCCAGCCCAGTCCAAGGCACATTTGCTGGCAGGTCTTCCCTGCTTATTTTTCTCTTTTTTGGGGAGCATTTTGGAGAAGGTCATGAGTCTTGTTTCTTTCATTGACACAGCTTAGGCATGACAAGTCAACTGAGTGTGATGAACTTACCTGTTCTGGACAAGAAAATCGACAATATGCAAAGAGGTTTGATCAGATAAAAGCACTGCCAGGTGAAGAATTGTCTCCTTAGGTTCCTATAACCAAGAATAGAGCAAGGATGAGGCTGTTTGCCTGCAATGCCACTGCAAACTGGTGCCCTGTCCTTCGGGTCTGTCCTGACACATTTAAAATCCCCAAGAGATGAGAAAGTTTAACTGCCTCTTCAGCATTTTGCTCCTTTGCTTTGAGGACACCCACCAGCAGCGTGTCTGCAGCTCTGGGAGTTCCCTAAATTCCTAACACCACTCTCTTCTTCCACTTACAGCAAGGACCCACGCTGTGGTTTTGCAGGAAGAAATGCTGCCCTGATTTTTCAGCTTACAGTAAGGCTTGGATGTCCTGAGGAAATCCACTCAGAAGTTTACAAGTAAATTTCAGTTACAAATTGGCCTTGGAAAAACCTTGGGCTTGTGGTTTTGACTCCTGTCCCCTCCACACACAGCACAAGGAGGCCTGTAGGGTCACAGCCAGAAACTCTGCTGTGACATTCCTCACCCACCTCAAGTCTGCCTGTTGCTCCCAGCTCATAGAAAGCAGCATTTTCATCAGAAAACTGTTCCCTCCCAGGCATAGGGACTCTTGTGGAAAGGCTGGAGGGCAAAGCTGTTTGCCATGTGGGCTGGTGGGATGGGTGGCCATACCTGCAGAGGGGCCAGCACAGGCTCACTCAAGTCCACGTTCTCTGCATATGCTTGGAGCAAAGAAAATACGTCCTTGTCCTTCACAGCTCGTGGGAGGGTGGAGAACTGAACAGCAGGGCTTCTCTTGGCATATTTCTTCTCAACGTATTTGGAAATGATGAAATTTTTCCGAAAGGCCCTTGCAGAGACCAGCCAAATGAGAGTTAGGGGCCACAAAGCAACGTAACGTATCAGGCATATCAGCGAGCATATCAGGGCCCCCTCCCTCCTCTGCATCCACCACCTTCCCTCTCTCTCCCTCAGCCCTGACAGGCAGTTTAGCACCTCCTCTCTGTCACATTCCCCAAACTCCTCTGCTTGAGCATTTGTAACAACTCTCACAAAACACTCTGGTTTTCTTAAAGCTTTCTCTCTGCAGTTACATAATTAAACAAGCCCTTGGCTTTCATGCATTCCAAGGGTCAGAATCAGCCTCCTGTGTTTCCTTCCAGCAGGGATCCTACTGCCTTCATCCAACACCCAGAGGTCTCGTACTGGCAGAGACAGGAAGGGTTGGTGCCTCTCCCCCTCTCCCAGGCACTCAGTGCTTTCCAGAGCCTCTTCCATCACTTCTGCTCTAAGATGAGGAGACCTGACCCCTCCACCCTTCCTGGGTGGGAAATGCTCCGGGGTGCAATGGGGAATCATATACAGTCCTAGTGATGCTTTATCCTCTCTTCTCCCTTTCCATCCTCACCAGCCTCGACCCATCCTTTGCCTCAGACTCCTCTGCCCTCACAGTTCAGTACTGGGTTCAGTTCCCTGATGGTGAGAATTAGGAGGAATAGGGGAAGGAGCAGAAATCTCAAGGACTGGGAGATGCCATATCGTGTAACCTGGCCAAGAGTATCCATGGGTCAGGAACAGCTTCCAGACTAGGACTGGCTAAGTAAGCTGGGACTCTCCCCCGGAGAGGTTTAGAACAGCAGAAGCAGTTGCCAGCCAAAGGATCTAGGGTGGCTGCAGATGTCTTAGGGGGCAAAGGAGTGCTCCAAACAGAAAAGGTCATTGAGGGAGAACTGAATTACTAATTTCATGCAGTTTTAATTTCCCCAGGACACAAATGAAAGAGTGGATCTGGCAACTTGGATCTTGACCATGCTGTTCCAGTTGTATTTTCCTGTTCTCCCAGCACTCTGCTTCTCTCTCCCTGCTAAGTGCCATTCCTTATTCACCCATTCACTGTTGAGTAGGTCCACACTGTCCAAATGGTATCACAGCCAGGATTTACAGGCTTGTAATGGAACCTAACCATGCTTGATCTGCCTGCCCTCCAGCCTCCTGAAAGTCCCCGCAGCCCTGACAATGTTTCCCAGCTCTGTTTCCCCCAAGAGCTCTGCTGCAGTCCAGGTCCCTGGCACACAGCCCTAGAGAAGCCCCCAGCTGTTACTGGTACCAGTCATGCCACCAGCTCTCTGCTGTCCTCTGCAGAGCCTGGGGGAACCATCCTCAGCAGATCCCTGCTCACTGTGTGTGCTGATCCCACCAACCCTGGGCCACTGTACACAGCGAGTTGCTCTGCACCATGCACATCCCTGCCACCCATCCCACTGAGCCCTCCTGCCCTGCTGATGTGCAGCCAGGGCCATTCTGCTCTGCAGTTGCACTGGGGTTTTGATGTTCCCTTCTTGCCTTCTATTTTCCAACACTAACTCCTCAATCTTTGCCCTGACCTCAAGGCCAATCTTTGAGCTATCCTGCTGACTTTTCCTCACTCTCCTTCTCTCCTTTACCAAATTTTTCCTGCTAGGCTTGATGAAACTGCTTCTAAAAAGAAGTGGTAGTCTTGGGAGGAGCCTGAGCAGCACCATGTGCCTGGTCACTGCAGGGAGCACACAGAACTGTGTGCCCATGGGTATGTAACTTCCCACAGAAAAACAGCTCTTGCAAAGCAACTCACACGTCACTGTGAACTGTGGGCTTCAAGGAAAAGTTGTGGAGATTTGCTTCCATGACATTGTTAAAGCCGGAGTTGCCGATATTCCTTGCCAGCTGCAAAAGAGCCAAGGAAGAAGTGACATGGGACGTGCAGCAGCTGTAAGGCACAGCCTCAGGAGAGGCAGCTCCAGGCCGAGATCCTGGCCAGGCATCAAGGGGATGTCAAAGGGTACCAAGATGTGTGTTCCAGGTGGCTGGAGGCTCTGTTCTGCCTCCTGTTGCTGACAACTCCCAATTCCAGCAGAACAACCAACCCAAGCCAACTCCTGGGCTCAAAGCTGGACAAGAAACAATCCCTGCAAAAAGCCCCATCCCCTGCCCTGCTCCCCACCAGCAGCTCCCATCACATCCCGACCAAACCCATGAACCTTGGGAACACTGTATCCCTAAAGCAGCCCATGCAAAGTCTCCAAGACACCACTGTCTGCCCCATTGCTCTGCCCTACCCCAGTTCCAGCTTGGCCCTGCCCCATAGCTCCCCTGCACTGGGGGACACGGATCAGGAGAGGGGACTGAGGGTGACCCAGCAACAGCAAAATGACTCCTTCCTCTCCTCCCTGAAGATGACAATTCCTAACATGTTAACTACTAAACCCTGGGAATTATGGTGGGTATGGGTCAGTTTAACAGGTAAAAACCCCACAGAATTAACACAGTTTTAGAGAGGGTCCACAAAACCATGAGAGGCTTGAGGACAGAACACCCTACCAGCAACTCAGAGGTCGTCAGCTTGTCCAGAGACAGCAACTGGATGCGGGAGATGTGCACACCCATCTCTCTGTGAATCCTAGAGCACTTGCTGCAGATCAGGATGCCCAAGTTAATGGAGAGCCAAGAGGTATCTGCAGGGACAAGACCACAATGCTTGTGTGCATCTCTCACCTCTCCCTCCTGACGGCCTGCCACCACCCCATGGCACAAGCTCCCCAGCAGGACAGAGGGAGAAGCAGGACCCCAGATGCCTGTGGGTCTTCAGGAGCTGGATGCCACAGGGCAGAGCACAGCCCGTGCAGGGGGGAGGAAACACGAGGGCAGGGAGTGCCTCTGGACCATGGGCTGGCTGTCACCTGGGGCAGAGCAGTCGCAGCACTTGCTGTTCCCAGGCATGCCTCTGACCTCCTCGATGATGGCCCGGGCCAGCTGCTCCTGGCTGCTCCCCGCTCCACCCTGGGGCTCGCTGAAGGCCATGTTCAGTGCCTCCTCCCTGCTATTGCTGAGGACTGACATCCAGCTGCACAGGCAGGAGGCCGATTAGGAGAAGGGTTCCACGCATTTCTGCTCAGACTGCAGGGCAAGGACAGCACCAGGGCTTGTCCCACTGTCACAGGGGACATCTCAGTCTTTCCCAGTCTGCACAGCAGACACCACACACAAAGGTCCTGCCCAGGACTCCACCAGCAAACTGGCTGCCAAGAGCCTCCACCGAGCTCCATGTGCTCTTTGTGGCTGGCAGTTCCCTGGGGGAGACTGGGCATCGTCAGGATGCAAAGGGCATCAACAAGGGGCTGCCCCATGCTGCTCAGTTAGCCAACAGCCTGGCTCATCTTTAGAGCCAGAGGAGCTTTTTTGGCACTGGCAGTACTTACGTCACACAGTCCTGCTCGTCCTTGGCCCGGAAGCGGAACGTGCGGTTGTCTGAAACACACAGACCGACCTCCTCTGACACCCTGCCTGCCCACCTTTCCTGCAGAGCCTTCAGGGGAAGGCACAACAGCCCTGAGCTGGGCTCAGCAGGTCTGGGAGCAACCTCCCAGATCTGGGAGCAGCTGGGCCGACAGCACCTCCCCACTGCACCCCAAGCAAAGGGACCTGCTGCTGTACCAGGAAGGAGGGATGCAGGAGTTAGCTAAACTGCAGCCTGGGAACTACACCTGTGTGGTCTCCTCACACCCTGCACTGCCCCACAGCAGTGTTGGCTATCTCATCCCGTGTGTGTGCAGCACTGCTCCTGAGCAGAGCTGCCCCCTGGCACCATTTCCCCAGAGTAATCCCCCAAGCTGGTCCAGAACTGCAGAGCTTCCCCTCATCCCTGCCCACACTGGCTCTCTGAGCCCCAAGCAATGCCACAGCTTCAGGCCCTTCCCAAAGGATCCATAGGGCAGGTGGCAGCACGCACGGGAAACCAGATCGAAGCATTTCTTGTCATCCCCGTTTGGCTTCACTTGGCAGGTCAGTAAATTCAGCTTGGCTGGGGGCCGGTTGAGCTGCAAGCAGAATGAGAAAACACTTCAGGGCTGTGGTCCTGGGGGTACAAGCACCATCTGGCTCTGGAGGTTTTGTCTTTGGCTCAGCTCTCAGGAGCAATGCGAGAAACACTGACACGGACCTTTTCTTTCCCAACAGCTACCCCATGCTTGAAGCCAGGTGCCCAGGCTCATTCCCTCCATACACAAAGGCAGGCAAGGACCTCCTGTCTTTGTCTAGCACTCCCTGGGTTGCAGGGATTTCAGTCTTAAGAGAAAGGCAGCCCAGCCGGGCAAGCTGCAATCACGAGGGCCCTGACAAGCCCCAGGAAGCCACTGGAGTGCCTGGCAGCAAAGGCTCTGCAGACCCTGCAGAGGCAGGCAGCAGCTTTCAGTAGAAGCAGAGTGGAAGAGGCAGTTCCTACCATGCTGTGAGAGATGGTCAGGTAGCCATTGTTGATGGTGAATGTCCTCTTCTGCCAGACTTTTCTCAACCTGGATATGAGTGAAGGGTGAGCTGAAGGACATGCATGCAGAGGGGCAGCTGTGCAATGCAGCACAGCACTGGCAAAGGCAAGGGCCATGCAAGGCCCAGCACAGGCCCACAGCTCTCACCAGACATGCAGCTGGGCTGCCACACTGGGTCTGTTACTCTCTGCTCTGAGCTGAGAAGGACCTATCATGTGGTACAAGGCAGGCTTGTACAGACAGGCAGCTCCCCATACTGCTGGGGAGGTGATACAGAAGCACAACATCATTTAGGGCAGCAGGACCTGCTAGCAGAGCATGAAGCCCTTTGCAGGAGTCCACAGCACATATCCAAGCCCTTCAGCTCTGAATTGACCACAGCTGCTTCTCTGTGCCTGCCACGCAGAGCCCACCATCACACAGGGAAGAGGTGGGAAGAGATACCCACAAAGTGAGGAGACACTTCAGTCTGTGGCAAAGGAGACTCCTGAGTTCGGTATTTTCTGCACAGTTTCAGGATTTTCTAGAGCACTCCATATTCCTTTCCAGGTATACAAGTCTCAGCATAGGACCCCTGTGATTCCCAGTAAGCATACTGGGGGGAGATGATCCTCTTTTCAAAGATAGTAGAATGCTTTCCAGGAGTTTAGGGTACAGCTCCCAGAAGAGTGCTTGCTGCCTCTCTACCCTCTGGCCCACATGGCCCTCTCCAACACCCACACTGTGTCTAAGTCACCCCACATTTCTGCTTCTTCCCCTAATTCTCACTGTCAGGGATCTGATGTCTATACTGTACTGTGAGGGCAGAGGGGTCTGAAAGACAAAGAGCTTGGGAGGATGGAAAGGGAGAAGAGAGCATAAAACATCACCAGGACTATATGCAAATTCCCACAGCACCCTTGAGCTTCTCCCACCCAGGAGGGGTGGAGGGGTCAGGTTTTCTCATCCCGGAGCAGAGGCAGTGGGGGAGGTTCTCAAAAATAGGGAGTGCCTGGGAGACTTGGGGTAGACACAGACCTTTCCCTGTCCCTGCCAGCACAAGACCTCAGGACAGGGAGCTGGTTCTGGCTTCTCACAGTGTGTGCAGGTGTCCTCCCGGCACCACTTGCAGGTTCTGAGAGGACATTGCTCAGCTTCAGGGGAGAGGAATGTCCTCAGAGCTAAAAGATGGACACAAGCTGCTTGGAGCTTTGTGTTGAAAACCGTTGGAGTCTGGGACAGTGTCAAGCACACCTTCATGCATGCTTGCCCTGTACCTCTGCCTTGTGGCCATGCCAGGCACATGGGATTGGTTTCAGTGGTCCTACTCTGGCCCCAGGTCACTGAAGTATAATTGAAAGGCTAATGCTGGACCCCCAACTTACCCACTGCTTTTCTTGAAGAGGGTCCCTGATCTCTCCGTGCAGTACTGCTTGTTCCCTTGCAGCTGGTGCATGTTGTATCCTGCTTGCCTTTTCCCAGGGTCCTGGCAGGAGAGAAAGAGCAGACAGGCCCTACCTCAACAACACTGCTGGCAATCAGGAGACTGCCAGGGAACCCGTGTTCCCCCAGAGCTCACCAGAAACTCCACAGCTTTTGGTACTGGCAGGCTGACATTACACAAGCAGCTGCTGTGCCATGAAGGATCAGACCTTACCTCTTTCTGCTCCAGCTGCAGTGCCATTTTCAGCTGACAGCAAAGGAAGCAGAGCTGCTGCTTCACCCTGTCCTGCCTGATCTTGATCTGAGAGGCACTGGAGCACAGTGAGCTGCTCACATGGCACAGCAGCTCCTGACTCAGCTGCTCCCACTCGTGCTCTGGGGGCAGCGGAGGTGCCCCCACTCCACCCTCTGCCCCCACGCACTCCTCAGTGCCTGGGACTCACCGTGCCCCATTCCTCAGGTGGGAGGTTCCGACATCCCCCGCACTGCTGTGGGATGTGGAATGTTGGATGTGAGGAGGGAGGCAGGCAAGTTCCACCATCAGCAACAAGCAACGAGATCGCAGGAGAGGTCTGCGTTTTCCTGTGAAAACAGCTGTTTGCAGCGCTACACGGTGTCAAAGGAACAGCCTGAAGATCACACCGTAGTGGCTGTTAGGTTTTCTTTTTTTCCCTTAGATAGTGTCAGGAATTTTAAAAATTAAAAGTCTTCAAGTCGTCAAAAGCTGATAAACCTTGGCACGGGAATATGACCCTGAAACAGAGCCTGGGGGTTTGTGTGCATGATGGATCTGTAAGATGCTGTTTGCTGTGCTCAGTTACCTTGTTCTGTGGTGGTACCTCCTCTCTTTTTGTTATTTACATAATGACTTTTAATATGAATCATTACAAATTACCAAACAAGTGGGATAACACACCTAGAGCAGACTAATTTAAACAGAGCAACAGAAGCCCAGAGGAGACCTGCACTACCAGGACCAGGAGAAAGGAGTACAAGTGATGGAGAAACAGTATCTGGGTGAGGACCATACCCCACGCCTCTGTAAATCTTGAACTTTCTGAGCTGCAAAGTGGATGCTGCTGTGTGTTGCACTATCAGATAATGCACAAAAAAAGCTGGACACCATCTCCTATAACTCCTTTAGATAAGTGCTTCAAGTGTGCACACACAGGCAATTATAAACTGAAATATTTTGAGGAAGCCTGAGGCAGACACACTTTTAAGTCAAAGGGAGCCCCAGCCTGGTGGTGGGGTGGGAAATGTGTCTGAGTGTGACTGAAAGAGCCAAGGGGCTGTCTGGGGGTGTGCAATGAGTTTGTTTGCAAGGACCAGGTGCACCAGGTGTGTGGGAGGCACTAGGCACTGCTGGGGGGCCCCAGGCACTGTTTGTGAAGGTAGCATCCTACTAGACAGCCAGAAAAGCTGGGGGTGATGCAGCACTGTCCAGGGTCTTGCTGCTGCCCCAAGCAGGTGCTGCATGACTGAGTCCTTCACAGCCTGTTTCACCGCCTTTTCACAGCCCAAGGGTCCCCTGGAGGAGAGAGGGCTCCCTGTTTGCCATCTGGGGTCACTCAACCCATGGCTACTCTGCCCCCCTTGGGGAGCACCATGTCTGCCCCACACTCACTCCTGGCTTCATGCCCAACCAGAGTCCTCACTTGCTTCATACCTACCTGCCTGGCTCTGCCCAGACAATTTCTCCCCAAAACCTGCTCCATTCCTGTCCCATTCAAAAAGCAATCAGGCAGGTGCCTTTGCTATAAAACCCCATTGTCAGTTAATTTCTTTGGAAATACAACTGAGCATGTCAAAACCCTGGATGATACACCTCCACTTGAGATCAAGACTTGTCTGTGCGGACAACAGGAGCCCCAGGGCACCAGAGACCATGCTGAGAACAAGTCTCATTTAATTTACAACTGCCCAGCACCTAACACAGACTCACATTGTGACCCCGTGCTGTCCCAGCACTGTCCTCACTGCTGTGCTGCTCAGGAGGAAGGGTGAAGGAAGGGTGAGGACTGTAGGCAGCAGCTTGTCCCCCAGCTCCACAAAACAGCTACAAAACACAGCACTGGAGATGGCAGCCAAGGAGCTTTTATTTCTGAGGAAATGAAGACCCAAAATGAAGTTGAAGCAAGCATGAATCCAACCCAGCACATGCAGAAAAAAAGCTTGTAAAGCAGCTTGTAAGGAGTGACAACCATAGAGTCCATGTCCTAGAGAGTGCTACCACATCCAGAGCCAACTCCAACACCAAGAGCTGTTCCTGTGCTCTTGGCACAGCAGGAAGCTCATGGCTACCACCTTGTCTGTGATATCCTTCTCCCTGTGGAGCTCCATTCAAAGGCCTTTCAGGACCTACCTCCACCAGGACCCCACACCAGACCTGCCCTCCCCCTGTCCAATTGTTTTGAACTCTTAGGGCAAAGGTCTGGTAAATGCCAAGTGTTGTCAAGCTGGGGCATGGATGGCTCTGTATGAACCACTCTCAATAGCAAGAGCTGGTCTCAGTTGCCATGTCTGTGGGGACAGCCACAATACATCCCCGTTTCCCAGCCTACCATGCCAGGCCCACAATGAATAATTATTTTTTTTTCCCAAAGTTATAACTGTCTTTCAAGGAGTTTGTCTAATTTAGCAGGTTGGTCACTTGATTCCTTCATGTCTCATGGGTATGTAGCATGAAACATGACTTCCAGAGAAAGGTCACTTCTGCATGTCTCTCACTCTGAAGGTTGTCTTCGGACCTGCAGGGTTTCATTAAACTTTCTGGTCCAGTCTCAATTCCTGACATAATCACCTCTGTCTTTGAGTAGTCCTGTGCTGGAGAGCATTTAACCATTGATGATCTTCTCACTGATGTATCCAGGCATGGTGTAGATCAAAAGAACCAGGAAGATGGTCAGAAGAGTGACAATGAACAGCACAATTATGTATTTTTTGTACCGTTTCCAGATAAAAAACACAAAGGTCTTCATGGGATTCACAAACCAATTGAAAGACGTCTTTGGTCGGCTACAACAGGAAGGGAAGAATAGATTAAAAGAAGGCTCAATCTACAGAGCAGCACACTGGCCCCTCTGCATCGGTGTTTTGCTACCCTCATGAATCACCAGCTCATCCTGATGCTTCCAGGCAGGATCATCCCAGAGGCTGCAGTGCCTGCAGAAACACTGGACACAGCAGGACAGGATCCTTGGGACAGCTCCAGAGAGCTGTCCTGCACCCACGTGGCCAAGGGGTCCCTTCACATGGACAGAGCTGCCCATTGTACAGGCAAGGTTATGGCACAGCTGCCTTGAATATCTTCTCAAGATCAGCCCTGGGCCAGGTGCTGCAGCAACAAGTCAATGGATCCATTGGAGCTTTGGGAAGCCTTAGCAGTCCCCACACTAGAGACCCCACTGCCCAAGACCCCAGTGATTGCTCTCGGCTTTCTGACAAGCAGACGTTCCCCATCTCCACACAAACAGCTGCTGAGAAAACAGCATTGCACATCCATGCGAAAGGTGGCAACACAGATACTCACTTGGGCTTTTCCAGGGGTTCTGGCTCTTTCCGGCCCAAACCAACAGGACTTTTTTCAGCCTCCTCCACAGTCAGCAGCTGGAACTCTGCTTCCACCTTACCCTGGAGGAGAAATATGTCTGAGACACAGCTGCCCAGCCTGCTGACCACACACCCTGTCACAACTGGATGTTTTCGCCCAGTTCCACTTACAGATGCTCAGAGCTTTTTCTCTCCATTAGCTATAGACTATCACAGCCAGTGGGGACTGTGGCCTGGTCAAAAACTAACTTTTGCACACAAGGAACTGTATTGCAATGAACTCCCCAGCTACCTGTATCTGTCTGCAGCCTCCCACTGTGGCACTGAGAAAACTCACCCTTGGGGACACACAGTGGTCTACTAGCAGGAGTAGGGGGGTATTTCAGTGGGAACATTAAACTGAGTAATACCATTCCTAAACTTTGATATCTCCCTTCAAGGAGCACTGCTCTATGGCAAGCTCAGAGGAATACATGAAGTTGGACGCTCCTGCATGCCACGGCAGCTGTCACTTCTGGGGAGACAAAGTGCTGGATTTGTAGATGGAAGAATTCTCCAGGACCCTGCACAAGCTGGGTCACTGTTGCCTCTGGAGGTTACGTGCATACAGGACAGGTTGCCATGTCAAGGCAGAGGCAAAATACTAACTCTGCTCACCAGTGCCAGCACCCGGCCTTACCGTCAGGAGGTACTTGTTCCCACTGGGGTCTGTGAATTCCACATCCTCTGGTTTGACTGAACTGCTCCACTTCTTTTTCTTCTTCTTCTTGTACTCCCTCTCCTCTCTCTCCTCGTCCTCTTGATCTTTGAGTTTGACGAAGGGCCACCAGCCCCTCATGCGCTTGTTCCGAAAGATGGAGAAGCGAGGTGTTGCGTTCTCCTTGGCCATCCTGATGGTGCATTGCTCAGAGCTCTTGGCTGCCCGCACCATGTCATGCAGCTTCAGCTCGATGGAGCCTGCAGGCGCAGGAAGAGGAGACCTCGTGGTGAAATCCTGATCCCAGCCCCACATGACATTTGGCTTTCTCTCTCTGCCATGCTCCCACAGCCACGAGGAGGTCTTGGCTGCTGCCAATGATCTAGCAGAGTCCTGCTCATTTACAGATGGAGAACCTGAAGCTCTGCATAAGAAAGGACTAGCTCAAGAGTCAGACTAGGAGGCAGAAGCCCCAGGGAAGAGAGGTCAAGAGGGAGTTCTTACTGCATCTCCCAGACCCTAAAGGAAGCTACAGAGCAGATGGAGCTAGACTTTTCTCAGAAGTGCATAATGAAATCACACAGGGCAATGGACACAAAGTGCTGCTATTAAAAAAAAAAAGAGAGAACTGTGAAAATGCTGAAGCCAACAAAGGGTCCCAGAAAGGTGGTGGGATCTCCAGCCTTGGAGATACTCAAAACTCACCCAGATAGTGTTCTGAGCAACCTGACCTAGTACCTGCTTGGGGCAGGAGGTTGCAATAAACACTGCAGAAGCCCTTTCTTTCCTAGAAGTTCCTGAGATTGTACATGCCAGAAATCACTGGAATTTCTATCTAACACTTTCTTCAGTGGCTGAGTAGCATGGTTGAACCACTGGAAGTGCCTCGTGGAGGTAAAGCTCCTTAAATACACAATGGAATGTTGAAGAATAAGGAGAGTTTTAACCACTCAAGACAGAGTAGAGCAAAGGGGCTGTTTTTTAATGGGGAGGTCAAAGTTTGAGGAAGAGACAACTGAAGAGAGTGATACAAACTTGGGGATGACAGCAGAAACAGGAGAGAATCAGCAGCATTTTTATTAGCATAGTGTTGGTGGAATCATCACTAGCCCAGCTTCCAACACCACGCCTTGCTGCATGCCCAGCTCAGCAGGTCTGACTGCTGGGAAGTACCAGAGCATCCAGGGAGCTATGAGCTCCTGGTGATGGGATGCTGCAACTCAAACACCAATAGTCTCACAAATGTTTTTAATCCCTGTGCTTGCAGCATAAGCTCCTGGGAAAACTGGTTCTTGCCTCTGTCTGTGGGATCTGCAGATCTAATTAAGAGCAGGAAAAATGAGCAAGTTTATCAGAAAGGTTTCGAGGAAGCAGAATCTGGAAGCCCTGTGGTGTGACAGACCCTGAAAAAGGATACCAAGGCCCTGGGACAAGCATGCAAGCGTGTCTGTGTAGGAGAGGTGTGTATCTCCATGTTCTGTCTATAGCTCAACATGTGAAAAACTAGCCCAGGTGCCTGCTGAGCTGAAAAGCCTGACCTGATGCTCCCGGTGTCCCCTCTTGGAGAGCTGAACCCCAGAGAAACTCTATAATACTCCAGCAAGGTGAAGGACAGGTCACCCCATACCTAGAAAGTCATTTGCTGAAATCCTGTCGTAATCCCAGACCTGTAGGACCAGAACAGCTGGTTCCCGAAATTCTGATTCCTCCACAGAGAAGACAGAGTCCTTTTTCTTGTAGGTGATCTCCTTCTCAGTTGGGAGGTAGTTGAAGCGGAAGATGAACCTCCAGTTGAAATTGCCTTCCCCAGTCAAGGAGTTAAAGTGGACATCTGTCTCCTGCTTGTCATGGTCAAGACCCTTTATCCAGCTGCAGGAGAAACTCAGTTACCTCCTACCCTGTCAGCCAGCTCCAAAGGCAGAGCAGAAGGATGGAAGGGCTGAACCCCATGGGATAGCAGGAAAGGAAAGGTCAAAGAGTCAAAACAGAGCCAGGACCAACAACTCCGGGGGTACAGCAGAGGACTGGAGTGGGCACCTCATGCCAAGGCAGGGAGGAGCAGAGGTTCAGAGAAGGCAGTGAGGGTGTAGGTCAGGGACAGTTCTGGCCTCACCCTGGGTCCCATCAGACCTTTTCACGTAGATGTCACTGGAAGGCTCTCCCGTTACTGGGTTGACATCATCAAGGATCACATTGTCTGTGTTCCAGATAATCACACGCAGCTCGTAGCTGTGGGAAGGACACAGAGATATGTGAAACACACACTCTTGCCCCTGGTGCCTGGGAGGGCAGGTCAAGCCCACAACAGCAGAGCAACAGGACATGAACCCTTTTAGCATTGTGGTTCCCTGCCAGGGCTCCTCTGGTCAGCACAGCCCAGCAGTCTCATTCCCAAGCATAAAACCCTTCCTGAGAGCTACAACTGGACACGACAAACACCCACAGTCAATACAGGCAGCTTTTGCAACGCAAATTCCTGGTGCATGTGAAACCCCCTCAGCACTACCAAGCCATAGGAGCACAGAAAGTCAGATTGCTCAGGGCCTTGTCTGCATGAGTTTTTAATATGACCAAGGAAGAATATCACAACACATCTCTGTCACTCTGTCCCTATTCCAGGGTAGCTTCACTCTCATTGGGAAAATGGTTTCCCTATATCCATTTGGAGTGCTAGTTTCCCTTGCTGCAATTTGTATTCATTATCTCTTGTCCTTTCAGGTGCTCCTCTGAGAAGAATCTGGACCCTCTGTCTCAAAAGGCCCATTAGATCCTTGAATACAGTAGATTTCCTCCTTCAACCTCACTTCCCCAGGTTCCCAGAGGACATCTGTCCACCAGCCAGAATAGACTCAACGAGTAGCTCTGACCTGGGTTTCTATCACCTTCTGTCCAGCTGTAGACACATTAACCTGCCCTTCCCAAGCCCTCGTGCAGCTGAACAGCTTATGTCTTATGCCGATACACTCAAGGGACCATCCCGTGGTCAGAGCTGCAGCAGAGAGGAGGGCTGCATGCCAGGCTAGCACAGCCCCTCAGCCTGTGCAGGGCCCCTGGCACATCCACCAGCCCTGGCAAGAGACAGTGACCCTCCATGCAGCCCTAGCCCCACTCCACAGGCGTTACCTGACAGGCAATCGTGGCTTGATGTTGACGGGCGGTGGTGCAGGGACGTCATTTGGAAACATGTCAATCCACATGTGCAAGGAGCCCTGAGGAG
Organism: Campylorhamphus procurvoides; assembly: GCA_013396655.1. Taxonomy (NCBI): domain Eukaryota; kingdom Metazoa; phylum Chordata; class Aves; order Passeriformes; family Dendrocolaptidae; genus Campylorhamphus; species Campylorhamphus procurvoides. Next base: position 773,057 of record WBMV01003759.1, on the reverse strand, counting down.
AGAAGACAAAACAGAGACTTCAAAAGACAGATCACCCTCCAGCTCTTCAAGGAGGAAGGACTTGATACTGCACAGAAAACTCTCACCAGAAAGCCACCGTTTGGCTCTCTCTATTCCCAGCACTTTAGAGTGACCTGTGATTGGATTTTAGACGGGCAAAAGATTTAACTTACAGAAAATTCCTTATTTCTGGTCCCAAGAAAAAACATTTCATCTGAACTGATTCAATTTCAAACAGAGGCAAACATGTCCCTCTGTCTTAATAAGGAACATATGGTGATGTAATGCTTAAGCAAAACCAGGAAAACTAAAAAAGGTCTGACTCAGCCCTCTCCACATGCATTTCCAATGCCAATTAAAGCCAGCATGACTGCAGAACTCTGCTTTGTTCAGACCTCCTGAGGAAACAGGAGATGTTCAGTGCAGCACATTAAAATGCAGTTCAGATGACTGCATTACATAAAACTGAGGATGGATGTTTCTCCTCCAGCTCACAGTTATGTTGTGCCCCAGAGAAGCCAACGGGGCAGAGAGAGTCTCTCGCATAGGAGCAAAACAGCAGTGATAAGGGACAATGCAGAGGAGGAGGCAGGGATAGGCAAGGACACCACCACCCACTGTTCATCACCCAGTGTTCCCCAGCACTGTGAACCCATCATCAATGGACAGAATTTCCTTGCAGAAAGGGTCTTCAGAAGCACCATGAGAGGTCAGAGGGTGGATCTGAGCAAAGGACAACCAAGCCCTCACTTCATAGTAGGGCCAGACATTCACAGACACAGCACCAATCACCCATCCAGGCGGGGACAATGTGTAGGATTCATGCCACAGTGAGGAGAAAAAGGTACAACAGGAGACCAGGGTGCAGGGATCCAGCTGCTCAGAAGGTCCTTCCCCAGAGCAATGTCTAGGCTGGGCACAGGAATACATCTCACCTGCACAAGCCCAGGGTTCTCCGGGTTGTACAAAGACCGGATTTCCACATGCTCTGGTACCAGCTTATACCCATATCCTGGCATCTCTTCCCAGTGCTGCAGGACGTACAAAGCCTTATGTTCATCATCCACTGACCAGTTCCCACCTGCCACTCCTCTCTTGTTCCTCACAGAGGCCTCTGCAGGAGGACACAGCCAAGGAGAAGATGAAGGCTTCAGCAAGAGTCATGTCAGGACGTTAGTCACCAGCATAAGTAACAGAAGGTGATGGACTGTATAAACAAGCACCTTCCCAGAAAAACAAATATGGAGAAGCAAGGATGAAGAGGATGAAGAGAATTTTGCAGTGATGAGAGAAATGGTAGGTAAGAAAGCAAACAAGCCAAGAGAAACACAAGAAGAAGGGCAAAAGAAAGTTTTCTATGGCCCTCAGGAAAAGATCCAGGGGACATGGAGGAGGATGTGACTCTCTGGGGCAGTTCAAATCTCCATATCTCTGTGGTAGCACCAATAGAACCATGGATGAGTTTTTGCCCTAGAAGTGCTCCAGGAAAACATTACTTGTCACTTGGCAGGACATACAGCTGTGCTCTCCGTTAATGAACACTGTGCAATTAATTGACTTTTTTGGCATGGTGAAGCCAAATGGCAGTTCAAGACCAAATCTTGCTGGTGGGAGAAAACCAGGAATCAACAGGTGAGGGCACAGTGACCCACCCCCCCTCGCCAGGTTTATGGAGATCAGTCTGGTACCTAAACCATTCCAAGCAGCACTAAAGCACAGCAGAGTTTCATGGGACACCAGCTACAGCCACACTGGAAACAGAGCCAGCTCTGAGGGAACACCAGGAGAGCACCTTGTATCTCCCTCCCCAGCTACCCAATGACCTGAAAAAGGGAGGAAAGGGATTTTGGAGGCTCTTTGCCCTCTCCTGAACAGGATTTCTTTCCTCTTCTTCTCATAAGCCACAGATGCCAGCGGAAAACAGAAACAGCTGCACTGAAATGTGCAGAAGGTAAAGTTGGCCATGTATGTAAGGTGTCCCCTTTCTGTGCAGGTCAGGCCAGGGATCATCCTTCCTACAGGATACATAGCACTGCCTTGCAGTACCCAGCCATCCACAGGCGGGCCACATCTGCTCCAGCCTTTACTCCAGGCTAGATTCAATTGCACAACTGTTGTCCACAGCAGGGCCTGTGCTTAGGAAAATTCTCTATCACTTCTTATGGAGGGTGTGAAAGGCTGGTATGTTCTTGGATGTCTGTGGCCCTGCCTCAGGGTTTGTAATATCAGTTGGATGGAAAGAAAAACAGCAAAGGAGGAGCAGGAGCTGCCCACAAGGTGGTGATTGACAGTAGTGAGGAGCAGTGTGGGGTCACACAAGGCACCCAGAATCACTGGAAGCAGAGAGTATCCCTGGATAGAGTCAGCTAAAAGAGGAAAGGAGACTGAAAAGAAACATCCCTCTGAAAAAACCAATCCAAACCCGCAAAAAAACCCTAGCAAAAAAAAAAAAAACCAAAACCCAAAACCACAAACCAAAACAAACCAATAAAACACACACAACTGAAAATAAAGGATTTCAGTATCTTGATTGTGATCACAGGCAGATAAACATTCAGCTACATCATCAAACCCCCATGACTATCACCACTATCCAAGTGAGTTTATTACACCCACAGCCTGGGAAGTCACTTTGGGACCTAATGGCCTGGGTCACACCTTCTCCCAGTGCAACAGCCTCATCCCCTGAAACCAGGGCACCAAACACTGAGGATGTTCCCTGCAGGGGCCTGAAGAGCTGAGACATGCAGGGCACAGAGCAGGGGGAGCCAGGCTGGACACCCTGGGGAAGAGAGGCTGGTGGCTCCCAGACCTCCCACCATCACATGCACTGCTGAGAGAGACCGCTGTTCAGGAGAGCAGTCCTTGTTTGCCAAGCCCTCTGTACCTTCAGGAAAAGCCTCTGGAGGGACTTTGAATACTTTATTGTCCACTTTGACCTCCTCCCATCTGTACTCTGGAGCAGGGAGTGAGTTTTTCTTGCATAAACTATCCAAGATCTGTGTGGGTTTGAAAGCGTCTCGCCATGTGTTGTAGCCGTTTCTGCATGGAAGGAGAACATCAAGAACTTCTTCAGCTTAGACACAACAGGTTTCTTTTCTAGGCTGTGAAACACCCTGTCTCTCCTACAGCATAGGCTGTGCCACTGCAGCCCTGCTCGGATTTTCATTGGGAAAACCCCAGGCACACAAAGCTTAATGAATGAAAACCTTAACAAGTTCTGTCCCAGAGCAAGCTGGACTTGCACCCCACAGAACCATTAGCTTCACGGCAGCAACAGGAGAAATTCCAGCTGCAGTTCCTAAGTAACAAAGAGGTTTTAGCTGTGCTGGGGACTCCATGCCCACAGCTAATCCCCCAATTAGGTTAAGAGAAGAGAAGCTTATGGAACACTGGCCAAAGGCACCAGAGAATCCATATGGAATGAGGCCAAAGGAAACTGGTTGTCCTGAGTGTCACTACTTACAAAATCAGCTACTGCCAGAGAAACTGCTGTGCTTTCTGAAAGAGGTCAGTGGCAAGTGAGCACTTGTCTCACAGAATGCCAGTGTGAAAGCATTAAAGAATTTTTTTGCTATTTTAAATGCAAGGTGTATTAATCTGCAGTAGGAATTAGAGCTACCCCAGGAAGCTGGTAGGAGTCTAAAGAGGTGGATCTATCCTTGTAGCTTGGAGTGAATCTGTGGAGCAACTGATCAAAGGATACTGCAGACACATGTTCTGTCCTGCAGAACAGGAGGAGCTCTGTTACCCACACATGGCAGGTGAGAAGAATGAGTCTCATGCCATAATGTGTCCCACCGGTACCTACATGTCGTACTGAGCAGCCACTCCACAGTTGGCCCTGTGCTTGCTGTAGAATCGATTCTCCAAGTCAATCTTGGTCTCCCCAATCAGATCATCAGATCCAACCAAATCATGGTCAAATATTGCCACAGTGAGTTCTGATTCCATGGGAAAGGAGACTGTCAGCTCCACAACTCTACACAGAGCAGACAGGGAAAGTGCAATTAGCAAAGAGGATGGAAAAGAAACACTTGCTTTGATCACCCTACACTTTTAAGAACTGTATTTGACAAGAGTTTGGTTCTCTCTAAGGTCAGTGCAGACAGTTTTCAGTGTGCACATTTAAACAAAGGAATTACTTTTCCAAGAATGTATGTCCTTGGATAGAGAGCTTGGATCTAGAGAAGAAGTTCTCTAGTGCTCTGGTTTTGCTTGGCTTTTTACTTTTAAAACAAGCTCGTGGGAGTGCTTGTCTCCTAAACCAAAATATGATGGCTCCTGAGTCAGCTGGAGGCAAGAGACATGCCCAGGACCTTTGTGTTACAGCACAAGATTCTCCATCAGAAAGGAAAAGAAGACCACAAATGCTGGGCCACATCCCAAGCCTCAGATCTGCACTACTCCTGTTAAACCTGAGAGATGAAAACTTCCTGCATACTCTCCAAACACAGGATTGAGCTGCTTCGGGATGTATCGCTCCTTTGTGTTCTTCTGCTCCTGTCCCACTGTCACCACCACATAGGGGTCTGCCTTGCCATTGGGATCTGCTGGAGACAGGTTTGTAGCCTGAAAGACACAGGAAGTATTGCTGTGTTAGAGCTGTAGAGAGCAGCCTGCACAAGGAACACTGCAACCCCCCCGAGCCCACTGGGTCAGGGCACCCCAGCCACTGCCCTGGCAGTGAAACAGGCACTTGTTCCCACACAAATCTTCACTCAACAAGCCATTGATTACTCATTGATGACTGTGGGCCCATTTACTTGCTCGTGGTCTCAAGGCAGATCTGAGAAGCCAAGTAATGCCTATCCAGGCTTTTAGCACCTTCTGAAGCTACAAAACATGGTAGACTCTCCGTGGACAGGATATAGGTGACTTCCACTGAGCTGTCAGAGGCTTCAAGCCAGCACCACATGTTTCACAAGTGCCTCTGCTCACATTCACTAAGCAGAGAGTGGCAGGAGGTCCCCAGGGAGGGGAGAGACCTCCAAGCATTACTGCCACCCCCACCAGAGACTTACCTTAACAATGTAAACTCTTACAAGAACCTTGATGGGTCTGTTCCTTGGAATGCCCTGGGAGACCTTGGGTTCAGTGCCAGCTTCCTCAGTGGGGTAGACATAAAAGGAGCCCTGCAGAAAAGACATTTCAAGTAACAGCTAGGTACAAAAGGGGATGTCTCAGATGGATTTGAGCCACCAAGATCAGTTTCACCTGCCAAAAATTAGAGCCACGCAGACCACAGACACACTGTTCCTGTGGGGACAGTCCTTCCCAAAGGCCCTATTGTGTCACAGAATCAGCTAGTTTGGAAAACACCTCTGAGATCATCGAGTCCAACCTTTGACCTAAAACCATCTTGTCAACTAGATCATGGCAGTAAGTGCCACATCCACTCTCTTCTTAAACACCTCCACATTATCCAGGCAATTCCTGCTTGCAATTTAGGCTGCAGTCTCTCAGACCACTGTCAGTGTCAGATCTGAGCATCTCCAGGCACTGTGGACTGCCAAAGACAGGGGACACCAAAGATTTTCTAGGGACCTTCTAAAAATCAGCTTGTGTAGGGGATATTTCAGAATCTTCAGGAGCTCCTGGTTGGGAGGATGTTGCTTCTTTTAGATAAGTTTGGCTAATTTTAAAACGAGTGAAGCTCACTAATTCTTATGTGCATACTGAATATACCCAGAGACCCCAACCAGAAGGAGGCCTTTATCCTTCATGCTTTCTCATTGCAACAGCTGAAAAATCTGAATCAGATGGATTTGTCACCTCACACAGAACCACAGTACACAATTGCTTCAACAGGCACCAACAGTTCCCTGGCCATGCCACAGTACAGCCTCATGTCACCCTGCACACCCATGTACTCTCCAAGGTCTTCCTGGTGCTTGCCTGTTCTAAAATACAGGTTATCCTAGGGATTTTTTTCCACAAGCACAAATGTCATTCAAATGACATAGTACCTTGTACTTCCCTACAAAATGCTCATCCTTGTTTCCATCTTCATCTTCATTTGCTTTGCCACGATGAAGGGGGAAAATACACAACCAGTCTTCAAAATTAGCAAACTCATTTTCCAGCTCAGAGTTGTAGATCTGAAATAAGTAGAGAGAAATTTTGAACCTTTTCCTGTCATCTCGAAGGGAAGAAGAGTCAGAAAGACCATCCTTTCCCTGCTTCAATCATTTCACCTAGTCCTACCTTACCCCTTATTAGTGCAGGGTGTTATGGTTTCGCTCTATCTCCCTGGGGATAGAGGAACTCTGTTCCAAAGTCTCACCAGCTCTTTCAAAGCCTACCAACAGTGGGGTCTCAGCACACACTGCAGGTTCTCCTCCCAGTATAAATCCCACTGCAGGAAAGTCAGAAGGACATGGGCAAAGGGCCAGGGTTGAAAGAGACGAGGTCACCCCAATTATCACCTGAAGGGTGGCAATGAGCTTCCTCTTCGGTTGAGCAGGTTCAGCCTCAATCACTGGCTCATCCTCTGCCTCCATGTCAATGCACGATGCATTTAAATTCCCTCCATCTAGAAACGGCAATAAGAGAATAGAAAATGTTCTGATTTTGCCCATCTTTTCAAGTGTCTCTGCATGAAATGACCCCAGCCAGTTTCTGCTTTCACCCAAGGGCTTTGACCTGTGCCAGGGCAACTGGAGCTATTGCTGTTTCTAACAGGTGCCCTTCTGGCACCTCAGGTTTCCCAGCAAGGCATGGCTAAATGGGTTGGGGGGACAAAATTTGGCACACACCTGCCTGCCTGCTGTTCAGGAAGGAAGTGGGCAGAAACCAAGTGGAGGAAGGTGGCTGGATCAGCCTGCAGGTGCTGGCAGGGAAGGTACAGAGAAGACCTCACCCTCCTCTTTGGATGGGTGCTAATTTGGGTGGCTAACTGAAGCATCACTGCCACTTTGGGCACAGGCAGCTGAGCCTGGAGAGCCCATGGCTAGATCTTTCTCAGGGGAACCAACAAACCAAGGACAGAGCCCATTTCTCAATGCTCCAGATCCCTTGAGCATTAATGGCATGCAGGTACCCTCCAGCCCACTCCCTAAACAGAATTTACATCATTCCTGTACTTACTGTCTCACTTGCCCAGATCATTGCTATGTTAGTCAGTACTGACACCTCTGCAAACCTAAGTCTACAGCTGTAACACTGTTCTCAGACAATAAAAAAATCATTATTACTGTCTTTCTGTTACCTCATAGCGAATTCTGTAGCCTGGGTGAGTATCTCATGTGCACAAAGTGATCACCAGCTGCCACACAGTTTTGCCTATCCACCAGCCTCTCTCCATCCCACCACTGCTTCCCAGTCTCACCCTGACAATCCCATGATCCCTGCAGCTGATTTCTCTGCTTACTCTGGAAACCACTTGCTTTAACACAATTTTACAAGACTCCACTATTTTCCAGGACTTTTCTGACAATTTCCCAAGCATTTTTGAGGAAAATTTGGTGGTTTCCACTTGAAATGGCCTTTGTTAGCCCTTGCAGTGTCTCCAGCCTCCCAGCTCACTCTTATGCTGTTGTTGGTGAAGGTTAAAAGGCTGTTGTCTGCTCAGATGCCATTTCCACAAGCCCAGCACCCTCTGGGGTGGTATAAAGTCCTGGTTCTCCCCAGAGAGGTGCTGAGTGTTACTAGAGGACTCACCTGCATCATTCAGGTCATCATTCTCAGCATCTTCTTCATCACTGTATGTCTGAAACACACACAAGCAGTCACCCCAGACCCCTGACAGCAAAGGCTTCTCCTTCCAAGCACAGGACACTGACAATGCTTTCCTGCCAGCAGAGTCAGTAATACCCTGCCTGAGATCATTCAGCAGTAACATTATTACAGGAGGGTATCCAGTGAGTGCCTTCATGATTTTTTTCCTTCTCCTCAGATCCTCCTGCTGACTTTTTCTGACTGGGATTTGAGGGGGACAGGGCAAGGAAGGAACTCTGGAGCAGACCTGCTCCCATAACACATACTGGGACATAACCAGGACAGAGTAAGCAGCATGAAAGCCCCTGTTAAACTCAGCAATGTCACATTTTGAACTAAAGCTGTCTCATTCTCACACCACTTGGGCACTGTGCCTCAGGGATGTTACAGCATCTGCTGTCTCCTGAAATCAGCCCACCTGGTAGATGCTTGTCACTTGGCTACCTTAAGTATGCTCGACACACAAAAGCCCACATCTTCCTGAAGACCCATGCCAGGAAAAATCCTGTGACACCCAGATTGTTGAAAACATCTTTCTCATGCCAGTGCAGCCTCTTTTCCCCTCTCTTGCCAGCTGTCACAAAATACTACCTGGTAATACAGCTCCTTCAGGGATGCATAGTACTTGGACCACCAATCCAGTTCTTCCACTTCTGGTTTTTCTTCTTCATATTCTTCATCTTTCTTCACAAACTTATTCGCAGGAATTTTCTTCAAAGGAGCCTTAAAAGAGCCAAGAAAAGGGTTCAGATGGAGAAAGTAACACCCAGGACACCCACACACCCTTCTCCATGCCCTGAGAGCCTCTGTTAGAGGCTCAGTGTTCAGGCAGAGCACTGGAGGTGCAAAGTTGCCTGTGGCCCCAGGTTTGTACTTTGCTACAAAATCAGCATTTCTCAAGACACAGGCAGGTCTCCTTCACCTCCCTGTGCCAGAGCCACAGCACAAGACAGTGCCCATGAGCAGGCAGGAGTGAGGAATGCTTCGGTCCAGAGCAAAACCTGGTAGTAGAAACCTAACTCAGAACTTCTGAACTTTCTTTTTTGTTTGTAATCTTCAGTATGGCTTTCCAAACTTCAAAATTTGTTGGGCTCAACACATCACTCACCTTCACAAGACTAAGGGGGTGAGTACTGGGACCTGGGTCACCAGCTGCTGGTCCAATGTTTACCAGAGTCTGAGAGGAAAGACGGTGGGATGAGACTTTCCGAGCTGAGATGAAAAGAAAGAGCTTCTTGTTTCCATGCATTTCTTTCTGCCCACTGTTTCCTACTTTTTGGTCACCCAAAAACCCTCCCTATTAACACACTATGTTGTGATTGATTCTAAAGCTTTTCATAGCAGACCCTGAAAAAAACTATTGAAAATCCAAGGACAGGACTGAGAGTGGCCACCATCACCAACATGCTTGTTGCTGACTCCCAGGAATTCAGAATTCAGATATACCTTCCCTACACAGAAATGACCACAGATAGATCCATCCTTTCCTTCTTTCTCCTCATGCTTCCAGGGCAGGAGTTCTGGCAGTTGCTATCATAGAGCTGCTTAGCGAAAACACTACCCCACGAACAGACCTCAACTTGATGATGTGAGAGAACTGAAAATCTTTCAGTCCTTGGTCCCAGCGGAACAGCTCTCTAAAGATGGAGGTCTCACTGGGTAAATTTTTCCTTTGAGGACACTAAGGCCCTGGCACAAGTTGCCTGGAGAAGCTGTGGCTGTCCCATCCCTGGAAGTGTCTGAGGCCAGCTTGGATGGGGTTTGAAGCAACCTAGGATAGCAGAAGGTGTCCCTGGGTGGAACAAGATGGCCTTTAAGCTCCCTTCCAACACAAACCATTCTGTAATTCTATGATCTTGTAACTCTGTGGAGAGGACTTTGCTGCTTGGCTGTGAGGGAGCGGAAGAGCGAGGGATCTTTGCCACTGGCAAGACCTGCCTGTTGTCTCCAACCTCTCCAAGCATTTTACCTTTGGGCACATCCTCTGGTTCCTCCTCCAGCTCTCTGGGAGAGAACTTCATCACATCAGACACAACGTGGCTCCCCACCAGCACAGTGCGCCCAAACGCCCGCTTCTCCACCACAAAGATGCTGAGGGGAGGGTGCAGGTACACCTGCTCCGGGAGTTCCTGCAAAAGAACCATGCATGGGGTTCCCAGGGGCGAAGGTGACAGACCTGTGCTGGGCTATCAGCCTGTGGCAGCCTCACCACACAGGGACAGGCCTGATGGCACCTCAGACCTCTGCCCAAAAGCAGGCCATGGCTGAGACAGCTCTTGGTGGGCAATTTCACAAAGGTTTTGATCTGCAGCTGAACCTTGTGGCCACAGGAGAGCAAAATCCTGGAGGCAGCTCCCCTCCTGCTACCTGTCCCCATTCAGAGAGGCAGTGCATGGGTGGCCAGTGGTGCACCTTGCCATGGCAGATCCCCCTTCCCACTCACCACATCCATGTATTTGACCAGCTCAGTGAAGTTGGGGTTCTCTTTGTAGGTCACAATCACCTCCGACTCCACCTTCTTGCCAGCACATTCAATGATCACCTGGGGCTCAACCACCTCAAACAAGTTCACCCGCTTCAGGCCCCTCAGGCCCCAGAACAGGATCTGAAGCACAACATGAAGCTGCTGAGGGCATGCCAGCCATGGCACAGCCTTGCCAGTCTGGCACAGACATGCGAGTCTGGCACAGCCATGCCAGTCTGGCACAGCCATGCCAGTCTGGCACAGCCACACAGCCCCAGCACAGCCCGGCCAGCCCTGACACAGCCATGCAGCCTGGCACAGCCATGCATCCCCGGCACAGCCATGCCAGCCCTGACACAGCCATGCAGCCTGCCACAGCGATGCAGCCCTGGCACAGACATGCAGCCTGCCACAGCGATGCAGCCCTGGCACAGCCATGCCAGCCCTGGCACAGCCATGCAGCCTGGCACAGCCTGGCACAGCCATGCAGCCCTGACACAGCCATGCAGCCCTGACACAGCCCTGACACAGCCATGCCAGCCCTGGCACAGACATGCAGCCTGGCACAGCCTGGCACAGCCATGCAGCCCTGACACAGCCATGCAGCCCTGACACAGCCCTGGCACAGCCATGCCAGCCTGCCCTCGCTGCCATCCCCACCCACAGGGCACAGCCCCGGGAGAGGCACAGCCTGCCCTACCCACCAGCACCGCAGCTCTGCCTCTCAGAACACTGAAATGGTTTCTCCCCCATGTCAAACACCTCCATTTCTGGCATCTGCCCAGGTCTCACGGGCACATTTGAGCTCTAAACAGACTCCCTGCCCTCTGCCCAGCCCCAGGGCAGCAGCAAACAGCTCACCTCTATGCGGAACTCCTTCAGCACCGGGCGGACACCCTCGGGGATGATGAACCGGCCGGCACGGGGGTCTCCCAGGTAGCTGGGCTCCTTGGGCTGCACGTCCTCAGACACTGAAGGCTGGACAGGTGGAGCCAGGACACACCAGGTGATGAAAGTCATTTCTAATCCATGCCATGCCCCCTCTCCCTCTCCTCTTGATCTGTTATCACAGGCTGTCCCTGCAGCCTCCCTTCAGCTGAGAACCAGACGGGGCCTCCAACTTGGAACCCTCTGGCGGGCCCAATACAACCAACTCCTCACCCACACAGCTGTCCTCAGAGGGCTGCCCACCATGTGCAGTTCCCTACAAGCCCCTTACCTCCAAATAGCCGCTGTAATCCAGCTCGATCAGCTCAAACGTGGCAATGAGCTCTCCTGCTGCTTTGGTGCCTCTGTAGAAATCAAAGAACTGCAGGGCAGGTTTGGTGTATGGCTCATCCATCAGCTTCACCTGGGGGACAGCAAAGGCCTGCCCCAGGAACTCAGGGGAGCCCTGCGGGGAAGAGGGCAATGAGTCAAAGCATTCTTGTGTTACCACAAAGACCACCACTAATTCCAGCCACTCTGGGGCAGCACAAAGCCACTTTGCCACCCCTGCCATCCTCTGCTTTGACTTTTCTCTGCTCCGTACAGACCTAGGAGCAGATAGGGCATGCCTGCAGCTGCCCCTCTTAGCTCCCAGTATACCTCCATACAGAACTGGGCAAACAGCCTGGGACCATGCACCAGAGGGCATCAAAGCTAGATCCAGTTTTTCAGAGTCTCTCCCAGACAGGGTTTGAATATCTCCAAGGCTGGATATCCCACAAGCTCTCTGAGCTCCAGCCCCAGCACTGGCACTACCTCTGGGGGAAAATTGCTTCCTCATGTCAAGCTGGATTTTCTTCTTGTTCCAAGCTGTGCCCTTTGCTTGTCCACCTGCCCCTCGGTACCTCCATGAGAAATCTGAACGCACCTTTTCTACTCTTTCCCACCAGGCAGCTACAGGCAGCAGTAAGTCACTGGCTTTGCCTCATCCTCTGTAGGCTGAATATACTCAGCACTCCTTGCACTGTCCTGTGTTCCAACCCCAACCATCTTGGTAGCCTTCTCTGGACTCACTCCAGTATGACAGTATCTGCCTTGTACTGGGACCCAGAAATGAACTCAAGAAAGCTGCTGAGCTACACAGGAGAATCTGGTGGGAGTTATGTCATTAGCCTTAGGATAACAAACAGGCCCTGAGGGAGAAGTGTGACTTTAAAGCACTGATGAAGAAAGAAAAAGGGAGGACTGAGGAGTAATGATCTATAACACCTGGAGACAGAGGGGAAGGAACAGCTCGAGTCCTCTGCAACATGGGCCCGCTAAGGAAGCAGGGCAAAAGCTGGGAGGCATAGTCCTTCTCCAGAAAGGAGTGATCCTGGATTCAGTGTGCACTCATCAGGCCCTGGTTCAGGGCATCTCTGAGCCAGAAAATCTCAACCTCAGACAAAGTCTCCAGGACTCATGACCAAGCTGAGTCATGGAAACCAAATGGAGTTGTGGCAGCACTTGCACAGAGCTCCTCTGCCTTTCCTGTTCTGGAAAAAACAGGCAGCACAGCCATACTTACAAATTTATTGTGGCTGAAAAGGTTGATTATGACAATTGGGGTCTCTGTTTTCAACTCTTCTTTTTTCCCATCAATAATGAGCTGGTCAAACAGAAGTAGTTCATTCCACATGGGGCTCAGTGTCTCCTCCAGCATCTGCAGAGAGCAACAGGAGGCCTGAGTGCTCCACAGCCAATGGAAACAAACCACATGCACTTTGTAAGGAGAGTGAGGAACCTTGGGCTGATCCCCTCTCCCACACAGCCACAGGCAGCTGGCAGCTGCAGGAGGGGAGGTGGTAAAAGTGTGGAATCAGCACATGCCAATCAACTTTTCAGACCATGCTCAATAATTGTCAACTGTTCCCTGAACATAACCACACTGCCCAGAGCACACAGATACTGTGGTGCCTGCAGTTACAAAATTCCCAGGACTGCCACAGCACTGGTCTTCAACATATCAGTGAGGGCATAGTCATTTTTCTCTCCCCAAGTTCCCCAGATGACAGAGGTAAGAGTTTAAGTCTCACCCTGGTGGTCTGGCAATAAGTTGAAAACACCACCCTCACAAATGGATCTGAAAGGCCATTGTCATCTGCAGGGAGGATCCCTCGAGCCTGATACAGATGGGCTCGGAGCTGGAAATAGCTGAAATCTGGTAAGAGAAAGACAAGAGAGGTCCCCAGTCCAGTCCTGTGTGAAGCCAAGAACATACATGAAGGAGAGGGCCAGCCAAGTAGGAGCGGGCACATTCTGTGAGGAAAGGGTACCACCTCTAGGGGTGCTCAGGCCAGTACATCTCAAAAGGTTTAGCCAAGAAAGACAAGCTCAGTGGGCTCCACAGACACCTCTGGGAAGGACGTGACGCAAAATGTGCCACATTCTGCTGGAAGGAAGCACTCTCAGGCCTCAGCAGAGGGGCAAGACCTCATGCCCATTGCCAGTTTGGCAGCAGGTTCAGTACCTATGAAGCACCCATTCTATCTGCTGCTCTAGCTGGGAGTGTGGAAATACATCCTCATGAGAGCAAACTGGAGCCTGTCCCATCACACTCAGAGACGGCACTGAGATGAGAGAACAGATCTTATAATCCTCAGATGTTATAATTCTCAGACCACAGTGCGGCTTCAGGGGATGGGAGCAACAGACAGCAACCTGTGGACAGGATTCCCCACCTCCTGCTCTCCTGCTCATGGTTAAGGCGTGGAGAACTGGCACCTGCACTCACCATCCCTGCTGAGCTGGCTGGGAGGGCTGTATGCTGAGAGCTGGGTTATCTCCTCTCCGCTCTCAGAAAGGTACTTGAACTCCTCAGGCAGCTCTGCCAAACAGTTTTTCGCATGTTTGGTTACCCCGAGCCACATGTAGATTTCCAGTTTGGCAAAGATCTCACCAGTGTGTAAGCCAGGGACCTGAAAGCACAGAAGGTTTAGCAGGTTTCACATCTCAGACCAAGATGATCACCATCAGCCGGGGACCAACCAAAGAGCACAGGAGACAAGAGCACCGCAGAGGTGAGAGGCAGTTGTGGAACAAGAGCTGTGTTTCCTCATGAACTCCATGATTTCAGGCCAGGAGGGAGAAAAAGCATGAGGAAAGAAAGAACACACTGTTTTGGTATAAACTCTACCTTCATAAAGACAGTCTGGATCTTTGCACAGTCCTTGCCTTTCTCCTCTTCAACTACTGAGTAGAGGATGTTTTGTGCAGGAATTCTGGCATATGCCACACGCCTGTTCTTGCTGAGCATCCAGATGAGCACATCAGGGAGAGTGCACTGCGGCTGGAGGAAGGAAAGAGAGGAATGTCACAGCAGAGGAGCAGCACATGCCTTGTCCTCCCTCCACTGACATGGTGAAAGCTTCATCTCTTCACAGGAGGAATTTATGTCTATACAGTGCTTTGGAAATGCAGAAGCAAAGGAAGGGCCTATCACTGGCCACATGCTTCTGAAAGTCAGCCTGCAATATGGCTCTGCAGGTGCTGTGGTTCATCCTCAGCTGACAACTCAGCCCCATGCAGCTCCTCGCTCACTGTTCCCTGGTGGGATGGGAAAGAGGATTGGAAGAGTAAAAGTGAAATAACTTGTGGGTTGAGATAAAAACAATCTGATAGGGAAAGCAAAAGCTGCACGTACAAGCAAAGCAAACCAAAGAATTAATTCCCCACTTCCCGTGGGCAGGCAGATCTCAGCCATCCCTAGGAGAGGCATGCTTCATCACAGTAATGGTCTTGGGAACACAAACATCATCACTCCAAATGTACATCAGTCTGCCCTCACACAGCTAAAGGTGTGAAAATAATTTTACTTCACTAGGTGAAATACTTCTCCAAACTGCAACAGCATCTCTCAACCTAATGCCAGCAAACATGACCTGGTTTACACTACACGGACACATTGATTGTTTCAGTTACTTAGAGACAGTGAAACTGAATGTGGAGAGTCTCTACTATGGATGACAGACCTTGTTCCAGTGCAAGCTTGAATTTACAGAAAGTGTCTGGGGTCAGTCTCTGGTGGGAGTGCAGGCAGCAAAGGCAAGGCAGTTCTCCCAGGCAGACCATTTGCTGCAGGCATGACTTTGGGCTGGTGGGGCAGAGTGACCCAGGAGCCCTGGAGCTGGCCCAACTCTGTCTCCAACCCACCGCTGAGCAGTCTGGACCCCTGCTCTGGCACCAACAACCCTGCAAAGCTGCCCAGCCTCATCCCACATTAGAGCTGTTACAGGAAATGTGGTAACTTCCAGCAGCTGGAACCTGGGATTTTACACAGGAAGGAAAGACAGCAGCTTCAGCTCCAGCGAGTGAGAGCCCAGGCAGTCAGCGCAGCACCCTCTCCTTATTACCTGTACCCCCACCCGCCCAGCAGAGCTGTGCCTCAGGAGCAGCTGTACCTCTTTAGCCATGAAGCGCAGCTTTGCCAGGACCCTCCTTGTCTCCTTAACCTTCTCCTTGACGTTGTCTCGAGTGAGCCGCCGCCTCACACAGAGTGCCTGCTTTGCACTCAGGATCTGAGCAGAAAGCAGAGCTGTCACTGTCCAGCCATGCCCCTCTGTCACCCCACGCCTGAGTGCTGAGCACACCCACCCTGCCCTGGCCTCCACCACAGCTCACTGCTCCCTGGCTGGGAGCAAACCTCGAGGAACCAGTCACCAGCCATTTAGGGAAGGGTGCCAAGGACTGGAGACTGCAGTAAATCATCAGCTTTGCCAGTGCCAGCAGGTAACAGAAGTCCATGAGCTTTAAAATCACTTTGGGCAGAAAGATGTCTAATGAGTAAACATTTCAGAAGCTGGTAGTCTAAGTCTACAGATAGTGCCTGCAGGAGGTGTTGCCCAAGGAGCATCTTGGGGTTGCAGAAGTATGGGAATACAAAGATGTGGAAAACAGAAACACAGGGCTGGGCTTTCTCCTCCAGTAGTACACATCTAAGATAGTGTACACATCTCATGGAAGACTTTGGGATGCACCAAAACTAATAATGAAATCCAGAAGGAATTCAGGGTGCAGACGCAGTATGGACTGGCAAGGCCAGAAAACTCATCTCTTGGGCTGGTTCTCTCTGTTCCAGACTGCCTCAGGCTTAGCAGAGATCAGGTGACACTGTGCAGGGAGGCAGACAGGGAGGCTGGGATCCAGACGTGTCTTAAATTTTATTTCTTGCTGCTGTCATTGCATTTTGGTAATGTAGTCTGATGGGGACAGCCACACTCTGCTCTGCTGTGCTGAAGGGTGTGTAACTGCACTCTCGCTCAGCCTGCTGGCCTTGTCTGCAGGATAAGGGCCCAGATGTTGCCCTTTCTGAGGACAGGCAGATGGATGGCTGTTGTAGGCCTGCTAGAGAGGTACCCAGACAATGGGCTGAGTTTCCAGGGGTAGTGGGTCTCAGTGAGTGCCCGACCCAAAGCTGTCTGCAGGAATATCATGCCCCAAAATGCCTCCAGCAATTTACTGGGCAGCAACATGCATGTGCTGGGGCATGTGTGCCCCACAGGAGATGACAAAACACATCAGGGCACAAAACTGCCCATCTGCACAAAACTGGGAGTAGCCATGGCCAGTCCCTGCCTGTGTTCCCTGTGCCAGTTGTATTGCTTTGAGCTGGAGCTGGGAGATGCTGTAGTAAAACCCTTTGAGTCAGTCCCAGGTTTCCTTCTTAGCATCAATTCCTTCTGGTCCTCCAGAAGCATCCTCCAGTGCAGGGATTGTGTGCGTTCCCACCACCCACCACCAAGCCCCACAGCTTACAATGTTGCGCATCAGGTACTTCATCCGACATCTGTCCAGGTTGTTTGGATGTGCCATTGTTTTTCTCTCTGCACTGAGTGAATATTGCCTGCAATGAGAAAAGCAGCACAGACTCTGCATTCGCCTGCACACAGCAGGCTGAGCACAGCTCACAGCAGGGGCACAAGCTCCAAATCCCTGGTACCAATTCAGATGCATCAGAAGCCCTCCTTTCTGCAATGCCCTCTCTTCTGCAAGCTTGTTGATTCACAAGGTACCCTGGGGATTCTCAGCACCTGAGGCTCCCTTTCTCCTGTTGCACTGTGGACTGAAGTGCATATTGGCCCCCACAGGATTGTCACAGGGATTGAAACACTGGTCTTTTGACTGTGTGATTGAAAGGAGTGAAGGAAATGTCCTTCACATTTAGGAAACACACAGGAGTCCAGGAACATCCAGGCTGAACATCCTTTTCCCAAGTCGTCCTCATTTCCTTCTGCTCACCCACCTCAAAAGGCCAAGAGAGAATGCTGCACACAGCCCGGGCAGAACATATGACCTCCTAACCTGAAAATAAGAAACCTCAGGAAATCAGGGACATGCCAACCTGCATCCAGCTACAAATTCCTCTAGCACCTCTCTGAGCCGCTCCTCTGCTTTAGCCTTTGGTCTTCTCAAGAGCTTCTCCACATCATCCAGCCCCTGCTCCTGTAGGGAAATCACAATGTTCAGGGAGCTTGCACCTTGCTGAGGGGTCAGAGCAAAAGCAAGCAAGATGCATTTGCCACAAATGGCTTGTGCCTTTCTTCAGAGCTGGGATTCATGCATGCTGCAGGACACTCCAGAACCTGGGGATAACCTTAACACTGGTTGTTAGACCACCTTGTATCTCAGTCCTTGAGCAGCCACTGACACACACTGTGGGCAAGCTCTGCTTTCATGTTTCTAAGCCCAAAAGGGAAAGATGAGGTCCTGGGAAGAGACTCTATTCCCCTGATGACAGCCTAGGGCTGAGAGTCTGCTTGCAGAATCATCTCCCAGCGCTCACACAGCTCAGGACTGGCAGCAGAGTAACCTTTTGTCACAGACATCACATCACATCGTTCACCCCTCCGGGAGCCACCCCAGGCAGTTGCACAGCAGGAGCCCATGTACTCAACCCCACCTGTTCAAAGGGTAGATGGGACTGAGTCCTGTGAGAGACATGGACTTGCGTGGGCAGTGAGGATGGCAAACACCTCACAGAGCAACTGCACGTGCAACAAGGAAAGCGCACCAGGAAGGAGTGTGCCACAGACAAACACCCTGAACATGATACCAGGCGCTCTGCCAGCTTGACAATCCAGTTGGAAATGCAGAGCCTCCAGGTGTGATCCTCCCAGTAGCTCCACATGTACACACAGGGCTTCTCGTGAATCATGGGCAAGCAGCTGTATGACCTAAGGGCAGCAAGCAGAGGAGGTTATAGCCACTGCTTGCAGAAGGCACATGCCATGTCACAACGCAACGCTTGCACACCCAGCACAGGGAGCAGAGAACGTGCTCTGCCCCCTCCCAGGGCATTGACTATTTTGGGCTCCACACCATGGACATGGATACAAGCTTCTGGATCTGCCCTTTGCCATCACAGACTAGCACACAGGGTTTCTAGTAGGGAAGCAGCACATGCTCAGGTGAACGAGGGTGACAGGAGCATGGGATGATGCCAACATTTCTTGCTGCTATGGGGCTGAGTAGTAGCAGGCACAGGCCTCACAACATAAACATCAAGACATTGCCAGGCCTGTGGGAGAAACTAGGCAGCATTTCCAGAGCAAACATACCAGAAGAGCTTGTGGAAAAGAGGAGGCTGAGGGAAGACCTCATCACAATCTACAACTTCCTTAGGAGGGGCACGCACTGATCTCTGCTTTGTAGGGACCAGGGACAGAACTCAGGGAATGGCCTGAAACTGTGCCAGGGGAGGTTTAGGCTGGACATCAGGGAAAGGTTCTTCCCCCAGAGGGTGGTTGAGCACTGAACAGGCTCCCCAGGGCAGTGGGCACAGTACGAAGGCTGACAGTGCTCGAGGTGCATTTGGATCCTCTCAGGCACATGGTGTGACTCTTGGGGATGGGTCTTAGCAGGATCGGGAGCTGGACTCAATGATCCTTGTGGGTCCTTTCCAACTAAGCATATTCTGGGATTCTGTATGTGTCTTGCCTGCCTGACATAGGACAGCGTGTGTCAGAGTACTCCTCTCCTTCCTCCCCACTGGAAACATCCTTAGGATGCAGCTTGTTAAGCAGAAAAGGGACAGCTGTAATTCACAGATCTCAGTTTCCCTGGACCCTGTCCTTTGGCACCTGCACACACCAAGAAGACACTGTAGGGCTTGTAGGGCTAATGGGAAATGCCAGCCAGCTAGGCCATGGCAAGCTGCAGGGTTGCAAAGAGGAGAAAGCCATGACACATTGCCAAGCAAATCTCTAATAATATGTGGAACAACCAATCTGGGAAGGCGGGATAAGCTCCAGGGAAGGTGAGAAAGACAGACAAAGAAGACTTACCTGTCATACTCCATGGGCTCTGGTCTCTGGCTCTTTGTCACTGACTTGTTTCGTGCTGCTGAAGCTGGGGTCAGGACTTCAGCATTCAGCTCACCATCTGAACCAGTGTCCAGCAAAGGCTGCTTTTCTTCTTTCACTTCTCCCTTTTCCATTCTTTTCCATCCTTTGGTCACAACCTCTTCAGATTTGCCATAATTTCCTTAAAGTTAAGCATTAAATGGTAAACAGATAAGTGGGATTGCTCTTAAACAAGTTTTCTAGTTGGCAAAACCAGAGTGCAATCCTCCTGCCAAGAGATGCACACAGACATGTACTGCTTTGGGAACTTGCAGTTCAGTGTGTCCAACCATTGCAGCATCACATGGACAACCAGGAGGTCTGAGAGGGAGATGGCCAATTGCAAGGGAGTCCTAGTGTATGCCTTCAAGTTCTGCCAACTCCACCAAGTGCCTGCTGACTGCCACCTATACCCCTACACTGGGGCCAGCAGCAGCCACTCAGGTAGATGGCTCAGCATCAGTCATCACCCATCCAGCTTAGCAGGTGGGAGCTTTGACCCACTCTCCAACCATTGTTTCCCTACCACCTGCTGTCACAGCCACTCAGTGCCACATGGTCAGCTCCAGTATCCCAACTTCCCCTCCTTTGTTTCTCTTTCTTGCTCCCAAACCTTTCTACTTCTTTGTACCCCCAGTTCCCAGAAGAGTTTCAACCACTTTCCCCAAACAGGCAATTCATACAAATACTGCAAAACTCCAATCCCATGGGAGAGTATCCAGACTTTTCAGATAAGTAAAGCACTGTGCACGCTCCCTGGACTCATTCCCCATCCCTCCCAGGTTCCCCAGCTGTGCAGGGGCTGCCAGTGCTGACTTGGTCTGTCAGAGGGAGAGCTGCACTGTTCCCATAGTTTCTGGACATGGGGCCCGAGGGAATACCCACCTATAGATATTTCAAAGCTGACAGGTTTATTACTGAGAGAGGAGTCCATCATAGTGGCTTCAAAGAAGGCAGCAAAAAGGAGGAATTCTTCCTTTCTCCCCAGCACATTCTGAGCAAGGAGACACAAATCAGCCTGAGAGCCTTGTGTGCCAAAACACTGAGCACCAGGGCATGGCTGATGCCTGCCAACCCTCTCACAGGACCTCAGGGTAATGCTGCTGAGGTCCCTGCTGGGCTGCCAGAGGCAGAACAAGATTTCTTGGAAATCCTGGGAGGTTGGTGCAGAGCCGTGGCTTTGGCTGCTACTTGTGTGAAGCCACTGAGCAGGTTTGCAGGCTAAGCAATGGCTATTGTACCAACACAGCTGCATCTTGCCCTGCCACTCTTCCATGACAACAGTGCATGCTACAGATCCTACAGATCGACATGGGTCAGCCACACCAGCACAGCAGGGCTCACCTCGGGCAGTGGATGAAGCTCTTCCACCTCCACAGTGACCTCCCCGGGCTGCTCGGCCTCCTGAGAGCTCCCAGACTCCTCCTCTCCCTGCAGCTGGCTCGGTTCTTTGGCTTTCTCTTTGGATTTTTTACTTTTCTTCTTCAGCTTCAGTTTGCTCAGGGTACCTCTCGTTCTGTCCCCAAGCTTCCTCTCTGCCACGCTGGGGCTGCTGAAGATCTCCACCGTGATGGCCATGAGGACACGCCCGCGGTAGAAGATGCCCTCGCCCCTGCCCTCATTGAGGTCCCTGTGGATGTCCCGCAGAACCGAGTTCTGGGGGGAGCCATACAGGTTCACCCAGGCTGGGCCAAATGTGGGGTTAAAGCCTGCAGCAACAGGGACAGGGTCTCATTACGTTGCTGCAGAGACCTCCCCCCGCGAGGGCAGCCCAGGGCACCAGGATGTCAGTGTGCTTCAGCCACTGCTGCTCCCGCCTCCAGGAGACCAGCATGGCCAAGCAGAAGGTGCATGGCATGGGGCTGTCCAGGACGTCCTGCCCCAGGGCAGCCGTGCCAGGCCTCACCATTCCTGTCAGCGTCCGAGATCTCCTGCAGGTCTATGTAGTGTGTAGCAATGGCCACACCACCGACACTGGCATCATCCAGCACCTGGACTTTTATCTTCCTGGATAGAGGCGGGAACATCTCGATGAAGCTGATCTGCTCGTTCCACTCAGGCTCAGTGGTGTTGGTCTCCACCGATGTTTCCCCCTGGAAAGGAGATGTGAAAGCCACACAGCCACAGCCAGTGGCCAGAGCAAGGGATGCCTCAGAGCCTCTCTGGGAATGGCACGTGCCCCTGTACCACCTGCAGATGCTGCTAGGCAGGCTCTGGAGGCAGCAGTCCCTGCTCCTGCTCCCCATCCTGCAATTCCTCTCTGTGCTTCATCAAGGGGGCTGTCCCAAGGCCCTGGCCATGCCCTGCACAGCCAAGGGAAAACATTGAAAGTAAGCAGGCAGCACCCACAGACCCAGAGGTGTCTCAGGGTTACCTGGGAACACCCCCAGGCCCACCAGGGACTGGTTCTCATATTAATGGATACCACAGGACCAGAAACCCCGGCCTTGGGTGCAAGAAAAGGGCCATTAGCTCAGTAAACTCTCCTGAGGATGCCAGGCTGAGTCCAGCTTGACACAGAGGAAGGATTTCTGCTCCAGGATTTATCTGACCCTCTCCCCGTTTAAGGATATGAATCTTTGCCTGCACAGTCAGTAGCTCAGCCAGTGGCTGTGCCCAGGGCTGGGGCTATCCCACAGGCATTTCTGCGGAGACAGAAGTCCCAGAAAAGCCTTCTCATTCAGACATTACATACCTATGGCTAGACAGCTCAGGCCACTGCTAAAGACAGCAAGACCTTGGCTTTCCCAGCCTGTGTCCAGTGGGATTGCTGTGCCCCATGGAAGCTCCTGGCAGCATGAGCAGAGTGCATGCTGCCGCACAGCACAGGGAGGATCAGCCTGTCCCAACACAGAGCCCTGGCAGACTCACCTGCTGCCCACAGAATGAGACCTGCACATATGGGTCAATAAAGACTTTTCTCTCCCCTATGATCTTGGAGAAGCCACCCATGATGCCTGCACTCATGCTGGGCAGGCCCTCAGCACGATACAGTTTGATGCAGACCCTGGCCCAAGGTCTCTCTGCAGGGACTCTCTTAGGCAGTAGCAGATTCCTGAAAGACAAATTCATGTTCTCTCTCTCTTCTGGAGACCACAGAACACGGTGCTGAGAAATGCCCGGACTGGCAGAAGTTTGGATCCTGCCTCACCACAGGTCTTTTTCACTGGGTCATGTAAGACCCCACCACACCTACCTTTCAATGTCCTCATCCCGGCTGCTGGAAGAGGTGGGAAGGAAGCCCACAACATCCCCACGTGCAGAGACGGAGATGCTGCACTTCACAAAGCCTTTCACACCTGCCCGGGTGTCTGTGGGGTCACTGATAACTGCCCACTTCTGGAAAAACCTGTGATCTGAGAGGGAAGAGGAGGAGTTCCCCATGAGAGGCCAGGCTACCATCTCACATCCCAGCTCCATCAGCACAAAAACTGTCCTGATCCTGCCTCTGAAGGTGCAGGAGTTGTCACCTGCCTTCAGACAATGGGAGGAAAAGCAAGTGCTAGTTCTCATATGAACTAAGTGCTTTAAAGCCAGGGCTCTGAGCAGACCCAGCAGAGCATGAAGGAAACACCAGTTTCAGACAGAGTCAGGGATAGGCACAGGTATGTGGTGCAGTCCCTTATACCTGGCTGGCTGTACACTGTCTCAACATCCATCTTGAACGTTCCTATGCACGTTCCCAGGAACGGTATCTTCTTTGAGTGAAAAACCTGCAGACAGCACAAGTGCCCCTGAGCATCACAAGGTATGAGCAGCAAGGTGACACATCCACACATCTCTGAGGACAGGGCTGCTCAGAGGTGCTCACCAAAGCACAACTGAGGCAGCAGTTTCAAGTTCCTCATTGACACTGACCCATTTGAGTTAGCCCTGGGACTAACCCATTTCTGCCCAACCATTCCCACAGAGCCCATCAGCCCATAACCCCAGTCAAACCTGGGCCAAGGCAGGTGCAACCAATTCAGTTTCTGCCAGTTCCAGGTAAGGCAAACCCCTACAACGGACCTGGGACAGATGTGTTTTCTCACAGAGAGTTCTTTGTCCACAACCTGCTGGCTCAGGGCACAGCCATGACCCTACTGGGTTAGTGCCTCTTCCAAAACCCAAGCCCTGCTCACTGCTTCCTGAACTCACACCAGCAGAAGAGACAAGCAGCCTTTCACAGGGAAGTGCTGGAGATTGTTTGGCAAAGGAAGTGCTGGCTGGGTTTAGCTATCTTCAGAACATCTTTATGTCTTGGAGAAGCCCTTGTGCTTTGGGTCAGGGGATTTATGAAAACCTCTCTGCCTGTCTGGGCTTTTCTATAGCACAAATCACCACTGAGCTCCTCTCATACCAGTCATTTGCCTTCACAACCTGCAGGATGAGGCTCCAGGGTAAGGAGCAGGAGGGAATCGTCCCCAGGACAGCAAGACGGCAGGCAAGAAACTTCCCCAGAGGCCTCAGCTCAGTCACAAGGTGCAGAGAAAGCCTGACCTGGAGGAGGTGGGAAGGCAGCACTGCCCAGAGCTGGCTCAGAGCAGGGCTGGCTCTCTGCCCCACTGCAACCACAGGAAGCTGGAACTCCTGGCTGGCATTGGTACTCGTGCTTTGCCTGTCACTCCCCGTGTCTACACACAGAAGCGTTGGGCTATCCCACTTACCATGAAGGATGAAGAGGAGGAAATACTTACCGAGATCTCTATGAGTCTGTGGAATAAAATATCCCTTGGCTCATGGAATTCAAACAGAAAATACTGAAAGAGAAGGGCAAGACAGCTGAGCCCCAGGCTCCCAGGCAGCCCTTGCGAGGATGGTCTCAGGCACTTGGGGTATGTGTGGGGCAAGGACAGAGCCTCTCTCTGTGTCACATACCTCATTGTAGAAGGGGCAGTTTGTTGACTTCTGTGTTGCCGTGTGCCTCTTCTCCTCCCCAACCTTGACTAAAACAAAGGGGTTAATGTTCACCCCCACCAGCTTCTGTGCTTCAATTACATTAATCCCAACCTGAGGAGATGTGGGAGAAAACCTTTGGATCAGCATTCTCCTTGTTTCCATCTTCATCCTGAGATTGTTTCAACAATACCAGAGCATTCTTGATGCAGAGGTGGATGTCTGGGGCAGGCAAGAGCATGGCTGCCAAAATTATTACTACCAGCACAGACCAAAATGGTATTTGACATATTTGTTTCTTTCAGACAAGGAAATAAAGTGCTACATCCCCAGTACCTTTGCCAAGAGTGGCCTTCCCAGCATCACTGTACCCTCAGTTCCCAATCCCAAGGGGTTGCCAACTCATTGCTCCCACATGGTCAGGTCCACAGAGCATCTTGGAGAAGATGCTCTTTTGCATCTTCTGTCAATACTTTGAATCCTTCTGAGATGGACTACATTGGAAAGACTGTAATGTGGCCATCTCATTTAATGCAACTGGTTACAAGTCTAAGATATGGGAGAAATGTTCTCAAATTTGCTGTGGGTACAACTAGGCCCTTGTTAAGGTGCAGAATAACAGCTTCAAGAAAAGGATGGTAGGAAATTTGACACCGACAACAGCTTCCTGCTTGGACCAAATGTGAGCCCATGTTTACTTAGAACCAGGGAAGGATTTAAATCCATAGCCAGGCTGGGAGACCTGCCCTGAAATCAAACTAACCAGATGTCAGATCGTTGGCCAGAGCCACAGCTTCATACCAGCCTTCCAACCTGCCCAAGCAAGTCCCTGCACTGCCCTCCAACCCCAGCCATGCCCCACAGATGTCCCTGAGGGCACAAACTACATCCTGGGGAAGCTGGCAGGCAGCAGCCCTGCCTCAGTGCTCCCTGAGGCTCTGCTCAGGCAGTGTTTTGCAGTGTCCCATGTGGCTGATTCCCTTCTCCTGCATATCCATAGCTAACTACATGGCCCAAAAAGAAATTCTACTCTGGGCTGGCTCATGTTGGGGCCAGCACTCACAGATCCAGTCCATTCAGGGAATCTTACACCTTGCCCAGGGAATTCATACAAAGCATAAAGATCTTCTTGTTAGAGGCCTCACTGGAGTATGTGGCAATCAGAGAAGCCCAGACTCACAGTGAGGGACCAGCTGCAGGGCCAGAAACAGCTGCAGGGACACACACCAGTACTGAAGTACCTGGAAACTCTGTGGGGTTGGGATGGCAAAGAGGTCCCATGCAGGGCAGATTCTGGAGCGGCTGCACAGAAAAAAAAACCAGGTAAGCAGGTCTCTTTGTCTGTAGGGACCTGAGTAAGTCCCCATCAAAAGGAAGCAATGGAAACCCTGGCAAATAATGGCCCCTTGTCCTGGGAATGAGCAAATCCTCAACAATCCCCATCTGGGGCCATTGGAAATTAAAGGTTTCTGACATTTTGCCAAAACACACACCACAATCTACAGGAATACCCCAGGATCTGGCACTTTGCATCCCAGAACTCAAGCAGGGGCAAGAGAGAAGAGCATGTCATGGTTACCTCTTCACAGGGCTGAAGATGATGCCTGAGACTCCAATCTCAGACTCATCATAGGAATCTTCCTCCTCTTCCTCTTCTTCATCAGTCTCCAGGCCTTTTGCCAGCTTCCTGCCCAGTGCAGCAGCTTTCCTGTCCAGTTCAGTGGCTCTTGGCCCCTCGGCAGCCCTGCAAAGCCCCCATGTTCCACAAGCCACGAGTCAGCCGTGCCGAGCGGGCTGTGCACTGCCCTGCACCCAGGAGGGGAGCCCAGACAACTGGGTAGGGCTACTTACTCCAGCTGCTCAAATCCAGGATTGCGGATGATTAACTCTGAACTGTAAGAAGAAGAGAGGCCCTATTGCAAAGTCCACTGTGCTGCGGCTCTTCCCTGATGCCCCAGCCACACTCCTGCTTGTTCCTTGGCAGGGACATCAACATCCTCCTAAGTGATTTTTCTCCTAAGCTTTTCCACTGCCCACCCTGTGTACCTGCTGCCTTGCCTCTGGCATTCCAGATGTGACACTCTGCAGGCCTCTGCCTGTCATCCTGTTTGCCCAGACCCTCTCCCCTCCCCTGACTTTGGGCATGCAGGGTGTATGGCCTTGCTGTGGTCCAAAGCCACGCTCCCTGTAACTTTGCAATTACAAAGGCTTGCTTCTGTCAGCCAGAAAGGCTGTAGAAATGCTCTCAAGTCCAAAAGCACTCCCAGGGAGTCTCAGGACTCCTAACCCCTGCAGTGGGTCATTGCAAAGACAAGATACTTCACGTCCAAGAGCCTTGCTCCCTTTTGGCTGCTGTAGAGTAAAAATCAGCCTGCCCAGAGGAGGAAAGCAAATGAGGCTGGATTGGATCTCAGAGGCTGCCACCAGCAAAGGCAGCTGTACAAACTGCCTAGAAACTTGCACTTCCCAGGAATTTCATACCTGTCTTTCATCTGATAGACAAAATCCTCTTCAACCCAGGTCCCTGCTGAGCCATTTGGAGGCTGGTAGCTCAAATCCAACTCAATGTAGATCTACAAGCAGAAAATGAAATGGCCTGAGAGTTTGGCAGCCACAAAACAACAGCAGAAATGTCATGAAAAAGGGGAAGCAGGGCATGGAAGAAAAAAAGAAGTGAAGAGCTGGTGAAAAGAAGTGGAAGAAAGGGGCTCACAACCCCATAAGAAGTATATTCATACCAGACTCCTCTTGTTGGCTGCCATCAACAAGCTAGACATGACAAAACTCCCTCTTCTACAGCTTCCCAAACTCCAGGATTCACTGAATAAAAGCTGGCTGAAGTTTCCAAATATAAAATATACCCCTGAGAGATGCCTCAAGGCATTTTCAGCAAGGGAAGTGGGGAGAGCCCTACACACTGCCATGCAGGGTTTGGAGCAGTCTCTCTGTGGGAGGCACAAGACAGCTGACAGAGCATCCCTGGGCAGGACAGATTGGACTAAAATGCTGGAGAAGCCATCAGCACACCCAGAGTCTACATCACAGGAGACATCAATTTAGTGCTAGTGATGGAAGAAGAACATCCAGAGGAGTACGGAGCATGCAGGGTATTGGCACTGCCAGCACGGATACGAACACCCCAGGTCTGCAGGTGGCCAGCCTGATCTCAAACCAACACAGACACTCAAGAATATCCCAGCAGAGGCCAAAATCACAAGCATGTAGGAGGCCACTCCTTAGCAGGCTGAAGGGGATGTTTAGACTGGGTTTAGAGCTCAGTCCATGGAAAGCACACATTTCTGGAACCAGCAAAACATCCCAAGAAAGCACTAGTACAGCAACCGGGAAAGGCAGCAGCAAAGGCTGGGTGGTGAAGAAACCCGAGATAAAGCTGCATAAAAAGCTGAGGCTCTGAAAACAACCCTTCAAACCATCAGGAGAAGAAAGGGTGCAAATAACTCAAGTCTCAGAGAAGAACAGGACTGGGACTAGCAGGAAGGCTGCTGGCTTTATTCTCACTTTGCTAAAGAAGCAACAGTTGAAACAGCCTGTCCCTTGGGAATATGTCTCTTCCCAGCTGAGCTGAGGGAGGGGGTCTCAGGCTGCTCTTGGTTGGGTGTCCAGTCTTGCCTGCCCCATTTCTGTCTCCTGCAGTTCTTGTGCAGCCAGCATTGCACAATCTAAACCTAACAGAACTCGGTTGAGTTTTGGTTGGAGCAGCTCATCACCACGAGGGCAGAGGTGGGCAGGCAAGGGGCCGGGCCATGGGGCAGCTCTGACCTTACAGTGGAGTCTCCTCAAACCAGCACCAGAACCAAGGGCTGAATCTAGTCCCTGTCTCTTTGCTGCCATGAATGTTTATCCAGTGAGCTGCATGGGATAAAAACCATCCTGGAAATGCTCAGCTTTCACCTGGACCTGCTCCATGATCCAGGCAGCCCCTCAACACAAGAAAGTTGTGTCTGTGCCACTCAAGCTCATGGTCTGGTAGCCACAGAGCTGCATCCCATATGCCACCACGAAGTTGAATCATGCTGCCCATGTGAAGGGCAAACAGGGATGGAGGACTGATGCCTCTGCTCTTCACACCCTGCCCACCACCCTAGTACACAGCTCTGGCTCTCCAGCACCCACTGAACTGTGCCTGCACACCCAGCTAGCAGGAAATAACTCATTACAGGGCAGTGTTCCTTTTCTACAAGCACAAAGGGCCCAATGAGCCCCACTGCCAGGGTGGGAGAAGAGTGGGACCTGCAGAGCAGAGTGTGAGTCAGATACCAGAGCCTCTCACACCGCTCCAGGCTCTCACTAAGCCATCCAGATAGTGGGGGTCCCAAGACACCTGCCACCTTCCACCTCCCCCCACCAACTCCCCCCTGCTCTGCATCCTGCAACCACTGTATGGTGCACGGAGTAGATAAAATGCCACCTCCTCCATCCACCACTCAGACCTGGAAAGGTTTTACTAAATATCCCTCTGATTATTCAGGCCCTCAGCAGATCTCCAGGGCCCCCAGCCCACCCTGTGCATTTCTAGATGCTCCTAGAAACCACCTGGTGAGTGTGAAGTGGCTGCGTCCCTGCGCAGAGAGGGCACAAATGCCACAGAGTTTCCCAGCTCTAACAGCACCTTGGACTGTCCCTCAGCCCCAAATTCACCTGGGAGGCACCACATGAGGTTTCCCACAAAGGCTTACTGATTGCTGACAGCCAGGCTGCCCATGGAGGGAGGACTTACACCAGTGATTCTGTGGTTCCTATCCATGAGGGACTCACGCAGGATTAGCCTCCCAGATGTCATCAGATGCTGAAGGCTGAGGACGAGGGAACCAAGCAGCCTGGAACACAAACAGAGGCTGCAGCACCACTGGACACCAGTGCCTACATCCTGGGGAGCACTGGGGCCTCTGCTTTCCCACTCACAGCCCCTCCGAGCTGCCCTGAAGTGCTTTCCACAGGGAGCCTGGCAGGCGAATACCTGAACTGACCCAGCAGCATGTCCTGCCTCCACCCCAGTCCTGCCCAGATAGCTGCTTGCACCTGAGCTGCCATTGGTGGTTAAAGGCTTGTGCAGATCCAGACTCATGGGGAACTCAAGGGACTTCTTCCCTTTAAGCAGAGATGGGTTTCACGGGAGCCAGCCTGTGTTTGGGCACCCAGCAGAGCTGGGGTGAGTCTTCCCAGACAAAACTTGGAAACAGAGGCTTTACACAAGGAAATACAGAAATGGGACATAAAGCTGTGGCCACAAGGATGTCTGCATCCTTGGGCCAAAATTCACTTACTCTAAAGGGGCTTCTCCCTGGAGAAGGGTCATGTTGCTCCCTGTGAGCAGCAAAGGCAGGATCACGCTTACACTCCCAACACCAGTTTGCATTGCCACAGTCTGGACTCATGTATACATGGGCCCCCATCTGCCTGTGGCAGCTCTGCCGCCAGACAAGCTTAGCCCTAAGTGACACAGAGCTTCCCACTGCCTGCTGGGAGGTACTGTCAGAGCAGTTCACCGCCCAGTGGGACTGGGACAGGAGGAATCACTCCCCAGGCACCTCCATTTCAGCTGTGAGCTGTTGATCTCTTGTATTCCCTCTCTCCTCCCTTTTCTCTGAGACACAGAGCCTGTCTGGCCTCCTATGCCCAAGGAAGGAGCCTCCCTGGTCATCCCCCTCCTTTCCAGCTTTGCCAGCTTGGTGCTGCTGCCACAGAAAGGACACACACAAGGAAGTCCAGAGGCCACAAACAGATATAGCAATGTAACAAATTTTTTTCTTCTATCCTTCCATGTTCTCTCTCTATTTATTTTTTACCATCCCAGTGCACAAACCAACTGCTTTTGAACTGTACTCGTTGTCAGCTGCCATTACACCCCGCAGCAGAGCTGTTTGTGGATACACTGTCAGTGCCAGCCCACTCATTTCCCAGTGTACTCCTTTGCTCCACGCTGTCAGGTCCCACTGATTTGTTACCATTTATGTTATCTATTTGTCCTATAGCTGTTTCTATTGACATTTCAGTTAGAGGCAATTCCTGTGATCCAGCTCCTATAAGGAAAGCATCCAGGAAACAGTGACACAATGTTCTGCCATGCTTTCTGCTCTGGCTTTATCTGTAAGTGTCTGGCATGTGCTGTGCTCACCTGTTTCCTCCACGCCCTCTCTGGCAGCTTTGAAAAGGTTTGTATTATTAACAGCTTCTAGAAAGTTGTTCCTATGCATTTTCCTTCAGTTCTTACATTCTCCTTATCAGAGCTTGCACCTTTCCCTGCATCCTCATGTTTCACAATTTTCCTTCAGTTCTTACATTCTCCTTATCAGAGCTTGCACCTTTCCCTGCATCCTCATGTTTCACACACCCTGAAGGACATGCTTCTGCTGCCTTTTTGCTCCACCACCACTACTCAATCTGTCATCTCTATTCTGGGGTTTCCCTGCAGTGTTTTACAACTGTTGTAATAGCCACAGAGTTCACAGTGTTTTATTTGTGCCACCTAGAAGCATTTTAAATTCTGGCTGTCCTTTAAATTCAAATTGCTGTCTTTTTGAAGACAGCACCAAGGATTCAGGGCTCTTCCCCATGGACAGATATGCTGAATTTGCATGCGGCATAGCCACAGCCACCATGTGGATGTTCAGAGTGAGAGCAGGTCCCCAGTCTGCTGCAAGTCCTGCCCTTGTAGCTCTGGTTTTTAGTGCCTTGGTTTACCTTTGTCTCAGCTGAGGGTCAGATCTGGATTCTTAGGTAGTCCCTGTTACTGCTGGTACAACTAAACCATTCCCCTAATTTAACTCAATGTATGCAGCACTGCTGTCCCACCAGTATAACCATCTCCCTCCCTCCCGTATAACCTGCATCCTACTCATCTTCCTTCCATCAAACTTTCAGTAAATATTTTCTATTCCCAGTAGACAACATAAAGCCTAATATGTCTCCTTCCCCACTTCTACTGGTCACCCCAACCACCGAAGGACCCACCTGTTACTGAAAACCTTGCTGCAGTTGTAAACTTTAATGGACAGCATTTCACCCATGATGAGCTTCCCGTAGTGAGGCCAGCGAAAGAGCTGCAAACAAATGGAGCAGGAAGAGATGACAATTCATTCCCGGCTACACTTTCCCATGTCTGGTGGCTCCCTGGGTCCAGTGCGAGTGACCAAGTCCATGGGCATGACAAAAAGTGGCTGCGGTGGGAAGTTAACTTTCCTGCTGGTCAGGTAGACCGGAGAGCCCCTCCAGCAGCACAGAGTCACAAGTTAGCTGCTAAAGAAGCCAGAGCAGCAGCATCCTGGAAAGAGAAGGATGCTCATGCCTGCTGGGGTCCCTGAGCTGGCAGGCTGCAGAGCGAAATAGGATGTGGGAAGGTATAGAGGCACTTGGGGAGAAGAGACCACCCAGGCAGGGAGTCATCTGGCTTACAGCAAAGCTGCACCCTAAGGCTTCGACTCACCACACCCCCAAACCTACCACTGCTCCTCCTGCCCTTCTCTGCCCTTCCCCAGAAGGCACAGTGGCTTTGGGATCAAGCAAGGGACAGGTGGAACCACCCGGTGGCACGGCACAGCTGGGCTGTCACAGGCTTCAGGGAGGTGAGGATGGGGATGACACTGGAGAGGTAGACATGCTACCCAGGCCACCCCCATCCCTGCACTCCCCATGTCCCACTCCTGCCCCACGAGGCATCGACTGCACTGGCAGTCTGGATTTCTGAGGGAAGGGGGGGCTTTGCCTTCAGTGTTCCAGGCTTCCAGGAAGGGTCCCCACCCCACCGAGGGTCAGCTCCTGCAGCTGTACCCGCAGGTCGCAGCCACTGGGGAAGGGACTCACCTGCCCCCTGAGCAGAGCAGAGGAACGAGGCACTACAGAAATTCCCAGAAAACAGTTTTATGGGAGGTGTCCCTGCCCACGGCGTGAGGGTTGGAAATAGATGAGCTTGGAGGTCCCTTCCAGCCCAAACCAACCTGTGGTTTTATGACCGAGACGCTGACCTGTCCCACCTCTGACCCTCATGCTCTACACGCACCCACTTCCCTCACCTCCTCGAAGACAGCCTCTGGACCACAGCGGACCTTCCTCGTCTTCTGGACGAAGCCTTGAGAAGGAGCGGGGAGGCGTGAGGTG
>WBMV01003759.1:690797-730177 GCA_013396655.1 Campylorhamphus procurvoides | reverse complement strand
CAGGTTGGATGGAGCTCTGAGCAACCTGGTCTAGTGGAAGGTGTCCCTTCCCATGGCAGGGGTTTGCAACTAGATGACCTTTAAGGCCCCTTCCAATCCAAACCCAAACCATTCTGATTTCACAAAGTTGCAGGAAAAATAATTCAGCGAAGACATGCTGAAGACTATGTTTACCTTGTCCTTTCTACCTTGTCAAGCAACTGGCCTTGTTTAATTGCTTATGCTCTAATTAGACAAGAAGATCAGAAGCTCTCTGGAACAGTAACTTTTCCTTGTGTGGAGGTTAGACAATAATACTTGATGCAGGATTCAAACATTTCTGGGACAGAAATAGCAATCACTAAGGTTTTTCTATGCAACAAGCTTTTCTCAGGTTAACTAAACAAAACTTTTTTAAAGTCTGATTTTAAATGGTGCATATTCTTTTCTGCATCCATCTAAATTGGTCTATTCCTGGCTTGTATCAGTGTAGCTTCATTTGGACACTCGGATTGTCCACCATCAGGTTTTAGCATGGTACCCCTCAAAACTGCTGCACAGGGACCCTAAGACAGCACAGACCCAGATCCCAGCGAGGCAGACAAAGCTGAGCTGACAGAAGAAACACTTGGATTTTAACACCGAATCTCAAATTCCCCTTTTTGTTGGCCTAAGGGTAGAGAGAAAAACTGAGTGGAAAATGCTTGTTCAAGAACAATTCTGTCTCTGCATGCTGAGAGAGATCTTAGTCCTTAAAGGTCATAATGTAGGATAGGGAGAAACCATTAAATACAGCAGTGTGGTGGAGTGACCCTGCCTGGATTGTGAGGTGCCCACCAAAGACGTTCTATCACCCCACTCTTCATCTGGATGGAGAGAGAAAATACAACAAAAGGCTCATGGGTCAAGATAAGGTCAAGGAGACGAGCAGTCGTTGTCACAGGCAAACCAGACTCAGCTTGGGGAAATCAGTTGGATTTTTTACCAAATCAGAGTAGGATAAAGAAAAGTAAAAACTAAATCTTAAAAACACCTTTCCCCCCATCCCCCTCTTCTCAGGCTCAACTTACTCTCAAATTTTCTCCCTTCTCCCCCTCAGGGGCACAGGGGGATGGGGGAATGGGGCTTGTGGTCAGCTGATGTCATCTCTGACTCTCCTTACTCATCCCCTGCTCCAGTGTGGGGTTGCTCCCACAAGAATCCTTCAAGCACATCTCCAATATGAGTCCTTCCCACGAGCTGCAGACCTTCATCAACTGCCCCAGTGTGGGTCCTTTCCAAAGGGTGCAATCCTTCAGGAACAGAGGGCTCCAGGGTAGGGCCTCCATGGGCTGCAGGGGAGGTGTGTCTTCACCACAGGCTGCAGGGGAATCTCAGCTCGAGTGCCTGGAGCACCTCCTTCTGCTTTACCAACCTTGATGTCTCTAGAGTTGTTCCTTTCACATACTCTCACTCCATCCTTCTGATTGCTGCTGCACTGGGGTTTTTTCTCCCCTTCTTAAATCTGTTATCCCAGAGGTGTTACCACCATCACTGATGGCCTTGGCCAGCAGCAGGTCTATCTTGGAGTCTGGCATTGGATACAGGGGAAGCTTCCAGCAGCTTCTCACAGAAGCCACCCCTATAGNNCCTTGTCCTTTCTACCTTGTCAAGCAACTAGCCTTGTTTAATTGCTTATGTTCTAATTAGACAAGATCAGAAGGTCTCTGGAACAGTAACTTTTCCTTGTGTGGAGGTTAGACAATAATACTTGATGCAGGATTCAAACATTTCTGGGACAGAAATAGCAATCACTAAGGTTTTTCTATGCAACAAGCTTTTCTCAGGTTAACTAAACAAAACTTTTTTAAAGTTTGACTTTAAATGGTGCATATTCTTTTCTGTATCCATCTAAATTGGTCTCTTCCTGGCTTGTATCAGTGTAGCTTCATTTGGACACTCGGATTGTCCACCATCAGGTTTTAGCATGGTACCCCTCAAAACTGCTGCACAGGGACCCTAAGACAGCACAGACCCAGATCCCAGCGAGGCAGACAAAGCTGAGCTGACAGAAGAAACACTTGGATTTTAACACCGAATCTCAAATTCCCCTTTTTGTTGGCCTAAGGGTAGAGAGAAAAACTGAGTGGAAAATGCTTGTTCAAGAACAATTCTGTCTCTGCATGCTGAGAGAGATCTTAGTCCTTAAAGGTCATAATGTAGGATAGGGAGAAACCATTAAATACAGCAGTGTGGTGGAGTGACCCTGCCTGGATTGTGAGGTGCCCACCAAAGACGTTCTATCACCCCACTCTTCATCTGGATGGAGAGAGAAAATACAACAAAAGGCTCATGGGTCAAGATAAGGTCAAGGAGACGAGCAGTCGTTGTCACAGGCAAACCAGACTCAGCTTGGGGAAATCAGTTGGATTTTTTACCAAATCAGAGTAGGATAAAGAAAAGTAAAAACTAAATCTTAAAAACACCTTTCCCCCCATCCCCCTCTTCTCAGGCTCAACTTACTCTCAAATTTTCTCCCTTCTCCCCCTCAGGGGCACAGGGGGATGGGGGAATGGGGCTTGTGGTCAGCTGATGTCATCTCTGACTCTCCTTACTCATCCCCTGCTCCAGTGTGGGGTTGCTCCCACAAGAATCCTTCAAGCACATCTCCAATATGAGTCCTTCCCACGAGCTG
This sequence comes from Campylorhamphus procurvoides, assembly GCA_013396655.1. Lineage (NCBI taxonomy): Eukaryota > Metazoa > Chordata > Aves > Passeriformes > Dendrocolaptidae > Campylorhamphus > Campylorhamphus procurvoides. The sequence continues at coordinate 727,524 of WBMV01003759.1, read as the reverse complement.
CAGACCTTCATCAACTGCCCCAGTGTGGGTCCTTTCCAAGGGGTGCAATCCTTCAGGAACAGAGGGCTCCAGGGTAGGGCCTCCATGGGCTGCAGGGGAGGTGTGTCTTCACCACAGGCTGCAGGGGAATCTCAGCTCGAGTGCCTGGAGCACCTCCTTCTGCTTTACCAACCTTGATGTCTCTAGAATTGTTCCTTTCACATACTCTCACTCCATCCTTCTGATTGCTGCTGCACTGGGGTTTTTTCTCCCCTTCTTAAATCTGTTATCCCAGAGGTGTTACCACCATCACTGATGGCCTTGGCCAGCAGCAGGTCTATCTTGGAGTCTGGCATTGGATACAGGGGAAGCTTCCAGCAGCTTCTCACAGAAGCCACCCCTATAGCCCTCCACTAACAAAACCTTGCCATGGAAACCCAATATAAGCCAAAACAACCTCCACTGAAGAAGATGGCTACAAAAAACCCCAAGGTTTTAAGACAAACCTTAAAAGAGAGCAAACACATGCACATATACCCACACTGCTGATGAAGTAACCCTGGTTTCTAACAGCTTCAGCAGATGGTGGCTCTGGAAGCATGATGAGCACAGGCACACTGCTGAGCTCAATCCACTGCCACCTGCAATCTAGCAGAAGTAACCAAGTTGAAGCACCAAAACTTTTAGTGCAGACCAACAATCAAAATTAAATCTAGACTCCTTCACTGGAGCTTATGGAGTCTGCACAGAAGTCTGCAACAACACACGTGCTCTTGTCAGCTCCCAGGTGAGAGTAAATCCAGTTTGCTCCATGTCTTGGTGCTGCAGTGCTGCATCTGATTTTTGCCAGTTATAAAATAAACACAGCACTTCAAACATCTGTCCCTCTCAGTGACATTATTAACAAAGAGGTGTCCTCACCTTGGCAATAAGGGTTGCTGGGGTTGAAGTTCAAAGCAAACTCGTCAGATACCTGAGAAAGGGGACATTACAAACAGTTAGGGAATGCAGACATGGGCAGAGCAAGTGCCCAACATTGAGAAGACCCTACCTGCCAGCTAGGAGGAACCTGAGCTCCAAATCCAAATGCAGGAAACAGCTTGTCCCTGGAAAGAAATGAGAAAGAGCAACTCTTTAGTAACTCACTTCTGTTTCATTCACAGAAAGCAGCTGCACACTAAGACTGAATTCCTGCCAGAATTGGTACATCATCTCACTGCCCATGGGCGGGCACCAGCTATCCAAGGGTTTCAGGCCTGGGCTTGACAGTTACAGAATCTCCTTCAGTGCAGCAGCCAACAGGACTCTCGGGAGTTTTCGAAGTAGCTGGAGAAAAGCCAGACCAACCCCAGTCTGGCTACAGGGCAGAGCAGACAACACATTCCCACGGAATCAAAGAAGACATTCAGGTTTGCAATGCACCATCAGCAACAAGGGAGCAGTGACCAGCTGAAGCAGCAGTAGAGAGACCCAGGATAGAGCAGGAGGGACAAGCCAAGCAAAGATGCCAAATTATGAAGGGCTGCCATTGCCCCTCCCTGCTACTGACAGACGCAACAGGAATCAGTAGTAGCTCCTTATGGGATCTCCCAAGGAGACACAGCCCCTCAGTCATTAAAATGCCACAGGTCTGGAAGAGGCTATGAACACTGATCCACTGTGACATACTTTTGGTGAGGTGACTAGTTCACTCAAGATCATTACATACGTGTCATAATCCTGGACTACACTTCCCACACTCCAGATGGCAGTCAGGTACTCATTTATCCCATCTGGGCTGATGTAGTGAAGAGAATCTGATGACTTGGGATCTCCATTGGAGGCAGTGAAGTCTACACCCACCTAATTAGTCAAGATGATGGCAGGAAGTCACTGATACGTCACCACAAGCAAACAGAAGAACTAACCACATCCAGAAAGAGGGTTGGCTCAGGCCCACACAGCTCCCTTCCTCTCAGGCACACAGCAGCCCTACACAGGAACAGGCACACAAGCCTGCACCCCTTTTCCCACCCTTCCACTGACAGACTGAACCAGTTTCTCAAAAGAAGTTTAAGAATCCTGAGCGCCAATAAAGTGCTACTTGATCACAAAAAGTAAAAATATAATAGTATTTGGGTTTTGCAGACTTCACTGCAAACTCACACTGCATCTGCAGTCATTCATGCTGCCAATAAAAGTACACAACCTCACGCTTGTCCTGTCATCCACCAAGACAGGTAGTGGGGAAACAACTCACCGTGAAGTTAATCTGGCAGCCTCCCATCACATAGTCCAGAAATGAATATTCTGTCTCAATCTAGAGGAACAGACAGACAGTGTTACACCATTTCATTTCATTATGATCAGAATATAAAAAAGCAAATAAACCCCCAACAAAAATCTTCCTACCTTGCAGGATTTTATCCTAATAATGCCAGAGTTTTTATAGCTTTTTTTCTTTTGTTTTTTCTCAGGATGAATGCATTCAAATTCTACCTACAGAAAGCAAGCATAGAAGAAGCAAATTACAAAATACCTGCACTTACAGCAGAGTAAATTATGGAAACAGAACAGTGTCACACATCACACAATTTCAGAGTTACCCAAATACCCAGCAGAATTCAGAAACTTAATTTTAAAAAGGTCTGCAACTACATTGGCTGCCATCTGATGAACTAAGGATAATTTTGCCACCAGCACTGGGCAGAGGAGGCAAAATCTTGGGGTGGGGAGGCCAAAAAAGTCAGGCCATGGGTTCCCAGTGGCCGTGTTTAACTGCTTAGTTTCACTTGCATTGGTTCTGAATTCACACAGGCCAGGGAAAAAGGCAAGAACCTTCCATCAGCTTTTGGATTATGACCACAAAAATCAAGCTGGCTGGCACATGAGTAGTCCTGGGCTATGTCCTGTGCATGAATACATCTGCTAAATTCAGGTGAGACATCCCCGTAAGAATGAGATGTCTGGTTTTCACTGCAGACAACAGACCAAAACCAGCAGCACGAGAATGTGACTCAATCTATTCTAGACTGGGTGGCCAAGACAAGGTAGGAAGAGTGCCCCTTGAAAGGACTGCTGCTCTGTTAGCTGGCAAGGCAACCAGAGCATTTGTGAGGGTGACCAGCTCCAGCACAAACACTGTCCAAGCCAAGCTGTGCCTCCAGACTCATCTGTTACAGCACCAACAAGCACATTTATTTCCGCTGGACTCGGCAGAGGCCAACAGGATGAATTGCTGGGAATGCCAGCTGGCGACCAGCAGACAACAGGTTCAAGGATGCCTTTAGAAACAGGAACAGTAACAGAATCCAAAGAAAATAAAGAAATGTAATTCCCATACCATTCTTCCCAGATGCTGGCTTAGGAATATAAAGATACAGACAGAAATATTCATGTTTGGAGGCAACAGCTTAGAGCGTATCTGTGAGGTCAGTGTTAAGAAGGGGTTGTGAAAGCCTGAATTGTGGACTAAGTTAGCAGGGACTAAAGCAGCTCACCGGGGAGTCAGGTCCAGCTGTCTGAACCTGCGCCAGCGTCGTGTGCACCGCGCCGATCAGGTCATGGGAGCCATCGCTGTCGTGATCCACACACTGCACCTGCAGGGACAAGGGAGCAGGACATGGACACTGCACCTGCAAGGGACAAGGGAGCAGGACACGGACACTGCNACACTGCACCTGCAGGGGACAAGGGAGCAGGACATGGACACTGCACCTGCAGGGGACAAGGGAGCAGGACATGGACACTGCACCTGCAGGGGACAAGGGAGCAGGACATGGACACTGCACCTGCAGGGGACAAGGGAGCAGGACATGGACACTGCACCTGCAGGGACGAGGGAGCAGGACATGGACACTGCACCTGCAGGGACGAGGGAGCAGGACATGGACTCTGCACCTGCAAGGGGACAAGGGAGCAGGACATGGACACTGCACCTGCAAGGGGTTAGGGAGCAGGACATGGACACTGCACCTGCAGGGGACAAGGGAGCAGGGCACGGACACTGCACCTGCAGGGACAAGGGAGCAGGCAATGCTTTAGGGGGACCAGACACTGCTCCCTGCCCCATCTCCTCTGTCTGACACCTTGGCAGCAGTGCTGCTCAACTCCCCCATCCCACCAAAATGGGGCATGTTGGCCACACCACTAACTGAAACCCAAGAGTAAAGACACACACCCAGAGTGAATCTCAAGAAGAGGAACATGTTCACTTCCTCACCCACTTATTTACACGCAGTGCAAATTTTTCATAAAATCTTTTTCTGGTTTAAATGCAAAATTTTAAATCAATAACTAAAAATTTAAAAGAAACATTAAAAAACCCAACATTCCACAGCACAGATATGTAAATGTGGGATTATTCAGGACAAGACACACCACTGGGGTAATGGGAAAAAGCAATTAAAACTTCCTTATCTAAGCACTTTCCAAATATGCTCTTTTTTTCTATTGAACAATAGCATCAATTTACAAGGAAATGGCAATTTCCATAAAACAGTTGTCTTTTTCTGCATCTTATACCAACCAAATTATTATACCAACCAAATTATTAGTCAACTAAGAAAGAGCTTCAAGCAGCTGCCTCCTCCCCTGCAGAAGCTCACTTGCCACATGAATTTCAAAGCACTCTTTCCCAGAACTGCCTTTAGTAAGCCAAAAATTGATGTTACACTCCAGTATAAACCACAGGGACAGCTTTCTCCTCAGGACAATGGGACAAGATGGGAAAACGGTATCAAATGCAATGGTGAGATATCTGAATTTGAGACAGGGTTCTTTTAGGACTATTTGGATCTACTAGGGATCTTCCACAGGTATAAATGGAAAACCTGTACAAACAGCCAGGTGAATTACAGCCTAATGTAGCCACCTAAATGGGAAGCACCATGTCATCCTTCAGTGTCTTAATGGGAAAATAAGATACCACAGTCACTGTTCCCCCTTCATCCTTTCCAACCCACCCCACTCCCTTCTGCACACATCACAAAGCAACTCCCACACCTCCTGTCTGAACTCCACTCCACCTCTCTCAACAACTCTGATGTTTGCACATCCCAAAAGCAACTGGATTGTGCCAGGATGGCCAAGAAGTAGGCTCTTGTACAGAAGCCAGAGTGCAGATTCCCAGCGCAGAGTCTCCTTCATACCAGTACCCCTGGATTGCTGCAGGGAATGCAGCAGCTGCCACCTCCATGCACCTCCTCTCCCTCCCCCTGCTCCCCCTCATGGCCATGCCAAGAGAACTGTATTTAGGGTCAGTTTTGTTATTAGTTCACAGCACGGTATGGCTTAAAACAAACCTCTTCTCACAAGGGTTTTCTAAAACAGGCCAGGATTCACTGTGGGCATCCCAGAGTGGTGTTGCTGCAAACAGAACCCTTCAATACTGTAGGACTGTATAGGGTTTACTGACTACTTATTTCTTTGCAAATTAACTGTCCAATATTCATTACAAGTTGTGGAACACAGTCAGCAGGTAAAAAGCTCCTTATGCCTACAGGAGGAACTTTCAAACCTCACAGAAAACGGTTTTGCTTTTGTGTACATGCCATCAAACCCGTGAATATCAATACCCACAAATTCCTATTCTGCTATTTTGCTGCTTCTATTTGCTACATTTGCTATTTCCATTTAAATAATTAGAGGGGTGAGATGCTGCTTTCACTTGCCCTTATTTTTAATGTAACTGTCATGAAGATTAGGCTGTGTCACAAATCTGAGCTGTTCTTAATACAGAACAAGAACATCACTCTGCATTGCAATGAAGAAGGAATTACCATAATACTACCAGCATTCGATCAAAAGATTTATGTTCACACACACATTCAGTACCTAATCCTCACACACAGCTGGCAAGGCTGATGTTCAGGGCTACACCAAAACTGTTCCCACTGTGCTGAAGTTCAAGCTCCCCCTTCACTGACAACCAGTATTTCATGCATTAGGGCTCCTTTGTAAATTTTTGAAGGCTCAAGTAAGGGGTTCAGAGGGCCAAACACCAGAAGAAAAATAAAACACCGGTGCCACATTATATTCTTATTCACTAGTGTTGCCAGTGAAACACCTGCCTGTCACCCTAACTGACTTCCCCAGCCTGTTAAGGACAAGAAAAGTTTAATCCTTTTTCACAGCTGCATTGAAAACTTAAGAGATTATTTGTACACACATTGAGAATTTTGGCTCAAATGAACTAACAGCAAAAATCTACCCTTTTGAAGAAGTAGGTCACTCCAAAGTAAATTTCAAAGCACAAAAAGCTTCTGGGTAACAAACAAAACAAAAACACAAATATTTTTGGACTATAGCAAACACAGCCCCACACAACAGAATGTGTAAACCATGCCATGCTGCACCAGTTGTGACAAACATGCATCTCTCAGCCATCTCCTCTACACATCTGCTGCTCACATCTGGACCAAGGGGACGTTTTTTTGATCTAAGACAATTGATTCCTCAGCAATAAAAGCTCATGAACACCACTCAGAACACTGCTACCTATCAATAAGCCCAGGAAACCTCAACACCTATTTCCAGGTTAATAATCTCAGTAATTCTTTGGACCTGCCATACTGCACAAGAAACAACATTAGCATGCATGCCTTTTGCTAAACCTTTCAGATCAATTTCCAGCATGAGATTTCTTCAAAGACAGGATGAAACAGGAAAAATCTGCAAATGCAAAGTATTTAGGTGTTGGATAAGCAGCAAGAAATTAAATACCTTTAAATTATTAATGTATTGATAGAAAAAAAATTAACAAATTAAGTTGTTATCAGATTTTCTTTTGTAGAAACATATTAAAAGGTGTCATTGTTCTGCTACCACCTCCATAAGCCAGGACCAGAGATAATTAGTCATCAGATACAAGACCACAGGGAATTGCAGTTCTGACTCAAAACTAGATTTTTACTTGAAACAGATGGAAAAAGAGTTGGGAGCAGCCTGCCAGTCTCATGAATGGATTAATCTAACAGCTGCCTTAAGGTCCTCTCAGTGACAGTATCCCAAGGCACTCAAGCTTGTCCAGCATCTGTGAGCTTCTCAGTTAACTTAGAAACAGTCGTAGAAAGTCACAATAAAAAAAACCCCAAACAAAACACCATCACTAAAGTCCAACCTGAAACCCTGGCCAGAAGAGTGGAAAAAAAACCCAGTTATAATTGTGACTAATCATTAGAAATTTTGTCACCTCTGCATTTCCTGCCTTCTCAATTTGACAACTCATAATGTTTCAAGACTTCATACTTAACAGAATATGATCACTTATCTGCCACACTACAATTCTAGAAAGGCAAACTAAAAATTTAAATATGACTAGACAGCCTGATAACTCATAGCATCAGCAGAGAACAGATGATTTGCAACAACAAACAAAGAGATTTTCTGAAGGCTGTACCTTGATAGGTTTATTAAAATCTCCACCACAGAACGTCTGCAAGGGAACACTGAATTTCCTCCAGCATGGATTTAAGTTGTTCTTGATCACCTTAAAACAAATTTCAGCACAGTGTCACGTGAGGGATGCAGCATGCAAGTCACTAAGAAATATGACATGAGGGCTCTGTATGGCAAGTTAAGAACAGACTCAGTCAGTTCAACCCTGACATGTATCGAGGGCCAAGCAACAGCTCTGTAGGAAATAAAAGCTTGATGTTCCAGGTTAAGTTAAACTTTAGAGCCAAGCCAATCTAACAGCTCAATACCACAGAAAGGGAGGAGAGCCACTCTTCTCACTTGGGGTCCATGGTCAGGCTCCTCACTCAGCAGCTTCATCCAGTCAACTGGCAGTAAATAAACAACTTTCTGTGGGCTCAGTTAGCAGAATCCCTTTTACAGGGTACAACTTTCTCTGCAAAACTAGTGCAAGGCACAAGCAGGAGTGGGACTCCCACTCTCAGTAGAAATAAACTGCCCTACCATCTCAGGAAACATCCTGTGGAAACACTACCTCTGATCTGTACACGAGCTGCCACGTCCCAGCATCACTCTGCTTGTAGAACTCCAGAAACGGATCTGATTTACCTAAGAAATCCTGAAAATAAAAACCCAGCAGAAGTAATCAGCCTCCTGTATTTTATCCAAAATGAGTAAAGAGTTGACTAACCAGTACACAATACTTCAAACAAAGCACAAAAAAACTATACATTTGTTCTCTTTCTCACTTTTATTTTTCTCTTTTAAACTGCTGCACTTTATAAGCCATCAGAATTTATCAGCTCCAATTCCAAGACTGCCCACTCAGACCATTTTGTCACTATAAATCACATCATTTTGCTAACTGAACTGTTAAGTCACTAAATCCCTGGATAGGTCTTTGGCTTAAAGTAACAATGAGCAGCACACCTAAATTTCCACTTTTTCTTCTTTAAGGAAAATACTGAAAGATCAGTTTTTAAAGCTACAGTACTCAGTAGCTGAACTGCATTAATACAAAGAATGTTCCAAAGCCAAAACAATGCCCCAAAAGCTAAACCCAGCAGCTGAGTTTCTGGTTTGCCATTATGGTTTTGAACACAAAATTGCATCTCCAGTTTATACCAATGTAAGTAATAAAACACAGTGAGCTTTTGCTCACACATAGATTACTGGCTTAGCTGGAAACACCTTAGTCTGCAAACACAGACTGATTCCCGGCCAAAAAGAATCAACTGTAACTGCTACAGAAGCATGCAATATAATTAAAAACAAAGAAACAAAACAATACCTTTTTGTCCAAGTTTTGGGCTTCAATTTCTAGGTACACAACCCTGGTATCTTTAATCTCCTCTGCTGAAATCTGTCCCACAAAAATTTAAGGGTAAAAAAATTAAAAAAGAAATCACAGTTACAAAATCTAGTTACAAAAATTATCTCTTTCCTGCACACATGTAACATTTGAAGATACACTGACACAAAAGCAGCAAAGCCAATATATCAAAGAGTTTCTTCACACAAAAACCTTATTTACCGTTATAGTCCCCTTTCCTGCTGGCTTTCCCTCCTTCAATTCCAGAGGTCGGGTGAACACCGAGCTGGACACAACCTAAGGTTAGAAGACAAATAATCTAAATATCAAGTTAGACAAAGGGCAAAGAATTATTCTTCAGGTGCAAAACTTTCAAATACTTCTAAAAGTTCTAAAAAGATTTAAATGCATTTCAAACAGTGACAGCCATCAGTGTGCATTCCTGAATGGCTGAACAGTCTGAAAGTTATCTTCTCTCATTATCCAGGAAACACATCTCCAAAGTTAACTGGAGCTGAGACTCAAGAGGCATTGGTATCACAAGTAGCCAAATAGCTATTAAAAACAGAACACTATTTAATCAAGTCTTTCTTTAGTAACATGAACCACAGTTTTCTTCTCCTACGTGGATATACAAACCTGTCCTCAGGAACTGAACACAGAACCTCAAGTAGTCTTATTTCTGCAAATTGGTCTGATGGCCACTTTGTGCAAAGGAGACTCCGTGAGAGCTCTCTAAGCACCACGCTTCCTCACCCCCAGGCTGCCTTTAGAGCCTCCTAAGTTAGGCTATTAATTACACACCACGTGTATCTCTAACCTTCACTTTGTGATTGACACACTGATTTTTCTCACAATGTTCAACAATAACACAAACTAAGCTGTTTAACAGTGTTTTCAAATTTGAATGTGTCAAACCCTTTGATAAATATGATTTTGACTTAATTTTTCATAATAAACCCAACTCTTGACGCTCCTTTGTAGATCACTTGACACACATCTCCACATACCTGTCCCAGCGTGCACTCAATGCCTCCCAGGTAGTCATCATCACTTAAATCAAAGGTCTTGTTATCGATATCGTACACACCAAATTTCAGCCTCTGCACTTTCTCAAAGTAGTAGTCCACAACCAGCTTCTTGCTGAATTCAGGGTCTTGGCAGTTCTTGATCCTCTCCGTGCGATCGAGCTGCACAAACACAGGAGCAAAGCTGTTGATGATGAGCACGAAGCACAAATCCTCCCACAGAGCTTTTCACTGCACCGGGTGAGCCCAGCAAGGCTGCACACCCGGACCATGCCTTGTGCTCGGTGATGAACCAGGCTCACCGGGAGAGGAAACAGCACTGGAAAATAAACATTAGCTCATGGGGCAATTCTGAAACCTCGGGGGAAAAGGCCGGTGAAGCACTGAACTGGACTGTATGCTCTGGGGCAGGCCATGCTGCAACAGGCAAATGAAGCTCCTGATGCAACTCTGAGCAAAGGAGTGACCCGTGAAACCCCTGAAGGTGTGAGCGTGGGCAGTGGGCCTGCGGACCCCCCCTGCAGACCCCCCCTGCACNGGCAGCGCACGGAGAGCTCCAGCCGGGACACGCAGGCGGCCATCTGCGGGCAGACACAGCGGAGGGGCGGCGTCAGACGGGGGGGCACAGACCCCTCCGCCCGCCGTGCCCCCCATGGGACCCCCACGGTGCCCCCATAATACCCCCGTGGTGGGCACGAGGAGCGCGGTGCCCCCACGGTGCCCCGCACGGACACGGGTACCACGATACCCCCACGATACCCCCACGGTAGGCACGGGTACCGCGGTGCCCCGCCCGGCTCGCCCCGAGCCCTGTATTCACCCATCTGTCCGAGCTGTGCCCGCTGCCCTCGCAGGACCGCAAGCCCCTTCCATCCTTCCTTCCATCCTTCCCTCCCCGTCCCGGGCGCTGCTCCCCGCACAGCGGTCCCCGCAAAGATCGGCGCTCGCTCGCAGGGACCGGCCGGGCGAGGGGAGAGCTCCGGCAGAGCCCCCTGCCCTGCCCTGCCCTGCCTCCTGCCCTAACACCTGGACATCATCCAGAGGCAACGACCTTTTATTTCACATCAAACTGCAGGCGCTTCTGTTCGAGGAACGGCTCTAATTCACAAGGCGGAATTTAGGACATAAACCTTCAAGCATCAAAACATTACCGAGACCGGGCAGTTTGAGGACTCTTAACAAGTGGATTAAACGGGACTATTTCATAGAGAAGCTCCTTCAGAGTTTGGAAAATAAGGAAATATTTGTCTGGCCTTTCTAGTACTCGAGTACCCCATGGCTTCCTCATACTTGAAGGGGGTAAATATTTATCCTGAAGAGATGAACTTTTATTATACAACATTTAATCCCTTGGACATCCCAGTCTGCAATCAGCCCTGGACAGATGTTAAGGATGTCACTTAATACACCAGTGCACAGCACTCAGATGCTCCAGTGATGGTGGCAGCACAAAACCAGCACTCAGTACAAATTAGCAAAGCTTTAGGCAAAGACAATCATAGTCCAGCTTTCAAACAAGGGCATCATAATCATCTGCTTTAACACCAGCATTTTCAAAGAGGCTTGTTTGAAGTAGTAAAGTCAACTCTTCAAACCACTGACTGGACCTATCCATCTTCCATTCAGTTACCTTCAACCCCAAATAAGATTCACAAAGAAACCATTACCTTTAGTAAATACATTTCTCCTAAAACCACAAGCCGCAGGTACCAGGGTTTTTCTTTACCCACACATGCCATTCTACCAGACCAGTTTAGATCTCACAAGCCTCACGTCTGTGCAGTCTGCAGTTCTACACATGACTGTACAAATTTGTATGACACGCGCTATTTGACAACAAGGAAGATCAGGATGTCCAGTCTGGGCTCCCCTGCCAACATTTTCCCTCTGTTTTCTTCTACCACAACAGCGATTTCTACAGAAGGCACCTTTCCTCTCCACTAGAGCTCAGAGGATCAGGAGCAAAGTTAACCTCAAAGAAACAGCTCCCCATAAGCTTTAGCATCCCCAATCAGCCGCAGTCCCTTTCTGGGAGGAAACCACTACTGCAGGTCTCAAGCTGCACTCAGAACAAGCCTCTATTTAATCCATGTTACAAAGACATCAAAAAGGAAGAGTTTGAAATGGGAACTGTTAAACCACACAATGAAGCCAGGAGGTGAAGGGACGCAAGTTCTCAACCACAATCACCTCTCATATGCTACCTAAATCTCTTCTCCAGATCAGGAGCAATGAGATCATGAAAATACTCTCGTTTCAAGGATTTGCCTTTCAGTACCCTAATACCCAAAACGCTGTCTCATCCAACTGTTTTGGATTTAGTAATGGCATGGGATTTCCCTTGAAACACAGCTCAGATGTTCTGCTGAGCTCCCAGGGAAGTTACAAACCACAAGAGATCCTTTCCTGCTGTATCTCCTTGCTCCATCCAGAGATCAAAGGGCACTGGTTGGTTCACATGACGACCAAAACACAAGAGAGGACAGCCAGGCCAGCTATCGGGAGCAGCTGAGCAGGAATTGTCCTTCTAACCAGCTGTACCCCCTTCTCACCAACTCAGGGGTAACAAGAAAGTGGCTTTAACAACTGCAGACAGAATCCTTACAGAAAGAAGAGGGACGGCTCCTTAAGAGATTCATAATTCATATAAAAAATTCCTGTTTAATCTGAAAACATCAGTTTGAACCTAAGCCAGCAACTCTTTATATATTACTGCCTATGGATGTCCTCAAAGAGAGCACACAACCTCTTCTCACTTCACAACTTTCCAAACACACTGTATGATGTTCTCCAGTATCAATCCATTCCCTGAGTAACAGCAGAAGAAAATCCTAGTCATAGACATCCCAGCAGCACGAACAAAGGGCAGATGGTCTGTTAAGGTACAGCATACATTTCAGCCAAGCCTGAAGACCTGCTTAGCCCCCCAGTAAGCAACTCTGCCCAGTTACCCTGCTCATGCAGTTACTGAGCAGCACAAAGCTCTGGAAACCTGTCTGCATCCGAGAAGATTAAAAAAAAAAAAAAAATCCAAAAGCTTAACATATTTGCATCCCTAAACACACACATACAAAAAAAACTGAATGGGAAGTAAAAATAGGTAAATTCCTCAACAACTAGAAAAACAAGCCCCAGCTTCAGTTATCGGTGACTTTTAAACAGGATTTCATTATGATAATAATGACTCAAATTTTCTCTTTTCCTCCCTAAAGCAAGATTTATGGAACTGATTTTCATTTTCATAGTAAATTGTAGTTTACTATAGTAATTGCATCTTTCTATAAAAAACTGAATAGTTTACCTTAAATGTATCAGTTGACTTTCATCTCCACCTCTGTCCACAAAGTCCCGGTTTCTCTGAGAGGAGTGACCATCCCAAAATCTTTGAAAACACCAGCCATTAGTGCTTGGACTTCGAACCACCTCATGCCCAACACCATTCCCTTTGGGTCCTCTTTAAGCACAAGCCTATGATGCTTTGTGTTCTGCACTTGCACACAGCCCTGCCACAGCATCTTGGCATTTCATCTCTCAGAGCTGCCCAGCTGGAGCAGGTCAGCTCAGTCCCAGGGACAGGCACCAGGGCATCAGCACGCTGCTTCACCACTTACCAGAGCTGGGCCACAGCAACATGCCAGAACAAAAAGGCTCTGGTGGTTACTAAGCTCAAACAGTGCAGGAAGGCTCTCATCTTGGGCTAGGCAAACATTTGCTGTAATTAAACTGAAAGAACATGGGGTTTTATTATTTTTATTAACAGCCTTCCTTTCTTCTTCAGCATGCACTCAAGAACACCAATTGTATTCAGCCTGCAGATTTGAATCAGCATTTCAAAACCACATTTCATGTTGTTTCACTGGGTTTTCATAGAGCATACTTATTTATATGCATTCATACACACAAAGTAAGTTTAGCTTTTAGACTTGCAACAATAGTCACGATGCAAGAATATTTACATTTGTTGCAACACTCACATTTTTCTATTTTCCAACAGTTCCGGAAATTCTAAAATGCACTGATTTCTTATTTTCCCCCTCACAACCACCCCCGATAACTAATATTGATGTCTACTATTTGAACCTTCTGGTTTACAGAAGACAGTATTTCCAAAGCAAAACCAGCTGCTAAAGCAAACTTTCCATAAAGGTATCACATTTCATTTATAAAGGATTTATTATAGATTGAGCCAGATCATCTTGCAATTATAACAGTTTAATCTCCAACTTGACTGCCACTGGCAGATTAAGGTACAGCAGTCTGGAAGTCACAAAACTATTCTAGACACAGAAATTCAGTTTGCCAAGTAAAAATAAACTCCAAAAGTTATAATACATTCAAACTCCATTTGAAATACAGAAAACAGAGCTACTGGGTACATCCCAGCAGAGTGGGTTCAAATGGAAAGGCAACACAAGTAAGCCAACAGGTAAGTGCTGTTGCTCAAAACACCCCTGTGATCAACCATTATAGTGACAACAGCCACACACACCTGAGCCAACACTCCCACAGCTCAGGGGGCTCACTGCTCAGAGGCATCGCCTGTCAAGTGGCATCTTGAGCTGAATATTGTACATTACTTCCTCAAGGAGTTTCCAACCTCAGCTTCACATCCATCACACGCCCCTCTTTTTTTGTCCTTAGTTAGAATTGCACATGATATAACACATTTTAAAGAAAAAAATAATACACACTCTAGAGCAAAATAATATCCCTAGAAACCTGCAAGCACATACTCCAGTGAAGTCTTTCACTGCCCAACACAGACATCATTCCCACTTACTCAAGTACAACACAGAATGGCTCCAAACTATGTACACTTAAAGAAATGCCCAGACAACCAAACTGAGGTCCAGTTCAAAAAGTCACAATCACTTTTACTGCGCATAACACCCCTTCCCTGTAAAGATCATCATACACTTCACCAGCTGTGCAATACACATGGAAATGCAAATCTCATCTTTCCAACAGAGATGTTCTACACCAAAATGAAACACAGCAGTAAAGAAGTTGGTTCTAAATAATCAAACCAAGCCCACAAAAATGCTACACCATATGAAAATCACATAGGACACCTATGCTATACATTCACAAGAATAAGGAATTACAAGCTACTTCCTGAAGTTTCTTCAAAACATTTCAAAACTTCCAACCTATTTCATGTTTCTATAGAAAAAGCAACTTTCTTTCATACAGAAAAGAACATTCTTCAACATAAAGAAAATCAACACATAGACAAGACCAATATTAAATTTATTATTCCTTTAGTGATTCAGCTTAACCAAAGCTTAAAAGCAAGTCAAATGTAAGAGAAGCACTGTACACATATAGTTGAAGAAAACTCCAAAACAAGAGTGATTAAAGGTTTTAACTGTCCTAGAGCAGAACTTCGGAGAGTCTTGCATTTTCCCAAAATGCCACATATGGGTGCCTGAAACATAAGCATGAACAAACTTCTGTGCACTTACCCCTCACGCAGGAGTGCCACGATTTAGTCAACTAAGGATTGAGTGTTGCACCGCCTAAGGTGAGAATCACTGAGTGACATCATTTGTTTGACACAGTTCCATCCCTCAGTAAGCCTGAAGGCCAGAGGCTCCCCTTCAGGCTGGGCAGGATGAGGGGAAGTCAGTGAGGACAGGGCAAGAAGGGCATCGTGATGGATCACCCCAGCGTGGCAGCTCACAGAACCCACTGAATCACTCAGAGGACAAAAAAAAAAATCTAACAATTCATGGCATCAATCACCATCAACAATATTTTTAGTAGTGCCAGGAGTGATGCTTTCTGGAGAGAAAACATTAGCACTATCACTGAACACAGCCTTGTGGATCAGCCTGCTTTCACTGCTCCAAGATGCAACACAAGCAAGGATTCAGCACAAGCAAGGATTCAGCACAAGCAATCCTGCAGTTTGTTCCTATTTAATCACACTAATAAATTCTCATCAACTATATAACACTGTACAGGATACACAACAGGCTTTATTTCAGTATATATCAAATACTAGACATTAATTTAACACCTTGGTTAACTCGAGCTTGAGTTAATGCATGTGCTCCAGGACAGCTGATTACCAATGAGCTTACTTGGTACTGGACTGACCACAGCTCCTGCCTTAACATTCTGCTTACAAACCCATCACAGACATCAGCAATCCTGCCAGCAGTGTGTACCACACGCAATTGTCATCATCTTGGCCTTAAGCTACCCAACAACTCAAGAAATAGAACCAACACATGTAATAGAACATCCCAGTTAATTAACCTTGCACTTCATAAAAACCTAACGTCTTTGTCTATTGCTTAGTTTAACTTCATGTCTTGCAGTTATCACCCAGCTTTCTTCAGAACAGCTTCTCTCCTTTCCTGCCATGATCCCAGAATATGTGGACCAGCAGAAGCAATGCTTTTCCCCATTACTAGTTCAGTTTTGAGGGGACAGCCTGTTACCTTTTGGGGTTTGATATTACCAAGCCAGTTCTGGTGTTGAGGTCAGCATCACTTTCTACATTTATTATCACAATAAAAATTCTAATTAGATCCTCCCTTCCTGAATCCTGTAAGGCTCTAAAAGAAATCATATAGCTAGGTTTGTATCACTATTGCACTAAAACACATTCATTTTAAACTGAGATTAAGAGAGTCTAATGAGAAAGACCACAGTCCACAAATTACTAGTCAATAAAGGCTTTTTCTAGAACACCACCTCTTCCAGAGGCCACAGAACCCCATCCCACAGCCCCAGAAGCTCTGCAGAAAATATAAATGGCTACAATTTTTTCTATGATTTCATTATTCCTGGTGGTTTGCAGTGGGGATGGTTAAGATCAGCATTAGTACAGGTGGGGACTAAATTACTATTCTCCTTGTTGGGTACCAAGTTATCTGTCCCCATATATACAAGGTGGTTAATTAACTTACTACAAATTTGACACATAACCTGAAACAAAAGGCATCCCCTAATTGTTATAAAAGAAAGAGACTAGTGAATACTATTAAGGACACTTTTCCAAACAAACTGCTCTGGCAGCTGGATTCAGTCCTGCTAGGGAGTGCCCATGGTTCATCAGCCAGCCTTTATTCCAGGGAGGAGAGCTCCCAGGGAGGCCAGGCACGTGTTTCCCACAGGATGATGCTGAAACCCTGAGCCACGAGCAGAGGGAAGCAGCAGGACAGCCCAGCCCTGAGCTCTGGCCTGGACTGCAGTCCCTGTGCCAACAGTTCCTTGACTGCAGCACACCTCAGGGCCAGCAGAACTCACAGAAGTCACAACCTGGCTCTGCTCACCGAGTTGTCTGCTGCAGACTGCCTGAGGAGGCAGAGCTCCCATTTATAATAATAAAAATAACAAGTTTAGAACAGTTTTTTTTTAAAGCTGGAATAAAGCAAAACAATCACAAATGGGATTGTAACTTCCAGCAAAAAATGCAAACAAGAACTTCAGTCCACTCATCTTTACTGCAGTTTTTCCCCTCCAAGGAACAAAAGCCAAGTCCCAGCTCCAGGAAAACAGCACCTTCTTCTACAAATTCACCTTTACACTGTTCAGTGTTCACTGCTAACTTATATACCAGCACTATCCCCCTGAATCATAACCAACAAGCTCAAAGAAATGTCCATGCACGCCTCTACTATATGTATATATTCTTCCCTTTTCTGAGAAATACGAAACTGATAGGTCAGAATTGAAACTTTCAAACATTAGTTTGGAACATACTAACTTATAAGGAGGTTCAAATTAACATCTGAACTTCAGCAAACCCTGTTACTTTTCCACCCTCTTCATGCAAAGAAAACATGTTTCAAAGTTCACAGTATTTAGTAGCAGAATATCAAAACCTATTTTCTTAAAAAAAACTTAAAGCAGGTTGAGGCTTTGAAGTCAATCACTGGATTTAAGCTGGGATCCTAACAGTGCTCACTGGCTCCTCCCAAGAAGTAAGTTTTCCCCATTCCTTTCATATTTATTCAGCCACTTTTTCTTTCCCCTCACCTGATTCTCATGTATTTATTCCTGAAACATAAAGAACAACTTAACTGAAAAATAGACTTAAGAGCTCAACAACACTGCCCTTTGTAACAACCCCAAATATGTATTTTACATTGCAAATCATTTTTGCCATCCTGGAATAAGCTCTTGTTCTTTCCACCTCAGGCACAAACAGCTAAAGACTCTGTCCCATGCCCCAGATAAATCTAGCTGGCTAGGACTAAATCTTCCACTTTTTAGTCCAAACTCAAGCTCAGGTCAAAGACTACACCACATTCCTCTTCTTTCATTCTTCAGCTCCACCGCAGCTTCACCTGCAAGTCCTTCCACACACACTTCACTCACACGCACCCACAAGTTTTGAGGTGACCTCTTGGCATTCATTCTGCCAATCCCTGTCACAGCCTCCACCCTTCCCAATGGCTGGAAATCTAAAGCATCCTGTACTTACACTACAGCCACACGGTTTTAGCCGCTTCCCCCAACCTAGCCATGGTATTACAGTGGCTTCGAGGCAGAAGCTCATCAAGTCCATCTGTCTGGACTTGTACATACTGTGCCAACAGCATGAGTTCAAAATAACACTTCAAAAATAAACGTGCCAGCAATACACTTTACTGACCTTTGCTGCTTTATTGAATTCACATGAAGAATTTTGATGGCCACATAGTACCAACAGCCACTTAGTCAATGAAAAGCTTGCCATATCTTCTTGGTTTTATTCCACTTGCTGAACAATCACGCAAAAAGGCTGAGATACTCCCAAGGAATTCTTTAGACTACTCATAGTTATTACTGCACAGTGACAACTCTTGCCTAAAAAATCAGTAAGAACATAAAGCAGAAGTGATCTTTCAACTTCTCACACTTCACAGAATCACATTATATAATTCAGGCTCTCTTCTTTATGGACTTTAACCTTGAATCTAGCTCATGAAATATAATCTGGAAAAAAACCCTTAATACTGCTTCTGCAGTACTCCTAAGAAATTGATTTCATTGATTTATTCATTACAAGGTCAGCCTTTCTAATGCCAACACTGTCTTTCAGTTCTTCTTTCTACTTTTGAGTATATGCTTTTTTCACATTCACACCCCCATACTACTTTTCTGCCACTCCTCCCATCCGTAGTATGAACATCCTGACTTCTCCATCCTAATCTACTGTGGAATAATGATGACTGAAAAGAAAAACCTAAAAAAATCCATCACCACAAAACCTGACATCAAAATAGATGAATAAAGAAAAGGCCATGGCAAGGGATTTTAAAAGTTGTTTTTCTCTCCCCCATTCAAACTAACAATAGAACAATTTAAAGGCCACAAACACCAAACTGACCTCATGTTCCCTTTCTGTTCTGTTCCAGATCCAACTTCTCCTACCAGTGAGCCTTCCCAAAAGCACAAACCCATTACAATGGATTCAAGCCATTCATCTCAGAGATAAGTGGGCCAAAATGACCACACAACCTCCTTGTATTAAGGGAGATTCCACAAATGCAGACAGCTATTTCCATGTCTGCTATCCACAGCCTATGCACTGCAATGCTTTATAAACTACACCCTGTTGTCATTAGGCTTGAATTTGCTACAAAGGTGTTCCACATCCTTTGGAAAACATGCCTCTGCCAGCCAAAATCCTGGAAATCCCCACAACTCCCACCAGTGAGCATCTTCCTTTTCTCAAAGTGAAATTAATAGTTCCAACAAATTTTTAATATAAATGACTGGGCTGTGGCAGACAGAATTCTCCAAGCAAAAACCTCTCTGATGAAAAAGCTGGAGTAAATTTAACAGCTGTAAAAGCATAAATTAGATTACATTCACTCTGAGCAGAGAGACTTGGAGTTACCACCATTAGGTGGAACTGGACACTGATGTCACACACTGCAGGGCATCACCTGCCTGCAGCTGGCAGCAGCCAGGACAAACATCACCGACTCGGTGCCACCAGCATTTGTTCATTGCAGGTTCTTCAAAAGGGCTTTTACGTGGACCTACTGCAGCAGCAGACAGGGGGTTTGAAGAGCACGAAAGACAAACTGTGAGCTGCTCAAAAACACTCAAAAAAACAGGTTCTTCCTACCTTTTCAAGCCTACACAAGACAGAAAGGAAGGTTATACACTGCACCACCCATTGTGGCCAGTGCAGAACTCAGTCACAGGGACTGCTCTCACCTTTCACAGTAACCATTAAATGATCCTATGGTTGTACTCACTTAAGTCACTGCACTAAAACAGATGATTTTTCATAGACACGTAACATTATCTGCAGACTCATTAGAGTCAGAGTGCATTCACTTGTTATTCTAAAACAAAGCACTTTAGGTTTCAGAAAACTTTTTATTGTTTCTGATGAAGCTATTTTTACAGGCCCAACTAAGGACAAAATTTCATACAAGAAGTTGTACAAGCCATCCAGCAGAAGAAAAAGACTGTTTGCAGCCCTCTGCTCCTTGAGACATTAAAGTAGCCAAATATTAACTACTCATTCAAAGCAACAGCATGACACAGTGCTTGTGCTGCAAGGAAGAAATGCCACTGGATTATTGTCTTAACAAAAAATTGTGTCAGGAAGGGAAAAGTGTCCAGGTGACAAAAAAGGCCTTCAAAAATTCAGGACATTTGTGCAGCAGGTCATGATGCTGTGTATCTTATTTTCCAGATATACTTGAAAGGCTTTTTAAGAGATGCACCCATTTTAAATGCTTTTATGTACACACTGACTTAAGTGACAACTACTGTTGTCTTTAAAAAGACTTACCATCAAAAACTACTCTGATTTACAACCTAAGAAGACACAAGACTGTGCAAGGCTCAAGTTTAACTCTTTCACTCACGTAGATCAACTACCTGTCTCGTTTCTATCAGGAACAACTGAATTTACATTTCAAATCAGTTTAACTACTTAAGTCACTGGTTTATGGTGCTCATTTTCACACAAACTCAGTGCTGAAGTTTCTGAACCACATTCTTCACTAGATTAGGGCAGCACTTGGTTGTTTTCTTAATACCTAAAGCATGAAAGTTTGGCCTCAGTCTTTCGACTTCACCATTAGTCCCCCTTCCCTGATGTTGATGTGCCCTTCAAGCAAGGAGGAAAACGTTCTGCCCCTGGCAGACTGCTTATTGGGAGACAAGTTAGCTCTAATACCACCACACTTACCTCCTAAAAGCACTCACATCTATATATGAAGAGAGGTCTAAGTGCCATGAAAAACACTACATTTATTCCTGAGACTGGACCTGCAGCACAGAAGGTGGGCTCTGCAGCAATGCTGGAATGCAGTAGGGGAATCACAGGCACCTCAATCAGTGATATCTAACAACTCTGCCTCCTCTCCTTAAGGAAGGGATTTCCCATACATTCAGTCAATGCCTGACTAATCGCCTGACACAATTCCTGTGCCTAAATTTTACTGTAATTAGCCTCTTTGATTTAGTAGCTGTTGCACTAGTGTTGCTCCAGCACATGTGATCTGTGAATTCTGCCCTTGCAAACACCTGTGTAATAAAGAAACAGTATCAGCAACCATCATTTTGACTTTAGAGTTGACCTTCCTATTCAAACAAGCAAGGACTTTCAACATTCCATGCCCATCCTCCCATCAAAACAAGCAGCAATGCTTTGGCTGTACTGCTAAAAACCATGACAATTTCATTTTCATCAAGTTTGATAAAAAGCTCACATTATGAAGGACATTCTGGCAAATGCCTCCACAGAAAGGTCAATAAATAAAGAGGTGCTACATAGAGGCTTCAAATTTTACTGACAGAGATCCTACAAATTTCATCATAAAAGGCACTCAATCAAAACTACCTAAAAGGAATTCTTGAAGTAGTTAGGTTCTGACTCCATTGCTATTCTCCTCCCCTAAATCTGTCAAGAAAGCATTTCTAACCTTTCTACTGCCACCCAGAGCAATCCTACATCCATATAGTCACATCTGATGAAAAACAGTCAACATGAAATGAACCTGCTAGCTGGAAGGTCCACCTGCCTTCAGACGGTCTGAAATCAGAGCAGCACCACCCAACCCACTCCTTGGTTAACAATACTGTAACTACAACATGAAGAGCTCCAGGAGTCGCCAGTCTTCCAGAAGCAGTGACCAATCCAAAATGCCAGGTTATGCCAGCTGAGAGAGTTTTGGGTAGAATCAGTTCTTATTTCCCCTGTGCAAGCCTTACAAACCCTTATTTTTCAGTTTTAAACTTTACGGGGAAATTGCACTCCCACTGCAATTCCTGCTCGAGCCCCTGAAGTGATATTTGGCTGTGATCTATGATCAACCAGGTCTAATGCACTGGTGATTCATAGCAAGAGAACTCTCAAAAGGTGAGGAAAAACAGTGAGGCTACTGTAAGAATAGCAAATACAGAGATACAAAATTGATTTTGTGGAACTTGGACTCATGTCAAAAGAAAACACATTCCCTGTTTCTAAAAGCTTACTTTAATGTATTTGGGAAGCAACTCGTAAGACCACTTGAACTTGGAGGATGTAGACATGAGAACACACAAGAGGGATTGCCATAAAGGACAAAGCTTTGCCTCTGCAGAAGCAGCAAAGGAACTCAGGTCAGAATTCGTCTGGCTGCTTCTCCCCAAAGCTGCCATGCTGTGAACACACACACAAACCCAGGGGAAGGATAACAAAGGAAGCTGCACAGAACTGAGCGCCAGCAAGTGAAGAGAGTCGCAGTCAATCCATCTGACACAGCCACGTTCGGTCTGGAGCTACAGGAAAGGAGCACTTCCAGGGCTGCTTTTCTTCCGTGGGTATTTATGTATACCCAGGAGAGAAAAGCACCTAGGGCAGGGAGGTGGGGAGCAGTAACAACACCCAAACGTTCCACGGAGTAACAAAGCTCCAAGAAAATTACCAACAAACTCATCTGTACAGCAAACAAGCTCCGGTGATACCTACCTGATCAAAAGATAGGGAAATAGCAGTGGACTTCAGTGCACAGCCACAAATCAATACGCCTACTACCAACCAACAGGTTTTCCATGGAAAAGGCAAGTCTTTGGACTACAATGACATTCTCACTGCCAAAAACAGATAGAAAGAGACCACCTTGAGCTTACTCTTCCTGCAGGAGCATTTAACAGACATCTTCCCTTCCTCTTCCTTCAGCGGGAAGAGTCATTTGCTCTGTACACAAACTCTAACTCAGTTTTCCCAAAGCCATAAAAGCAAATACAGCCACAGAACAGAGGCAAGCATCAGCAAACCTACAAAGGAACACAGGCAAGTAAATACACCTGGCAACTCTGCCTCCAGGCCAAAGCAGTTTCTGAAAAACCTTACAACAGAATTTAGCATCTCATTTTCTTTTGAAACACCTGCACAAGCATTTAAAGAAGCAAACTGACATAGAACTAATTTCTGTATGTCTCTACCCAGATTCAAAACTAAATGTTCCCTAATATATCAGTCCAGTTTCAAAACTCCTTCTTTCCAACCAATTATGAATATAGAAACTAGTCTTTTCCTTGCACTAGAGTCCATATTAAACACGAATTGCAGTCCTTTGGTTCAGGATCTAATCCACATATCTGAATAATAAACCTAAACCAACTGCTCTCGACGAGTGGTCCCCTGGCTGAGTGGAAGCTTTAAATGGTCCCTAACACCCAGTAGTTTCAGTTTGGCACATCAGGCCACCCCTGTTCAGAGGTGCTTGCTGTGGAACAACCCACTGAGGGCCAACAGCACTACTGCAGGAAGCAGCAACTTTGGAACAACCACAGTAGAACACCGAGGAGGAACGAGATACATAAACTGCAACCATTATTTACAGTTCATGCACCCCTGGTGTGCCTGGGAACTGGAAATATACTTTTTTGTAGTCTATGGTCTTCAATGATCCAAAATACTCTTGGCAAAACAAGCTGCTAATTTCACACAGTATAGGCAACAACTTTAAGGGCAGCCAGAGCAACACAGAACTGATCAGCGTGTATGTTTTCAGACCTTCAATGTCACGTGGTGAAATACAGTCCTCATTTTTGCATTGATCTTCCTCTCCACAAATTCACAGCACAGACATTCAAGGAAAACAATACATGCTATGAAAGGAATGCTACTTAAACAAAAAAAAAAGCATCCTTCAGGTACCTTTAAACCTACAGAGCCTCAAAACTCTCATAAATCTACACTTAGAACATAACAATTTGTCAATAAAGAACTGGCTTAAATGCTGTTTGTGATATTACAGAATTAACTTGCTAACAAAATCTGACTGTGACATTTATGTGTAAGTGCTTGAAACTTCACAATTCTAAGTCACACTTTCATCTAACTATTGAAGTTCTTTCATCTAAGTCACAAGTTTATAATTGACTAATCACATTCTATTTAGAATGGGACAAAAGAGTGCATGTTTAACAGAAATCTCATTGTGAATGTAATACTTTACCATTTATGATTTTTCAGCACTAGTACTTAGACTCTAACACTTAAGGTACTGCTAAAAGCACTAACTTAGCCATTTAGATAAACACAAGTACCTTCTTTCCATCACTTGAAGCCATAGGGACATCAGTGTCACCGACTGTATTGTTCCAAGGAAGCTAAAGCAGGATGTCACTCCGGACACTCAAGAGAGCATCGAGGCCAAAGCAAGTGTGAATCTGAGCAGCATCCATCAGCTGATCCTGTCTGCTGCTACCTCTTGCTACCAACCAGCTCAAGGTGTTTATCCAAGGGCAGTTGTGTACCTTCCACACTGAAGCTGGGACCTCAGAAGTCCTGCTCCTTAAGGCTGTTCACGAATATAGACACATGCACAGTAAACAATTTCATCAGCTCTAGAAGTGCAGTCCATTACTAAAAGGGTATCTCTCATAATTTAGCATAACCTGCAGTTTTAAGGCTGCTTCTCACATGAACGCAGGTTGTTACAGAAAGCTGCTTGTATTTGCATCAACACTTGATAATGGACTTTTCTCTGTATAGACTTTAAAGGATCAGCCATAACTATTTCAGTCAATGTACTGTTCCTCATCTACACAGAAATTCTAAATATGCTGTGACTTCCTATGTTTTTTCCAAGAGCCCTCTCTCAAGGAAGGGGGATATTTACTAGTTAACTTAGGCTAAAAGGAGCACCAACTGCTTGGTAAGATGAAGAACCCCTTCCCCACCCCAAATCCTCCATTTAGTCATTCCAAGTCAACACTCCCAACAGCAATGGCTGTTTGTATAGATTTGCACTTCTTTTTTGGATAAACATTTAAATACCTTTAGACCATAGAGAAAAATGAAGAATCAGAAAAGAAAAACTTTCCAAACCAAACCTGCACTTTTAGCAAGTCCAAAGGAACAGGCACACAAATATGTTTTACAGCATATGCCGTGTCTAACCCAAGCACTAAAAACTCTGGATCCATGACCAGGAGGATCACGATGTGAAATCAAAGACAGTAACACAGAACTGTGTCTCTAATTCCAGACACTTGTGGTTTAATTACATTTCACAACAAGGCAAGCATTGTTGTGATTCATTTGAACTTGAAAAAACAGTTACCACCAGTTTTGGCAGATCAACACACACTAGTACCTTAATTCTGTGAACAATGAAGCCAAGTTTTCCTTTTCAGTAATTTTATTCTAATGTGAAACATGAAAAAACAAGCACCCAAATAACTCCAATATAGTATGAAACTTTAATAAAAGTCGCTTAAAAAACAAAGAGCAAAATTTTAAAAATAAACCAAAAGACTTGACTCCTAATCACACATCTTTCTGACATCAGCAAGAGTACTTTCAGACTTTCAGGGGAAAGAAAAAAAAAAAAGAAAGAAACAAAGATCTGCTGTTGAAACATTACTCCCAAAGACTGTTGAAACGCATAACATGGAGCTTCAGAGACAGACAGTTTTATTAACAGGAGGCTTAATTTTAAACAGTATATACAAATCACATGACTTTTCCAAAGTTGGGACCACCTAGTAATCTGTCAAAACAAAATTATGCTAATGAATTACAGAAGCATCTGTGTAATGCAACCGCCTCTTTATTGAAGTACACCTTTATACAATCCTTCCACGGATTCCTGTACTGGGAAATCCTCTCGGGATGCAGCGCTGCACAGGTTTGCAAGTCTCTCCTACACACCACATGAATAAAACTGTTGCCACTTGCACCTCTCAATTTTGCCTGCCCATACACTTCAGTGTTCCATGATATGCAACACCAAAAGGCACTGGTTTCTTTGTCAAAAAAAAAAAAAACAAAACCAAAACAGTTTTAAGTTTACTATGTTTAAGTACAATGATTTGCAGGGAATAGCAGGATTTTTTCCAGGCAATGCCCAAGTCTTAAAATTTTAAGCCAAGCAAGGATAAACCAAAAAAATTCTACTTTTTACTTGAGCAATTACTCCCTTTTCATTTCTCTGTTTTTCCATGGAAGGCTTCACTGCACAACAAAGAAAATGGCAACTCTTTACAGACTTTGAATACAACAGCACAACTTTATTGCAAAAATATATAGTAAACTCAGTACTTTCAAGTTTTGGAGAAAAATAAATTTCATCTCTGAATTCACCCATAGCAGTAATTCACAACAGAGTTGCTGAAGATACAAATTTCTTTCATTATAACCTAATTTAAAACTTTATCTGGACGCCAATCTTCAACTAATAATCACCACTTTGGTTCTCTTAACAGAGACTATGTAAGGAGTTCAAGACATGAGAAATACAACATCAGTATCCAACTAATGTCAAAGACCTTTTTCCAACTGATTCGTGTAATCCTAACAAATCAAGCTACTTAAACAATAATGATTATTTTCAACTGGAAATATTTTAAGTGTACTATAAAACTCATATGATTTATGTTTGAGGTTAGCTATACTTGTGGCAAAAGTCTTATTCTGCACAGTTATAATTGCAATATATAAATAACTAAAGGTTATACCACAAAGAACAGCTTGAATTTTACAGAACGATTCTGCTCATACTCATAGGAATTAGTTTGGTAGACACATCAGCAAAGGGCATAATTCAACTGTTCATACAGTGAGAATCTTGGAAAAAATAAAGATACATACACAAAACAATTAATCTGTGTACACTGAGAATTCATTCAGTTGCAGAATAAAATCAGGACTTTAAACAAAGCTTTGACCTGTAAACAAAGCAAATTCAGCCAGCTTTTAACCAAATCTAGAAATAGCTATCTATTTTACAATGGCTTACAAGAGCACCCACTGAAGAGCTTCACTGACTTCACCTAATTCCCTTATCCAAAACTATGTCAAACCAATCTCGGTTTCTCCATAAGCACTGTGTCCAGGAGAGTTTACCAAACTTCTATGATGAAAAAGAATCTGTCCAGCTTCTCCGCATATTTGCACGGGGAACATCCACTGCACATCTCTCCTCGCAGTGTTTCTCATGTAATGGCTAACCCAGTGCTCTGTCTTAGCAAAACCAATCTGTTTTACAATTTAAACAATCCACAGGTTCTATCCTGGAAATACTATAAAAACCAATCCAGATGCATTTATCACAGCACTATGAATATCTATTCTACAACTACTTCAGATGAACAGCTACCCTAAAACAAGTTTTACTTTTCTGGAGCCTATAGGTCTGTCATTTAAATCAACAACAGCTGCCATTGCTTCATCACGAGACTCGAATGCAACCATTGCTTCTCCAGTGGGCATGCCCTTTTCATTGTACTTTAAGCACACTGAACCAGGGATCACTTGGTAACCATAAAAGAAATCTAAAATTTCATCAACAGAAACAGTAAAGGGCATATTTTGCACTTTGATGACAGTTGGCCCTGGCTTCCCAGACCCTGTTCCAAAACCTGGGGGTCCACTAATATGTATGTTTCCTGGTCCGGGGCCAAACCCCGGAGGTCCACTTAAATGCCCAAGACCACCAGCAATTCCTGGAGGACCAGCACCAAAGGCAGGGGGCCCACTCAAATTGCCAGGACCATTACCAAATGTCTGAGGACCCCCTGCAAAACCTGCTGGCCCACTCAAATTAGCAGGACCACCTGCAAAACCTGGCACCTCAATACTTGCACCAGGCAGACTACTAGTTGCAACTGTAGGTATTCCTGGTCTAGAATCAGGAAAGCCACCTATTCCAGGTGGTGGTAGAGGGGGACCAAATGCACCAGACCCACTGAAGTTACCAGGGAAATTGAAGGGAGGACCATTGTTTGCTTCTTTAGCATTTCCCCCCAAGAAGGCATGCTCATCCCCACCAGGGCCCGGCGCTCCTGGCACGGCCGCATTTCCTTGGATCGGTATTTTCAGGATCTTTTTCCCTTGAGATGGTGGGTTTCTCTCAATATCTCTCATTTCTTCTACAGTTATCAAACGCAAATTAACATCTCTTCCATTCAGTTTTTTACGGTGCAAACGTTCTGCCTTACGAGCATCATCTTCAGCTTTAAACTGAACAAGTGCTTGTCCTAAACCTTGCCCATTATTATCAACAAGAATTTGCACAGCGTTTTCTTCTACTGCCAGTCCCTCTAGAAACTGAAGGATCTCCATTTTTGTTATATTGTATGGAATATTAGATATATGTGCACACAGTTTTGGCAAGCCTGGTTCTCCCTCAGCATTCATCAGGATTTCTCTCTGGTCATAGCTGAAGTTCTGCAATCTTTTACGAATCATATCTATCTTTTCTAACATTGCCTTTTTAGTAATTGGATGAACCTGAATAAAGCGATTCCCTATGTACTGTTTATGATGACACAAAGCTGCTTTATAATCAGCTTCATTCCTGAATTCAACAAACCCCTCCCCAATTGCCTTCCCATTAGGTCCATAAGCTATATAAATGCTGTCTTCAACTATATCCAGCTTTTTAAAAAAATCTATCACGTGTTTGTTCTCTGATTCAAAGGGAAGACCTTTCAAATAAACACAGAAACCATGCTCATGGGGAGATCTCGACCGTGACCTTTTCTGTCCACTGGGAGATTTGGACCTAGGATGAGCCTGGGGAGGAGGATGTGCCTGCCCAGAGGGACCCATGGTTTGCTTGAAAGTTATGTGGCCTCCAGCAGCCACCCACTGTCTCTCTGTTGCAGGACTAACTTCAACATAGCGCTGAATCATCAGCATTCTGTTTCGCTTCAGTGCTTCAAATGTATCTTGAGGAGAAAAAAACTTAACTAGTCCATTTCCATTATTTCGACCTACATGATCTTTCAGCATATGGATTGCATCCACACGGAGCCCAAGGAAAAAGTCTTTCACATCTGATTCTGTTGCAGAAAAGGGCATTCCATGAACGCTGACATACAAATCATCTGGATTGATTGGAATTGGCTTGACACTACCTTGAGAATTCATCTGGATAGGATTTACAGGATTCATGGGACCAATAAACAATGGATTCAAGCCGCTGTTCATATTCACTGCTGCTCCAGACCCATTCATTCCAGTGGGCAAGGGTGCTACAGGTGGAGGATTCATAGGAGGCATTCCTGATATGGGAGGCAGAGGTGTCATTGGAGGTACAGGGGGCACAGGGGGTATTGGAGGAACTGGAGGAACAGGAGGCAGTGTGGGTACTGGAGGTGGAACGGGTATCGGGGGAATAGAAGGCATTGGTGGCAAAGATGGCATAGCTGGGATAGGAGGGATTGGTGGAGGAGGTACTGTGTTCATTGGGGATGCTGTGCTAGGTACAGTTGAGCTAAATGTTGGACTACCAAAAGTACTCCCAAGATTTGGAGGTGCACTCCCCATACCAGCGGTAGAAAACGTGGATATGTTTTTATTGCTTTCGTGCACTGTAGTAGAAGCAGTGACTACACTAGGAGAAGGATTATTAAAGTTAGGTACAGTAGTAGGTAAGTTAACCCTTCCACTCATTCCAGAACTAGGTGGTGGTCCCGACCTGCTAGCATTTGCTGGTGGCATATCTAGATTGGCAGTTTCGAAACGCCTACGACTGAGTTCTATCATGTTCTGCATTTCAGTTTTACTGCTCAGCAACAGCGTTACTTTTGACCCTTTAATTGTACCACCTGTGCGCATCATACCAAGCCTTGCATCTTCATCAGTGGCAAAAACGATGAAAGCCTCACCCAGTTCACCCCCTACAATATGCACGCCCCCATCGGGAATGGTCAATCCAGAGAAGAAGTGGCGAATGTCCATGGTCCCCGCCACAATCGGGAGACCTTGCAAGCGGATGACCACAGCCATGCTGCGCTGAAACCACACACACCTGCAGATGAGAAAAGGCAACGGCCATGTCAGACTACTGTTCGTGACACCATGCAAGCACCTACACACACCATCTACTATATTTGTTTATACACACCTAATAACATCTTGTAACGATTAAGCATGTTTATATTCCAAGTTTCTTATTCATGTTTGTTTACTTCATATAGACTGAAGTATTAAACATTACCAACGTAATCAGCATACATTTTGCACCAGAAATTCCAAAATAGTTGTTACACTAAGATCCACAAGCGTCAGTTAAAAAAAAAAAACAAACAACAAAAACTAACTAAGGAACATCAAAAATCAGAACTATTATAGCAGTAGATCAATATTTAACGGAATGTAAGCAAAATGAGCATTTTAGCCAAGCCAACAAATTGCTATACACTGATATGGTATCCACTGTACCTGACAAAGTGACTGAATAATGCTGCACAGCTATGGGAAAGAATCAGTTCCCTTTCATTTGGGGAGGGATTTTATCTCCTGCCAAGTGAAGACAACTAGAAACATAAGAGCAGGCTGGTTATGAACAAAAACCCAATATGGACAACTAGCAACATTGAGATTCACAAGACATCCTGACAGGGACTCTCTGTATCATACTGACTTGACGTTTGTCTCCTAGCAAAGGCAAGGGGTTCAGGAGACCTGGAGCTTGCTAACTGTTATAAACTAGCCCCAGACATTTTGTGACTATACATTCCTCACCTAAATTAGATTAACATCCATGCATATCCTAGATAGATATTCGGCCTTTACAACTTTCAAAAACAGGGTACAATTTTTTTAGTAGTTGCACTTATTCTGTCTAGCATGACAGCCTTATCTCAGGCACAAGTAAATGACTTTTACCTCTGCAGCTGACATTACTCGAAGCTTAAGATCAACTCTGAACAGCCAGATCTGGACAGTTACCTTGTGCAAATTCTATAGAAGTCTGAGGTCGTATTAGAAGTTGGAGATACACACGAAATTAGATAATTGTCACTTATTCTAGACAAACCTTCAGTACAGGCTGAATATTAGCAAGTTCACCAGTTCAGAAGCCAGTCTCTCAGCCTAAACCATCAGGAGTAGCACCTTTTTTCACCTGAGCCACTTCATTTCTGAGACTTCTTGACTTCCTAAGTACAACCCGGTTCAGTATCTGTATGGAAGATCTCCAAGGCTCCCATTAGTCACATACAAATGGTGTTAACTAAGCATTTGAATTCAAGGATGATCCAGATCACAGATTCACAGAACTGTTTAGGCTGGAAAAGACCTTAAAGATCAAGTCCAATCAGATGTCCCAATGCACCCACCACGAGGCCATTCACCAAAGACTCCTGGTCATTACCAAAGCTCTGATCAACTACAATCAGTAACTAACTCCCAGCAACTCAAATTCAGTTAAGCATCATATCCCAGCATACAGTCCAGTCTGTAAGTCAACTCCATCTGCCTGCCCGGGTCTTTCAGTCGCTTCAGAGTACACGTCTCCAAAGACTAAGTAAAGTCACAATTTAAGCAGGTACGGCTGAATCCACAGCACTTAATGAAAACAAGAGTAACAACTCTTCTATAGGGTGAAGAAGCAGTTCTTTTGTTTGCAAGATGGAACTTCTATTACTAAAATGGGTACTTAGGTATTTTATTTTGTTGACCAATAAAGCAGAGTTAACCCCTTCAACACACTAATGAACTCAAGCAACATCCTGGGGCATTACAGGTCATTGCCCCACAAAGAGCTGACACCAGAAAAATGTGTGGAGGACCTTTCTCTCTCAAGGAAACAGAAAACAAGCCCATTCACACCAAGTCAGTTCTGCAGCTATGGTCACTGTGCGTGAATATCCAATTCCTTACTACACCATCTTGAGAGAGAGGGAGAAACTGGAACTCACAACACAAATGTAAGAAAATTTAAAGAAACAAAAAAAACCCCTCTGCTAAGAAAACCTCTATTCCCTCAAGGGAAGACAGCAACAGAAAGGGGAATATCCACTAAGTCTCAGGACTAATGTTTTGAAAGCAACTTTCCCATCTCCATAGTCTGGCAACAGAAACAACATCCTTGCCTTTATCGCTTATAGTGGCAGTTACATTTAGCCTGAAAATAAAACTCATTGCCAAATCATTTTCCAACAACAAAATAACTGGCCCATCTCAAAAAAACCCCAAGATGTCAAAATAAGGGCTATTTATGCTACGCAAACATCTAAGAAAGCATCTAAGACTTTTTGCACTGTTAAAAAGCAGCGTTTTACAATTCTGTCGCTTTATTTTAAATTTGTCTAACATTGATGGCTATTTCTGAAACTAAAGTTAAAACGAAAATTCTGCTTCCTTTAAAAAAGCCATACTAAAGGGCATTGTAAACCCAAGCTCTACTATGCTGCGCTACAGGATTGCTTCTGAATTACATGATCCTGAGCCAAGCAAGCAGTATAAAAGCATCCCTGGCTTTGCACCCACACTCTTGGAACTGAAATACTACCAAGAGCAAATCTTGCTAGAAGGTTTACATTTTTTTAAATTACCTATTATATACAGAAATTAGATTCAGGTATTTTTATATAGGCAGAGTTAAGACACTTCAAGTTTCTTGTATTAAACAGGAGACTACTTTTAGCTATTTTCTTATTAATGCTAAAGGGATGATAACCTGGTACAGCCATCGGTTGAAAAAAGGCAACCTGGTAAGGTGTGTGTACTCAGGTCTACAGGTTTAGAACACTTTATATTATTTATAAAAACTGACACCTGCTAGACAACTGCATTTACAAATGATTTTATGAATCCTGTCCAGAAGACAAATTAACAGATAAAGTCACGAAAGAGTTCAAGGAGTCAAACATTTATATAGCTTTTGGGACAATGAAAGTGCTTTGGTTTTGCACTAAATTCAAAACTTCACAATAAATGCTTGGAAAGTCCTTGAAGTTTTGCTACTAAGTACTCTGTTCAGGTCCACTAAATCACTATTGACAAAAAAAAAAGAAAAAGTCAAAGAGCTGCTTAGGCATATAGTCACTAACAAACTAGCTGCAATGACTTCAGTGTAGTTAATTCCATGCAGAATATTAAGCAAATGCTTGCTATTAAGCATGAGCTGACAGTTGCATGGTCTGAGTAAGAGGAATTTTAAGGACTTGACTCATCAAATATGTTTGGCAAAGGAATATTTTGCCAACACGTAACTGCTTCAATTTTTTCAGGATTTCAGTTCTTGAACAGAGTAGCAGTGTCACTTCCGTGACTTAAAGAAAAACCTCAAGAATGAGAAGGGTCAAGTTTTACATTTCTAAACACTCACGAACAAACTTTTTCCAAAATGCACTTAGAAGACAATAACCCACTCGCTCCAATTTTCCAAGTAATGAAACTGCAAAGCCTATTCAAATATTCCCTGTTCACTTGAAAAGACCAACACCTGCAGAGGTAACATTAACTTCAGATACAGCATGGGCTGCACGCTCATCCAGCAGGCACTGAAGGCTTTTGGTTGGGCTGCCAGGTCTACTCAGTCTGCCTGCTTTCCTCCTGGTACTTTAAGGCAAAAGTGGGTTTGTTGGCATTTTGTGTGTTTGGTATATTTGTGAAAGCACAAAATCCTAGAGGTACACTATGGACACTCCATCCCCATCAGCAAGTTGAGATCAAAAACAGAGAGCAGGCTGCTGACAATCAGCCTGATTCAGCTCAGCTGATGAGCCTTAACAGCATGCTTTTGTCTTGACAGTAATATTTTTAAAACATTACACTGGGAAAAAAGTGTAAACTATGACAATATTACTTCTTCAATCTATGTGCTAGTCAGTAAAATAACAAGAATATGGGTCATATGCATAAATTCATAAGCATGCCAGACTAGGCTTTTAAGATGCATGAATTTTTCAATGGAAAAGTTTAGAAGATTCAACCTAGTCCTCGGGGACTATTAAAGTACAACACCCACATGGTACACACACACACAAACATATTTGGCAATTCTTGGATGAAGACTAAGAACTGCAGTAACACTGCTATTGGAGGAGGAATTTTAAGCAGAAGACTGTCTAGCAAAAGTTAAAACTGCAGACTACAGTTTTGTCTTTTTTAAGGCCAAAATCAACCTGTTAGATTAATACAGTCATCTCTAAGCCAATTTTGAAAACTATCCAAGCCCCTTAAATGCTGCAAAACCTAATCAGAATCAACTGATGTACACTTCTACACTCCAATAGTTATAAACACACAGACCTGTGGCCTGCAGTAAAGTAACTGCATTTTCCAACAGTGCAAAATAACTGAGAGAGTGTTCCAGACTACCACATGCTGATGAAACAAAACATTAGTTTGGCGGAAAATTCTGTTTACAAGAAAAACATTGCCAAAACCACCATCAAAGAGTAAGTCAAAGTAAAGAGACAAGCTACAGATTATTTGACCCAAGTCTTTTGTTACAAATTCAGATTCCAAAGGCTTCAGGTATTTCTTAGGATATACTCAATATGCATATAAAGAAGTCTTCAATTCAAAGGCTCTTACCTGCAAAGACAGATGTTTTTTCTTAACAAGTAGTAGAAGCCAAGCCAATCCTGTGGGCAACCAATTAAAACCAACTTTTAGACTGCAATAAAGAATAAATGGAGGCAAAAATCAATGCAGGCAACACAACAGCAGTAACAGTCCACAAAGAACTGTATATATAGAAAGTTCAAACCTGCGACCACCACAAGGCACTCCAACATACAAGAACCACGAGGGTGCACCTGCTATACCTTCTCCCTATGTGACTTGTTGGTAATTGCATTGCAGAGCTTTTGCATGGTTTCAAGACATGAGCAGGTCTTCCACAAAGAATATAAAAGGAACCAGAAAGCATTCAAAGAATCTTTCAGATTTTCCTATGACCAACAGATGAACAAATCTCTCTTTCAAAGGCAAAGAATGAGAATCCATACTTGAAAACTCTGAATGTAAACAAATCCCTTCTCCGTCAATAGATACTTCTTCCTCCAGCTGTGCATCTTCTTACTCAAACAAAGCAACATAAGCTGTACCTCAGAAAACCTCCCTGGAGCTGCAGGTAAAGAATTCTTCAAAAGTCACACAAGTTGGTGAAACTAAGTGACATTTCACAGCCATCCCTAGGCAGTCACCTCCACAGAGCGCTCAGGAACAACTCCCACAAGACACCATATTTTCAGTTGTAATCTGCCATTTCATTTTCCAAATCCTGATAAAATGCCCATTTTCTTCATCTCTGTATAAAAATTATCTTTTCAGGATTACAACTCAACAAAAAATTCCAAAATTTTAAGTGGCAACGCATGTATTTTGTATTTAAAGATGGGATGGAAAACCTTTGCTATTTCATTGCTTGGTACACCATCTCATACTAAAATGGTGATTCTTTGGAAAACCATCCAGGAATGAATCTCACCAAGAACAGACAACTGCCTCCTCCTCACACAGCCCAAACAAGGTGGTTTCAGTTGTTAAGCAACATTACCAAAGCAAACTTGGAGCAAGAAGTACTAACAAACCCTCCACGAACTCCCTAACGGAGGGAATTAAAATAAACAC
Organism: Campylorhamphus procurvoides; assembly: GCA_013396655.1. Taxonomy (NCBI): domain Eukaryota; kingdom Metazoa; phylum Chordata; class Aves; order Passeriformes; family Dendrocolaptidae; genus Campylorhamphus; species Campylorhamphus procurvoides. Next base: position 692,030 of record WBMV01003759.1, on the reverse strand, counting down.
AGATACCGCACATCTTCCAGGACATCAACAACAGACTTAAAAGTGAGAAAGATACAGCTACACTCTACAGATTTATATTAAAATGGCAAATGCATTTAGGAAAATAAGACTTCTGTTTTATTAGACCTTTAAGAGAAACATGCAAACCTATATTAGAAAGATTCAACTGTATACTTTCATCTATAGCAGTGTCAAGCAGCAGTTTACAAAGAAAGAGAGAAATGTAATCACCTGGAAAAGTTTCATGCAAAAACACATCTGCTTCAAGAAGCAGATAAATCTCTCATGCACAAGGAACCTTCCATTTGGAAGAAAACTCCAAATCATTAGATGTATTTCCAGTATAGCAACCACTGTGTTGCATACGTTACTCTTCACAACACCAAAAACAAGCTGAAGATTTGCAGTGGACTAAGACAACATGAACAAAACCAGGCCGCGTTCCGAAAAAGTGCAAAACTCCGCTCTGCTGTGTTTAACCTTTCCACCAAACACCACCTGCTTTTCTTTGCAAGTCTCAAATCTCTCCACTTCAAAGAAAACCATCCATGGCTCCTGCAGGTAAAAGCATCCTTTCCAACGAACCGAATGCACACTGACTACTGAAGCCGCGGCCGGAGCACAGGCGTTCCCACACAACGGGGACACCACACCTCGGGGAGCTCCCCCGGGACTCCACAACGCCCTGGCCACTGAACGAAAACCAGCACCCACCGGACACACCACCACCGATGGAAACAACCTGAACAGGATTCCACCAAGGAAACAACAGGATGGGTTTTCTGCCTAACCCCAGGAGATCAGGTGGGGAAGCAAATTACTAAGAATAATGGGCAAGTTTAAGAGTGAGTAAAACCAGAGCCATGAGGTCTTTTCCAAAAGAAAACTCATACTGTGTACTTCTGGGATCCACCTACTTTGGGCTTTTCTTTTGGAAGAGGTGGGTTTAGGTTGTTTTTTGTTTGGGGTTGGGTTTTGCTGTTGTTGTTGGTTGCTTGGTTGTTGTTTGTCTGTTTCTTGCTTTTATTTCACACAGCCGACTTTCATCGGCCGAGGAGAGCGTTTCGTTACTGCACGGCCACTTCGCTGGGCTTACAGGGCAGCGGGAGGAGCGAGGGCACCGGGGACCTTCTTCGCCGCCCAGAGCGGCGTGTTGGCCCCGCTGCCCCCCCCGTGCCGAGCGCGCCGGCCGCGGCCCCGCCGGGCCCCGCGCCCGCGCCCACACCGGCCCCG